>CM028380.1:136104652-136205152 GCA_013146195.2 Codonopsis lanceolata | reverse complement strand
CTTTATCGTATAAATCTCATAACGATTTTTCTTTGAATCTTTGTTTCATGTTGAAAAGTAATGGGCACTAAATGTAGTACACCTGAAATTCGACTTACTTGTGGCATCAGATTGGGTCATATTTCAAAAGAAAGGTTATTGAGGTTGATGAAAAGTGAAATTCTTCCTCAATTGGATTTGGTAATCGAACGTATGTGTGATCAGACAAAGGAAAGGCATTAAAACCACGCAAAGAAATCGCCAAGAAGCACTTAGAGCGATACACACCGATATTTTGCGTCCTTTTGACGCTCCAAGCTGGGCGGTGAACAAGATTTCATTACCTTTATTGATGACTTCACGCATGAATGTTATGTTTATCTATCGCATGAAAAGTCTCTCATTCAAAGCGAACATCCTCGAGGTATTCATAAATGAAGTGGAAAGGCGCTTAGATAAGAAAGTGAAAATAGTGAGATCGGATAGGTGGTGAATATTATGGCAAATTATTGAAAAGGGACAATGTCCAGTCCATTTGCAAAGTTCCTTGAAAGTCGTGGCATTCAGTCAAGCACGATAATAATGCCCGGACTCCTCGATAATGGTGTTGCCGGTGAGACGAAATCGTACATTAATGGATATGGTTAGGAGTAGTGTTAAATGATTGTTCCTTTACCCCTATCAATGCGATGCATGCATTAAAGACCGTCAGACAAGATTCCTCAATAGGGTTCCTAGTAAAGCTGTCCCAAAAACACCTTATGAGTTATGGACAGTAGGAAACCCGCTTAAGGCATCTTCTTCATGTTTGGGGTTGCTCAAATGGCGAAGTAAGAGTATATAATCCACATGAAAAGAAACTGATGCTAGGGCCAGACGTCAGGGATATTTTATTGGCTATCCCGAAAAGTCTAAGGGGTACAGTTCTATTGTCCTAACCAGACGAGAATTGTTGAGTCGTGAAATGCTGGTTCATAGAAAATGGCTCAATCAGTGGGAGTGGGAAACCACGTGAAATTGACATTCAGGAAATTCGGGTAGAAATGTCATTACCCGATATTCCTATCGGGGTTGTTGTTCCAATTGTTGTGTCACGCTCAAACAACATACCGTAACAACGTGTTAATGTTCAAAACCCACAAAATGAGAATATTATAGATGAACCAGCCTCACGCACCAGCAAGATATTAATGACCCCAAACAGAAGTAGCTTTAAGGCGATCTGTAAGAGACGTAAAAGATCGGCTATTCCTCGATGACTATGTGGTGTACAATCTTGAGCATGAATGTGACTTGAGCATTAATAAAGATCCGATCTCATTTAGTCAAGCGGTGAATAGTAATCAATTCAAAAGTGGTTCAATGCCATGAAAGAAGAAATTAAGTCGATGTATGACAATGAGGTTTGGGACTTAGTAGAGTTACCTGAAGGTTCTAAAAGAGTCGGTTGTAAATGGGTCTTTAAGACCAAACATGACTCGAAAGGTAACATCGAAAGGTATAAGGCCAGACTTGTAGCTAAGGGTTATACACAAAAGGATGGCATTGACTATAAAGAGACCTTCTCCCCAGTATCTAAGAAGGACTCTTTAAGAATTGTTTTGGCTTTGGTTGCTCATTATGATTTAGAGCTTTACCAATTGGATGTTAAAACCGCTTTTCTAAATGGTGAATTGGAAGAGGAAGTTTATATGGACCAACTGTAAGGGTTTGTGACCACAGAAAAGAAAGTTTAGTGTGTAAATTAAAGAAATCAATATATGGTGAAAGCAGCCTTCCGCCAATGGTATCGAAGTTCAATAATACCATTACATCTTATGGCTTCACGGAGAACACCGTTGATCGGTGTATCTACATGAAGGTTAGTGGGAGCAAGTTCATACTATTGGTTTTGTATGTTGATGACATATTGCTTGCTGCAAATGATATCGGAATGTTACATGACGTAAAGGAATTTCTCTCTAAAAACTTTGAAATGAAAGATTTGGGTGAGGCATCCTATGTGATAGGAATAGAAATATTCCGTGACAGGTCACATGGATTGTTAGGATTGTCTCAAAAGGCCTATATTGATAAAGTTTTAGAGAGATTCAAAATGGAGAATTGTTCAGCTGGGATAGTTCCAATACAGAAAGGGGACAAGTTCAGCCAAATGCAATGTCCAAGAAATGATTTGGAACGGAAGGAAATGAACTCTATTCCATATGCTTCAGTGGTTGGGAGTTTAATGTATGCACAGACTTGTACTCGACCTGATATCAGCTTTGCTGTTGGAATGCTGGGTCGGTATCAAAGTAATCCCGGAATAGCCCACTGGAAGGCCGCAAAGAAAGTTCTTCGGTATTTACAAGGCACCAAAGACCACATGCTCACTTACAGGAGGTCTGATCACCTCAATGTAGTCGGTTATTCAGATTCTGATTATGCCGGATGTGTTGACACCAAAAAGTCAACATTTGGCTATTTGTTCCTTTTAGCCGAAGGAGCAGTCTCATGGAGGAGTGGAAAGCAGTCTGTCACTGCTACGTCCACTATGGAAGCTGAATTTGTGGCATGCTTTGAGGCCACGGTTCATGGATTGTGGTTGCGGAATTTTATCTCAGGGCTTGGAATTGTCGACAGCATAGCTAAGCCGCTGAGAATTTATTGTGATAACTCCGCAGCTGTTTTCTTCTCTAAGAACGACAAGTACTCTAAAGGTGCTAAACATATGGAATTAAAGTACTTGGTTGTTAAAGAAGAAGTGCAGAAACAAAGAGTGTCTATAGAGCATATTAGCACCAACTTAATGATAGCGGATCCGTTAACTAAAGGATTACCACCTAAGACATTTCATGGTCATGTCGATAGGATGGGTATCATGGAAAAGTCCTTGTTAACATAATGGGCATGTATGTGTATATATATACATAACAGTTGTTTTTGCTCTTTAGATTATGACACTCTGAGCTCATGTATATGTTTTATGTTTCTGCTTATTTACATTGTACGTTCTAATGTAAGAAAGGATTTAGTCTTCCTTGAAGACAGTAAAGTTGAGACTTATGGTTTTACCTCATTAATGTTAAAGATGAGTTGAATTAATTTGTGATACTTGGAAGGGAACATATCAATTTTAAATGATGTGTAACCGCCATGATCCGATTAGTTTGACTTAATTAAAAGAAAGTCAAATTGACATTAAAGTGGATTTAACGTTGTATACACTTAAAGTTGTTAAATCCTTAAATCGTCATATGGGCCAAGTGGGAGAATGTTAGATTTATCCCGTAATGTGACCCATATGAATTAATGGAAAGTAAAGTTTTAACATGTAAAGTGTCCCACTTTGATGGTTAAGTGAGAATAAAATTATGTTAAAGCTTGGGAGTTTTAAAGTGGTACTCCCTCTTCCTGTGCCTTTAAAAATTGTATGTAATATATACACAATAATGGATACATGTGTGTATATATTTTCCCATTGGAGATAATGATCATTGACCAAAGTCAATGATCATCATCACGTCATCTCCTAAATTAGCATGTGGGCGGCTGTGAAACTCTTAGTGATTAAGTTTACTTAATCACTAAGAGATCTCTTGAGATTTCAAGGATCAAAAGCAATCTTTTGCTTATAAAAGGAAGGAGCAGCCGCATAGCAAATTACGGAGGAAGGAAAATCAAATAAGTTCGGAGAGCAATAAAATCGTAGTTACGAGTTACGAAGAAAATAGCTTCCGAAAATAAAAGGGAAATTAAAGGAAAGTTCTCCTCGCCATCAAGGAGAAAATTAAAGTACAAGGCAAGGTCGAAAATACCGCTTCCATAACTGCCGAAAAATAAAGTCGACATCATGGATCCAGGTTAGTTTCCATTACATGTTCTTGTACATTAAATCGTGAGAATTTATGTGTTCTAAGGTTTTGGGTGCATTAAAGTATCATGAGTTTCTATGGAATGTTTATTATGTTTGGAACTCATGCGCATATAAAAGTATAACAATTTTCTCTCTTAAGATCCGTTTATTATTATTTTTTTTAAATGAATTTAGGGAGGAGGATGGTGCAACAATGCTACGACTTGCCTTGCCCGTAGAGACACCCGCTTAGGTTCTTCCAAAGCTATGGTGAAAGAACTTGCTTTCTCAGGGATGTTGAGCAATAAAGAGAATTTTAATCCAGGTAGATTTCTGGGTTCCCGTCTTCTGTTTGGATTAATTCATTTTCTCCAAAAGTTGGTCTTACCAAATTTCTGCATGTTTTAGATTTCTACAATTGGAACAAGATAAAGGTTAGGTATTGTGATGGAGCATCATTTACCGGTGACGTAGAAGCTGTCAATCCTGTAAGTTCTATTAATTCTCGTCAGATATAGAAAAAAATTGCTCATAGTTACTATATTAGCTTTAGAAAAATGAACAGTGTTGTAACATGTTTGATGAAGAGCGCGTAATCTAGTGTAAGTATGGTAAACTGTTACCTGTTTTTCAGCATGATTCCCTATAATACAGTTTTTTTCCCCAGGTAACTAAACTACACTACAGAGGAGCAAGGATTTTCCTTGCAGTTATTGAAGATCTTTTAGCAAAAGGAATGCGGAATGCTGAATATGTATGATTTATTGCTCATTTAGTCTCTCTCTCTCTCACTCTCTCTCATATTTTTTTGATGTTGTTGGTGACATGTAATTTGTGTTCGTATGATAGGCTATTCTCTCTGGCTGCTCAGCTGGTGGCCTGGCCTCCATATTGCATTGTGATCGCTTCCGAGCACTTGTGCCCGCTAGCACAAAAGTGAAATGCCTTGCTGATGCCGGTTATTTTATTAACGTGTAAGCTTTCATCAAGCATAGCCTTGCTGTCTAAAATGCAGAATCGTGCTATTTCTTCTCCTTGTGTGTAACAAAACATAATCTTGCTCCATAACAGGAAAGATGTTTCCGGAGCACCTCACATTGAAGAATTCTATAGTCAAGTAGTTGCCACACATGTACTCTCTCTCTCTCTCTCTCCCCCTCCCTTCCCCTCCCCAATCAAAATCACTATTCCAAGGCCATCAATTGTCTATAGTTAGTCAAGGTCTAGACTTATTGTATGTCTGTAAGCGCCGATTTCTAAATTACATCGCAATTTTTGTTTAAATCTCTGTTGAGATGTGATTTCTTCTTTTGATATTTCCTTGGCTTCCACTGCAGGGATCAGCAAAGAATTTGCCTCCATCTTGTACCTCAAGAACGAATCCTGGTTTGGTAAGAGTTATCTACTTGAAGATCGAGCTTGCTTGTATTTTTCTTGATACTTTTGAATGATGATAATAATACACGTGATTTGCAGTGCTTTTTCCCGCAAAACGTGGTGGAACAAATCGGTACACCCATTTTTATTACAAATGCAGCCTACGATTCATGGCAGGTTGGACAACCTCTAATAATATACGATAATTGCTAATTAATTGTTTTTGTCTACACGAATGTCGGCAACTTTCTTCCTCTTGAGGATGTTCAATCTGTATGCTTCTTGATTATTATCCTGCTGGTTGTGGCAATCAGTCCATGCCAAGGGTCTTGTTTGATTGAATGACTTGGGGCAATTTAAATCTTATATGTTTTGATTCATAGCCTCGTAAGTCTGTTTTGCATTGTAAGACGATCATTATTGCTGTCGTTATCCAAATCATTGATGTTTAGTTGTTTTTGATTCCTTAAGTTGATGTCTTACAGATAAAGAATATATTGGCTCCAGGGGTTGCTGATCCCCATGGCACCTGGCACAGTTGCAAACTCGATATAAGCAGTTGCTCTCCGAGCCAGCTCAATGTGATGCAAGGTCACTATCATAAGCTCTTTCATACCTTCAATTCACTAGAATTTGCTCAAAATGCTCACTTATGATATGTTTTTGTTAACTTCAGATTTCAGGTTGGAGTTCTTGAGTGCATTGACGCCAGCAGGAAGCTCCTCGTCTAGAGGATTGTTTATCAACTCATGCTACGCCCACTGTCAAACTGAAATGCAGGAGACATGGTTGAGTGATGACTCCCCATTATTGAACGATAAGGTAATCACTAATCAACAGGCTCGTTCATCCTATTTTGCATTTCAAGTTTCTTCCCCTCCCCCTCCCTTCAAACCGACATATTTGTTTGTGTCCTCGACTCAACCACATTTGCATGCTCCGACCTGCATATCTAACTTTCTCCTTTCGTGTTGAAAATATATACTGCAGCCGATTGCAAAGGCAATTGGAGACTGGTTTTTTGACAGAAGCCCGTTTCAGAAGATAGATTGCGCATACCCGTGTGATAAAACATGTCACAATCGTGTATTCGACCCGAAAGAGCATCCAATGATTTAAATACATTGCTAATGTATACAATACAATTCTTTGCTGCTCTGAAACTATATATGGACTGGAGCCTCAATTACAACGAGAAAATGTGATTCATCAAGTCTATGCAATAAGAGAAGAACACCTTTGTTCCCGGTGTAGTCGTTAGATTTATTTAATTTATATATATATAATTTTAAAAAAAGCAATGTATTTATTATTAATGAAACTAAAAACATTTATATTTTCTTTTTAGATCAAGGCAAAAGCTTCCTATATGTGTATTAAGTGAACGTATTTTGTTTAAATGTATGCATGTACTTTATTGAGTTTGGTATTGTACGGAGACAATTTAAGAGTTTTTTGCAATTTACATAAATTTTGGTAAAATTTTCATAGTGCTTTATGCGTTTTCGTACATTTTCATTGAAATTAAATATTAGCATATGCCTTATTTAATATGGTTTTGATAAGAAGCGATGATAAGCTGTACAATAAAGGGTTTGTTTGGTAATCGGACAAGGATAAGCCTAGTATTATTAGTGCCCTCGCTATTAATCCTCACTTGTATATCGGGGGTAGTTTTAAGATTTCAAATGTTAATCCCATTTTTTTTAGTGAGAGCGCTAATAATACCACCCTCCCTTTTGGTATTAATAGTGAGGGGATAATGACTTTATTTGGATAATTCGTGCTATTAGTTCCGATCACCTATTGTGTACCAAACATCAGACAATTCGGTTTATTAATCCTATTTGGTCTTAATTATGTCTACCAAACGGTACCTAAGGGTTTCTGAATCCCTCCCACGTGTTCAATTAAATAACCTACTTAACAACAATGGATCAAAGAGGAGCAAACTGCAAAGTGCTGATTTTCTAAAACAATGGGGGGGAAACAATGAGTATCATTGACTAGTTTAACAATGATCTTTAATTTTGTCTAGTTATGCTATGGGCGCTTAATATATTTAATTGGACATCAAATTAATTTTTTATAATTATATAAATAATTATTTATTAATATAAGGTTATTAGAGTTTGTGCTACAATTAAAAAAAAGTTTATTTTAGATAGCTTATTGACATCTTAAAATTTTTTGTTGGTTATTTTTAAATTAATGGGAAGCTTATTTGCTCCCCCCATTGTACATATAATGTTCCTTAACATGTGTGACCTGTCCTTACTCTTGAAAAAAGAAAAAGGGTTGTTAATTCATCATTCATCCCTAAACTTTGACAAAGTCTACCATTCAGTCCCCGAGCTTCAAATGTTCTTATTATTGACTAAAGAATGCAATTTTCGAGCGGTGGTAGTCCTTGGGCATGACGTCGTTTGCCCAATCACCGTTAATTGAGCATGTGCCACTAAGATCATCTCCAATGATTCACTCTATATCTCCCTCTAGCTACCTATAAGTCCAGATGGCAACAGATAAGACTAGAGGGGGGGTGAATAGCCTTAAAAAAACTTCGAGGGTTGATTTGTAAAACTTGTAAATTTGGCAGCGAAAAACTAGTTTTATTAGTCAGCTGAAGATTGATCAGCTGGCTGACACTTTAAAAATGCTCAAGCTGATGAAAGTTGGTCAGCTAGCTGACACAACTGTTTTCAAGGAAAGTTAGCTTTTAAAGTTGATCACTGAATATAGAGAGGAAACTGAAATACAGTTTAACTGAACAATTTATCAAACAATTGTTGTTAACTAACTGACACTTAATTAGTTAAAAAAAACTTCTTAAGTGTTAAGTCAGTTTGCAAGAATATGAGTAGTGGCCGATGACGCTTGAAGTGGTTCACGATAAATCAAGCACGCCCACTACCAAGTTGGTCGACTTGGATTTTTGAAGTGCACTAATTTTATTAAAAATATATTTGATCTCTAATGGATCAGTGTACAACAAAAGACCGGTGTTTGTGGAGAATGATTGAGAAGCAATCAAACTCGTGTGACAAACTGACTGATTTCTAAGAATTTTGAAATAGATCACTCAGTGTTTGCCTAAACAATAACTAGAAGGAAATATTCAAAAAAAAAAAAAAAGGAGTATCTAGCTAATGTTTTCTTGAGAAATAAAGTCACAGAGAAATTGAAAGTATATAGACGTTTGACTTCTGTAAGAAATTGTTGTCTTCAAAAATGCTTCCAGCGGGTATTTATAGCTAGTCTTCATAAGTAACCCGTTATGAACACATTTTGAATTTGAAAATGTGTTTGTCGGATGCAAGATCTCAAAAGATCCTGGGAAATATTATCTAGCAGTATATCTACCAAAAACACAAAGTAGGAAAGTGTCAGTACATGTATATGATCAATCAAATAAGGAAAGGTAAACTGACACTAAACATATTAAGGTCAGCTGAAGCAAGTAGCTGACAAAACGATTTGCGGCTGGCCAAAGATAACTTAACTTTCTTGGCTGACAATCAAGTGAAATGATTTTAAGCAAATCTAATTATATGCAAGATTCAACAATCTCCTCCTATTTGCTTAAAACCATTCACTTGAAAGCAGAAAGCCAAAAATTTAAAGTTCCTGCAAAAATGATTTTAGTGTAACAAGCAGATAATATATGAGGATAAGTAACTGAAAACTTTAAGAGAAATGCCAAATGTAAGCTACAATTAAAACATAAGTTTCAGAGTTTAGAGATATGAGATTTCCATTTGGCTGATGTGGATCCTTCAGTTGTTCTTGTCTGCTTCAACTGATGGACCAACTTCAGTTTCATTTTCAGTTGCTTCAGCTTCATTTCCCTTATCTTGTTCCTGTTCAGCTTGGTTTCCTTGTTTAGTCACTGGTTCTTCATGTACTTGGTTGCCTTCTTCAGCTTCTGCTTGTGCTTGAGTTTCTTCTGCATGTGCATCAGCTTCTGGTTCTTTTTCAATGCCAGCTTCTGGTGTTACTGGCTGATCAGGCATCAGTTTCAGACGCTGCCTGAGAATCTTGTTTTCGGCCAGGTAAGCATCAGCTCTTGCTTTTTGCTTCTTCTTATCCTGAATGGTTTGAAGCATTGCTGCTTCAGCATTAAAGGCACGGTTGGACCATTCTTGCTGGTAGAGTAAGATGGTCCTCCAGTCATCCATATGGGCTTCACGAGGGCACCAAAGCGAATGGCGCCTGCACCTCGGTGGTGATGATCCGGAGGTTCTAAGCGTAGCGACTTGTTGTTGAAGTGTAGCAAGCTGGTTGGTATGGTGTGTGAAAGCTGACTTCATGTGCAAATGATGAGCATATAGAAGGTCGAGCCTGGCTGACAGAGAGAGGAGGTAGATTCTGCAACTGGTGGCTGAGATGGTGCTTGCTCATTTGAGAATAACTGATGAGTATGAATATCAGCGTCCTCAGGGTCAGGAGGGAAGAAGACATCCATGGGATATCTTTGGAATTTGGGCTTCGGCTCGAGGTGAAGGGGTAGGCATGTCTTGGGAAAGACAATTTTGGTGCCAGGGATGAAGCAAAGCCTTGGAGACAATCTTTCTTTGTTTTCTGGCTTTCCTACTGGCTAACTGAGAAGGGATGAGAAGAGACTCATCCTCAGAAGTGGACTTGGAGGAGTCAGATGATGAGTCTAAGGAGGATTGGCCAACCGATTTTTCAGAAGAGACAGAATCAGAAGTATCTTCTGGGGAAAGCTCAGGTTGGAAAGGCTTGAAGGTAGACACAGGACTAACTGAGAGGGTGAGAGATGTGTGAAGGGAGAGGTCAGACATAACAAACAGAGGGGAGGCCTGGTTAGGATGAGAGGGTATGTCAGCTATGGGAAGAGGAAGAGAGGCAGCTGCAGTATCAGCTGAAGAGATAATGATGGCAGTGAGGCATCGCCTAGAGGAAGCGGGTGCAAGCGACACGGTGGGGAATTGGGGCGGGAATGGTATCGATCAAGGGAGGAATGGAAGTAGAGATCGGCACAAGTGGTGCTTGGTAAGGGAATGGCTGACATTTCTGGAGCAGAAGTGGGAGTGACTGACACGGGTGTGATGGAAGGCAAAGTGACTGACATGGGGATTGATGGTTGAGGAACTGACACTGATATAGGTAATGGAGGAAGTGTAACTGGCATAGAGGGAAGTATGGAAGAAGAGGCATCAATGGAGGGATTGAAAGATGGTAGAGAGATGGGTTGCAAAGTAGCGGTGGAGATGGCTGTGGGTTCAGCTGACGTAAAAATTGGAATAGTTGTGGCTGACACAACAAATGAAACAGAAGAAGGGGTGACATAGGGAATAATAGGGATGGATTCTGTGACCAAAGGTGCTGGATGTCTTGACATAGCATCTGGAAAAATGTCCATGGAAGCTCCTCCGGCATGGAGGCCATCCGTGCAATGGAGTTCAATGTAGGCTTGGTTTGCGGCATTTACGCATCACGGACATATTTGTTAGCGACTCTACGGATCCTAGCTAATTTGTCCGGCTCAGCGTAAGGTTGTTCCAGCCTCCCGGTTAAGGTCATCATCTTCGCAGGGTGCAGTGCGCCAACTAGGAAAAGATCATTTGAGGGGAGAGCTGGTAGATTATGAACTTTACTATAAATGGTCCAGGCTAGATAGAAAAGCTCATCTTGAACAAATCTATCATTTGAGAGATAGAATCTGTTCCAGAGCAAAGGGAGAGGGTCAAAGTACTTGCCATAGTTTGCAACTAAGTCTTCTTGCGAGATTTGGGGGGGGGGTATAACACATAAGGTCTCCTTTTTCAAGTTATGGTCAATGTGTATGTACTTGGGTTGTGAGGGTTTTTCGACTTTCTTTCCTAATGAAAGAGAGAAGAAACCTGGACAAAGTAAGGTAAATGGTCTATGGGAAGACCCAATTATGAGGAATAGGCACTGGATTTGCTTGGTAGTAGGAATGCCTAGGATGAAAGGTATGATTCCTAATTGGCGGGAAATTTTTTATTGGAGCAGTGTTTGGAGACCTTGGATTTGAGGGAGGAGAGGTTGAAGCAGGATCAGTTGTATTAGGAGGGGAGAAAGGGACAAAAGTACCTGGATTGAGTTCAGGGTTCCTTCTCTGTCTCTTTGCAGCAGTATCAGCTGCCAATGTCAATCTTCTCCTCATAGGTTGCCTTCTTTCAGGGACTTCAGCCTCTTGTACATCAGCTGGCTGACCAGTTTCAGCTGGCTGACCTCTGGCTGTTTGGGCTCTTGACTGACCTCTGGATGGCTGAATTCTTGTTGGCTGAATACTTGGCTGAACATTTGACTGAGCAACTTCAGCTTGCTAACCATCATCAGCTGGTTGACTGAATGACACAGCCGTAAGAGCTTGAGTCCTTGTCCTTCTTGGTCTCTGCTGTGTGGTGGTGCTTCACGACCAAATCGCTTGAAATCTTGGCTCGCTGATGTCGGCGACAACATACTTCTTGACCCTGACAGGTTCAAGGTCACCAACGTTGATGAGTAGATGCTGAAGAGTCGGAATGGACCGAAGAAACTGATTTATGATCAGGTGATGAGTGAGCCTTGGATTTCCAGTTGCCATGTTCTCCTTGTACTTGGCAATGTTGACTTTTATACACTCCACCAGAATAGCTCCCTAGTTCATTTCATAGTTTTTTTCTTTTTGCAAGATGAACCTTGGTCGAATTACTTGTTAATTCCTGTCTTTTTTATTGCAAAGTAAACCTTGTATATATATTTTTTTGCAACATAAACCTTGGCAGAAAACCAGATTTTGGCTATATATATACTCATTTCATCCTAAAAAAAATTCATCTCATTCTCTAACAATCCATTTCATTAATTATATTTTCACGCAAAATGATCATTATAGAGAATAATTTTCATAAATAAAGACTGCTTGTGTTTATGTTCCAAAATTAAATTGGATGTAACAAGAGCTAAGATCACTTGCCAAGGGAAATGCATGGAGGGCTCATAAAGCTAATCACTTGCCAAGGAAAATCGCAAGGCTCATAAAGCTAAAACATCGCTTTCTGAGATGCTTGCCGAGGAAAATGCAAGTAAAACTTGTTGAGCTACCATTTGCCAAGGAAAGCTAAAGTCATAAGGCTCATCAAAAATGCTCATAAGGCTCGTAAAGCTACAATCACTAGCCAAAGAGAATGCTCATAAGGACTCGAAAAGCAGGACCTCTTGCATCCTTCAGAACCTCAGAAACGACCTTCTTATCGGGCACAAATCCACAACCCTTCATCTCTCTCAATTGCTCCCTCGCTTCGTCCTCCTTTCTAGCCTTCACAAAACCCTCAAACACCGCCACATAAGTCCCTGCATTCGGTCGGATTTTCTTCCCCAACATCTCCAACAAATACTTCCTAGCATCGACTAATAACTTGCCATCCCCGCCCCCGCAACGCCTTGATCAACACGATTATGCGTGTAAGCATTAGGAGCAACACCATACGCAAGCATGCGCATGTATACCCTCTGGCTTCCTTAGCCCCCCTGCGTTGGCATAGGCTTCAATGATGCGGTGTGAGCTATGACTTCAAGCATGTTGCCTTTATCCTTAATCTCCGCAAACAATTCAAGCGCCTCGTGGGTCAGCCGTCTTTAGACAAAGCGTCGAACATCTTGACTGCATTATTCATAAGCCCATCACTCCGTATCTTATGGAATACATCCTGTAAGTTTTTCGGGTCTTCGGGTTCTTATATTACTGGATTTTTGCTAAATGGGTCGTACGGAGGCGGGAGCTTGCTCTTGTCTATCTCTTTCGTCGCCGGCGCAGTAACTGGGGAGTCGTCGGAGTCGGATAAAGAGAAGTTGACCAAGGTATTGTGCTTAGGTGGGGGGTCGGGGCAAGTGTTGAGTAGCCTTGGAAAGATGGGTCGGGGCAAGTGCTCAGGTTCATCTTGCAAAAAGAAAAAAATGTTTAAGGTTTAATTTGCAATCTAAATGGCGGGAAATAAACTACGTTTGGCCAAAGTTCTTTTTGCAAGACAAACAAATGTATAGGGTTTAATTTGTCATGAAAAAAAGCGAAAAATATCAGTTGGATGCTGCAGTGTTCACGTCAGCTGCCAACATGGCAGCCAACTCAGCATCCCGTTAAAAAAATTAACACCACTTTGACGGAAGGTTTGAATTGCAAAAATGAAAATAGGTGGAGGTTCAATTTGATATAAATCAATACACGAGGTTAATTTTGCAAAACACAAAATAGGTCAGGGTTTTTTTTTGCAATTATCTCTCACTTTTTGAAATAAGTTCACCAATTTGCCCTTTGTTCAATTTCAAAATTAAATTGAAAATTAAATAAAAAAAAGAAAAAATTTGGTGGTGGAGGTAGGAGGGTGGTGGTGGAGGTGGGCGGGAGTTGGTTTTTAATTAAATAGAAAAAAAAACTATTTTTTTTTTTGGTGGAGATGGTGGCGGAAGCTGGGCGGGAGGTAGCGGAGCTTGGGTGGGATGTGGGTGGAGGCCGGGGAGGGGCGGTTGGGGCATGGTGTGGGCCGGGTGAGGGAGGGATTGGGGAGGCCCAATCAGGTGTGGGAGGGTGGGGGAGGGATTGGGCTTTGCCCAAAGTGAGGGTGGGGGAGGGCGCGTGGGTCGTCGGGCCGGGCTTGGCCTAGGTGGTGTGGGAGGGCTGGGGGTTAGGGTAGGCGGTGGGTGGTCGATGTTGGTCCGGTGTTTATTTTTTAATTATTTTTTATTTTTTCAAGGGTAATATAATATTTTTACAATAAAAAGTGGTGTATTAAGCATTTTATAGGTGATGTATTAAGTATTACCTTAAAAATTAAAAGATGTAACAAGCATAACAAAAATTTATATTGAGTAATCAAGAGAGATTTATTTAAATGTTTTTTTTTTTGTTCGAAATGACAGTAGGATTTGAACATTTTTCATGATTTGTTGAATCAACAATGAGCGAAATACATTAACTTGTAAAAGGTGAGTAGTATAGAAATTGTTCTTCTATGTATTGTGTGCTTGTGTAGTAGCTGGAAAAAAATATATAAAATAAAATATTTAATAAAATTTACTTTAAAATAATATAATATATCGTCTCATTCGTGATATCCAATAAATGAAAAATTAAAGTATGATGCAAAACATTTTGATTAAAACCTCAAATATTATATTGTTGGGAAACAACATTTTTTGCAACACAATTTATATAAGATTATTAAATTAAAGAAATAAATATCAAAAAATATCCAGACATATTATTATTTTCAACTCGCGTACTAAATAATTTAAAAAAAATTAATACATCTTATTCAAAAGATTTCAACAAAATTATTAATGAAAGATTTTCTTATAACCATTGGAAATGACTAGCAATAATCTTCTTCAAATTTAACTCCAGGTGAGACAAAACATCAGCGACACCTGCAGCTTTGTGCCCAAAAATTTCGGATTAATCCCACTAGATAGAAATAGTCTTCTACATACATGATAATGCCCAATCTTTTTTCATTTTATAAAATTAATTTGACCATTTGAAAAGTCTAACGAGAGAATCGAATGGAAATCAGAAAAGAAGAAGTGGGAATTGGGATCGACGAAGCCGACGGCGGAAACAACAGAGTTTGGAGTGAACGATGACGAGCTTAAAAGGCATGTTAGACCATCGCTAAGGAAAACTTCAAAACTTCAAATTTAAAGAATTTTTTTACTATTTCATGCTCCAACAGCTGCTTCATTTCATCTTCAGATTTGAAGTTTCTGATTCTGAACTTCAAATCCAGAGCATACTATTTATACTTCATCTTACCTCTTTTTTTTTTTTTTTTGGTTTAAGTAATTATTTTGTGTTTTATGTTTTCATTATTATTGTTAGTTTAGTTGTTTAGTTTAAATACCATTTTGAGATGTTTTGGTTTAAATAATACAAAAAATTAATTCAATTATTTTATTCATGTTGTTAGTTATTAGTTATATATAATATTAAAATTATTTATGATGAAGTTTATATATATTAGACATTAATAAATAATGAAAATTACATTACATTAAATTAAATCACACAACATACATATTAATAATATTAATACTAATACAAATTATGCAATAACTATCAATTAATAATCTCATAGATCATTTCCGGTTGGTCTAATGTTTTGGAAGTACTGTCCAAAAGCATTTGGATTAGATTACATTACAATAAATGTTTGATTTTAGTTGTATTTTCATATGTCTATTTATGTTTGATTTTAATGTTTGTATTTTAGTCTTTATTAATGTCTTGCATTTAATTATTAATTATTAATATGTTTGTATTTTAGTCTCAATTAAATTCATGCATTTAATTATTATTTTTAATGCATAATATTTAATTTAATTTAATATTAAATCAATAATATATTTGTTTTGCTAAAATACATTAATGCAAATAAAATAAAATAAAATATATACTTGGAATACAAATTAAATGAAATAATAAAGAATATACTTGGAATATTCATTTTAGAGTAAACTTTGAAGTAGAACTGTTGGAGATAGTGTAAGAAATTTGGTGCAAAAATTGCACCAATTTAAAAATTTAGTGCAGTTTTAACTTCAAACTGTTGAAGATGGTCTTAGGTGTAGACAGAGAGTCCATTCCAGAGCGTAAAAGTTGTGTTTGTGCGTATGATTGTCAGTTTTTTCTACAATTTCCAAATTTTTGTTTGAATAAATATGGTATATATACACAGTGGGAGTGAATGAAAGAATAATAATCATGAAAGATGGAGAAGTGAATTGGGGTTTTTAAATAAAACTAAAATCAATTGCATCCCTTAAAATTAGTTTGTTGATTGGATTTTTTTAAAAAAATTGATTTGTTAATAATTGGTAAAAATGGTGGAATGGTAGAAGGAATGAAGGAGAGGAGGGAGAAGGCAATGCGTTTCGGGGAGAAGAAGGAAAGGGTAAAATTTTCACATTCCCCCTTGTTTTGACGATGTTATCAATGGCTCTTGTTTTATATTAGTTTAATGTGTAATTTCCTTTAGGGATAAGTGTACCATTAGTCCCTGAACTTTGGCCGAGCCCATCAACAGTCCCCCAACTTCAAAAAGTTTCACCATTGACCAAAGTAAGCATTTTTTGCTCATCAGAGGTCCCTAACCCTAACGCCGTTTGTGTTTTTCTGTTAAGTGAGCATGTACCACTCACATGCATAAAATAAGGGGGCCATATATAAAATCATCAAAATAAGTGGGTAATGTAAAAATTTTAAATCCAAAAGAAAATTTTAAAAACAAACCTTTGGAAAATTGCAGATTCGTCACCACCACCGGCTCTGGCGTTGTTTCAAGAAATGGAGCAAAGAAGCAGCAGAAATGACAGGAAAAGAAGCGTGGCAAACACAACTAAAGATTTCTTGACTACTTTCTATAGTAAGAAGAAGAAAAAGAGGCAAAGACAAAGAAGTGTCGACAATTTAGATTCTCTATTCCATCATCCTCAAGCAGCTCCTCTTCGATTACAACTACCGCCACCATCTCCACCTCCGCCCCCACCACCACCACCACCACCGTCTGTCTTCCACAACTTGTTTACATCCAAAAAGGACAAACGAAATAAAATTACCCCCACTACCGCTGCAACTCGCACACCTCCTCTTCCGCCGCCGCCGTCGCCATCGCCTCTTACGTCGGCGAGTGCACCTAAACCCACAACCCGGAAGGCACCAGTTACCTCCCACAAACCTCCGATGCCAACAAAAATCCATAACTTCAACAATATAGATGACGGTTTAAGTGGGGGTGAGTCTCCATTGCGACGGATTACACCACCGCCGCCACCTCCACTGTTCAGGATGCCCAATCTGAAATACGTGGTGGAGGGTGATTATACCGTCTGTTTTCCACAACTTGTTTACATCAAAAAAGGACAAACGAAATAAAATTACCCCACTACCGCTGCAACTCACACACCTCCTCCTCCTCTGCCGCCGCCGCCATCGCCTCCTACGTCGACGAGTGCACCTAAACCCACAACCCAGAAGGCACCAGTTACCTTCCACAAACCTCCGATGCCAACAAAAATCCATAACTTCAACAATATAGATGACGGTTTAAGTTGGGGTGAGTCTCCATTGCGACGGATTCCACCACCGCCGCCACTTCCACTGTTCAGAATGCCCGATCTGAAATACGTGGTGGAGGGTGACTATGCTAGGCTTCTAAGGCAGCTCCGCAGGTCTCCCGACCTGGATGAGATTGAATCTCCGTTAAGTGACAACAACTCGCCATCGCCGTTGGTCTGTCCGAGCCCCGATGTGGATACTAAAGCAGATAGCTTTATTGCAAAGTTCAAGGCTGGGTTAAAGCTTTGAGAAGATCAATTCTCTCAATCAAAAACAAGATTTCCAAAGGTTTATTTTTAAAATTTTCATATTACCCATTTATTTTGATAATTTTATACATGATCCCCTTATTTTGTGCATGTGAGTGACACATGCTCACTTAACGGAAAAACATAAACGGCGTTAGGGTTAGGGACCTCTGATGATCAAAAAAGGCCTACTTTGGTCAATGGTGAAACTTTTTGAAGTTGGGGGACTGTTGATGGGCTCGGTCAAAGTTCAGGGACTAATGGTACACTTATCCCTTTCCTTTAAAACTCATGTGTATGTGACTCATAATTAAAGTAGGGTGAAAAATTAATGATAAAGTGGTAAAAATAATGTTTTAAAAAAGTAAGTTTTAAACTGAACAATTATTTTAAAACGGACGAAGAAAAAAAAAGAATACTATAAATTAGGGACGGAGGGACTTAAAAATATCAAATGTTTGGTTTAGTTTGTTTTGAAACTTCAAATGATTTAGCTATGTTCCATTTTTACGAATTGATAACATGTCAAATCAATTCACGACGAGACGAGGGAGTATAAAATTTGTACTGTATCACGTACCTAAAGTGAAGATAGAGACCTAGTTTAGGCTCGAACGAGAATGAGTTTTATTGATGGAAATGAAGGTGATGTTTGAAACCATGTTTGAGTATGGGACGGAATGCCGGATGTCAGGGACAGGTAGTAGGAGTGATGATGAGAGGTGGTGGTGTGTCTAAGTGAAAGATAAGAAGATGGGACAAGACAAGAGTGAGGGAGCATCTGAAATTTGAGTCTTTGACTAATTTGATATTGTTATGAAAATGATTAATACTTCTTCCTCTAAATAATCGTCCCGATTGACTCGATGCATAATTTAAAAAAAGAACATTGTTAGAATTACCACTAGAGTTACCATTATAATGACAACTATGTTTTGAAGTGGCACATGCACCTCACATGCACTTTGCCTTCAAGATAAAGTTGTCACCAGAGTGATAACACTGGTGGTAACTCTATCATTATTATTAAGAAAAACATAAATGACTTGATTATTTATATTGGTTTAATGTGTAGTTTTCTTTAATATCCATGTGTATGTGGCCCATAATTAAAATAAAGTGAAAAATAAGGATAAAGTGATAAAAATGATGTTTTTAAAAGATAAGTTTCAAAATAGACAATTATTTTGAAACGGACAAAAATCAAAAGAAAAACGATAATTTAGGGACGAAGGGAGTATATAATTTGGTTCCTGAACTTGTTAATTTCGATTTCGATGGAAGAATGGGTTTGACGGTAGTTTAATTCAATCCAATGAAATTACTCACTGGTAGTGAAAATGAGGGACATGGGTTGTTGCTTGGCGAGGGTGAGGGTGGTGGGAGTAATGGATACGTGTATGAGGTAGGGTAACCGTTGGTGGGGTTGTCCTCTAGAACTTTTAGGGGTTTGTCCTCAATTTTTTATTTTTATTTCTTTATTTCTTTTTATATTTTATTTAAGGTTAATTTCTAACTAAGTAATTAATTGATGACGTGGATGTTAATTAAAATTAATGAGGATAACATTGTTACTTCACACGCGAACTTTAACGTTTCTTTCAAAGATAATGTCATCAAGTATTAACATGAAGCCCAAAGTTAGGTTGAAGATTTAGGAAAATTTCAATATGAGTTACCATATAAATCAGAAATAACAAGTTTAGGAACCAAATTATATATTAATCCTTATAAAAATAGAAAGATGAAAATGGAAAATTTTAGGGCATCATGTGACTAGCTTTTTTATTTTTCTTTTTTTAGAAAATAATATTCCCTCTATTTTGAAATTATTTTTCTTTTGCATTGGCACAACATTGAAGAAAAAAATAATTGATTGTATTATAAATATTGGTAAAATGTATAGTTTCTTTTAATATCATTGAACATGTGATCATAATTAAAGTAAATAAAAAAAATAAAGGTAAAGTGATAAAAGTATTTTATTAAAATGAAAAGTTTTGCAAGAAAACAATTATTTTCGAACAGACGAAAAAGGAAAAAAATACTATAATTTGAAAATGGAAGGAGTAACAATTAAATTAAATACATAAATAAAAAGAGATATGAAATTGATGTGTCTACAATGTCACACTACATTGGGCTTGACACTAAAGTGGCCTGCCTTATGGATGAGTTTGGTCTGATTTGGTTCAATTTTTTGGGGAAAAATAGAAAATCGGAACCAGATCAATAATCTCATTTTAAAAAAATTAAAATCGGAATCAACCCAATATGTATGGGAACCAACACTTTGATCCGGTCCAAAACCAATCGAAGATGTATGAGTATCGGGACCGGACCATTACTATTGGTTTAAAGTTTTAACTATTTAATACGAAGAAATAATAAAATTTTAAACTTCATAAAAAGATTGAAAAACATTCAATAATAGTACATTTATCAATTAAAATTATTGAAATCTAAACTCATAACATAACGATCTAATAAAAAAAACTAAAAAATTAAAAATTAAAAAGTATAACATATAACAAAATAGTAACTAAAATGTCTTGTTAGTGCTAGTGGTGAGTATCTACTGATGCTAGAAATTGAACTTGGAACAGGATGTTCTAGAATTTTTTTTATGTGTAAATTAATACAAACCATTCCAAGAAAAAATATGTTTTGAATGAAAAGAAAGGCATATTTTACAACTATGATTTGTATTTTTAAGTAAAAATTATATATATATATATATATATATATATATATATATATATATATATATATATATATATATATATAATTTTTTACTTAATTTTGGGTAGCTTGTAATGCTACCGAAGCAATGGGAAGCTTGGCAAACTTTTTGGTCAAAAAATATTTTTTTTTGGTTTTTTGTTATTTTTTTTTATTAAAAAAGTATTTTAAAAAAATCTTTTTAAAAAGTATACATTGTTATTTATAAATACAGGTTTGATTTGTTTCATTTGAATATAAAATTATTAGAGTCTGTGTTACCATTAGAAGAAATATTTATTTATTTATTTATTTTTGGTAGCTTTTGGTAGCTCAGGGTATTTTAAATTAATGGGTAGTTTGGAGGAGCAAATGTTGCTTCCTCATTGTACATGACTACATGCTCTTACAGAACCGACTTTGAATAAAAGCAATCTAATAGATATTAAATTGAACAATAACAACAATATTATGGGTATTAAATTGAACAATCGATTCAAAATTAAAAACAAAGGTGTCCCAAAAGATACTAAAAGCTTAGGGTAATATATCACAATAATATATTTGGATTAAATCTGTAAGCTTTTCCCTTTCATTTGATCTCCGTTGTATTTCCTTGTAGTTCAATTGCAGAATCGCACACATTGAGCTTGCTGCTTTTACGTTCAATTTTTGAAACCTTCAAATTTCAATTTCAATGAATAATAAATGTATTTGTTTTTGTAATCTATTTCCATTTGAATGCACTAAACTTGCTTCAATGTTTAATTTTTTGTTGTTGACACCAACCCTTGATGGCAATCTTTTTTTATTTTTTATATAACAGAATAAGTGGCTTTATCGAACAAGTTTTTTTCTAGATGTATCTTTCGTAGGATTGAGATTCTCGATTTTCGTAAATACTGGTGTTGGATTGCTGAGTTTATATATATTGTTGAAAGTTTCACTGGGTCTCATAAGAGAATGCTACAACTCAAGGACAAACTCAAACAATTGCTGTTGGCGTTGATTGTATAAGGATAAAGGGCAAACTTGAGATTTCAATAAAATTTAAATAGAAAAACTAACTGTAACGCGGTGAGGGGGGAATCTCACAGCAAAAATCGAATTTAAGGACCAAACACATTTCAAAAAAAATAATGGGACCAAACGCATATTTTGTAGATAGTTTAGGGACCAAATAATTATTTAATCCTAATATATTTTCATTATTGGTTGAATTTTTTGCAATTATATTATTCAAATTTTAATAGCCAAGTATCACATATTTTCTCAAAGTTATGGAGTAATATTTTCAATTCAGTCATAAGCTTTTATTTATTAATTTTTTTTAATAAAAAGTGAAATTTTAAAAAATAATAGTATATTGTGTATTGATGTTTTGAATAGGAAAATAATATTAAAAGGTGATTAAATAAATAAAGTTACTCCATCCGTTCCTAAATAATCGTCCTAGTTGACCTGACACACAATTTAAGAAAAAAATAATTGACTTGATTATTTATATTGGTTTAATGTGTAGTTTTTTTAAAGTTCATGTGTATGTAGTTTATAATTAAAATAAGATAAAAAAGTAAAGATAAAATAATAAAAATAATATTTTAAAAAGATAAGTTTCAAACTGGATAATTATTTCAGGACAGACGAAAATGGAAAGGTAGATGATAATTTAGGTAAGGAGGGAGTATTAGAAAACGTAATATCGGCGAAGTATTTATGAAAAACCAAAGGCACAAGAAACCGTCACCAAGAAACTCACTCGATCACACAAAATGCCAAAGGGAAGAGGCGGGCGAGGGCGAGGGCGGGGGCGAGGCGGGCGAAGTAGTAGCAGAACTAGTATCCAAACTGGCCGATCCGACGGAATGTCATGCAAACTACCCGGAGACGTGGTCGCCGACATACTCTCTAGGCTTCCCGTCAAGTCCATCCTTCGTTTCAGGTGCGTTTGTAAACCCTGGCTAAACCTCTTTTCAAACCCTATATTCATCACCACCCACTTCCACCGCACAAATACCAACCCCACCAACGATTCCCTCGTCGTTCACAGCATCTCCGACGATTACGATCACGTACTCAGTCTCGTCCACGTTAACACTATTCCGACCCTCGTCACACAGAAGCACCCTTTCCCCGAAATTTTCTATCAAATGGACTTAGTGGGATCGTGCAACGGCATAGTCTGCCTCTCTAGCCCTCCTTTAGGGTTCATGATTGTTTTATGGAACCCCGCCACCAGAATGTGGAAAGCTATTCCTCTTTCTACCAAGAAGCCCGTTCCCGAAAACGTTAAGCATGTCTCTTTGGGCATCGGGTTTGATCGAGTTACAGATGATTTCAAAGTAGTTCGTATTGAGTTATTCCGTACGAAAAAATCCGACAAACTGGGTCGGGTTGAGGTTTACTCGGCTAGGACGGAATCCTGGAAAGAGATTAAGATGAACTTTCCTTTTTATATACAACAACACAGGTGCAATGCAATTGTCAATGGAAACCCGTATTGGACTGCTGTTGCTAAGGAGGTTGGGGAAGACGATTCTCAATTTCGTGAGTGGATGGTTAAGTTTGATGTTATAAATGAGGTGTTTAGGAAGTTTCCTGTGATGGATGGTTTCTCGATGGATAATTCTGATACTACTCTTCGTATTGTGGATTTGAAGGGTTTTCTTGCTATTTTGGTGTATTCGCCTGGGAAAGAACCAAATAAACTGGTTGATGTCAATCTCTTAGATGAGGAATCTTGCTGTTGGAGCAAAAAGTATACAATTGGGCCAACTTTAGAACGTGTGAAGAGGCCGATACAGTGTTCAAAGAATGGGGAGCTTCTGTTTGAGAACGATGATGGAAAGTTGTTGTTGCTTTACCCTGAAACTGGTAAACTTAAGAGACTCTGCATTAATGGTGCTCAAGCACTTTCATTTGAAGCTTTTAGCTACACGGAGAGCTTGGTTTTTATCAATGGAATGAAACAAGTCGGAAAGAACGATGAAGATGATGTAAAGCCCAGCAGTAAAAAGAGGTTTGACCTTGATGCCTACTTAATCTGTCTTTCTTGAATTGATTTTTGTATGTCTGAAATTTTTTGCCACTAGTCGGTGTTCAGAATATGCTGGTGGTGTATATAGATCTCTCTTGAATTGATTATCATATGCTAGAAAAATTCTGCCTCTTTCTTGAAGTGATTTTCGTATGCTAGAAAAAGTTCCTCCTCTATTCGGTGTTTAGAATCTGCGGTTGTGTAGATAGAACCCTGTGTAGTATCTATGGTGCGGCTTTTTTATTGTTTTTATATCATGTTGCTTTGTTTTGTGAAGAGAATTCTTGAACCTACAAGAACAAACATAAACTAGAGTCGTATTTCAACTTCAAAATGAAGATTTATATTAAAGAATTTCGTGCAGTCAATGAAATATGTCAATAAGCACCTGAAATGTATAGTAGTGAAGTTTCCATTGTATTTCAGCTATTGTATCCACTATCCACTAATTATGGGGTACTAGACAAACTTTCGAGCTTCCAAGACGCCTCGGTAAGGACAAACTAATTTACAGAGAGCAGCACTATAATGCAAAACTTGGAATTCCAGATTCAGCTTGTAGACAACTTATAACATTTGGTGAGATGGAGCCTATAACGAGAATTAAATGAACATATATAAGTAGCATGAAATGTAAACAAATCAAAGCAGCTTGAGTAACTATAATAAATCAAAATTCAGTTCTTAGTAATGCACACCAAAGGAATTGTCTGCCCATCACGAAATTTCTCTTTTTACCCGAGGCTTCCTTCAATCGCTTGGTTCTTCTAGAAAAGGTATCACTGCTTTGTCTAATCAGTAACTGACCAATACTTGGATTTTCTTACCCAATTCATGTTCTGCGAGTTCCAGGTTAGGTTGTAATCAATTTTTCTGTCAAGTGTCAACTGTTAACATCTTGAAGGCATCTACATGAATATATATATATATATCAGAGGTTGTATATCACATTTATTTGTGCATAAGATCTCTGATCTTTGTTTATTATAGGGATGACTTTTTGTCGAAGGGATTCAAACTCGTGCTGTAACGAAGGATGCACAGAAGAGTGAGAAAAAGAGGTATGCTGACAAGTTCTTATACTTGTTTATGTTGATGTTCACTTGTAGTGGCTTGTTGAAGCCTCTGTAGTAGTAACACTCATATTTGGCTGGTTTTCGAGTAGTGATGATATTAGAGAAGCCAAGAGATTACGTTACTTGAGTGATGTTGTGGAAACTGCTGTTTTTGCATTGTTTGTTGTTTCCTATATCAGCTTTATAGCTTTATCCATCTTTGATTGTATTAATACAACTTTGTGAGAATGACCTTTTCTCGGTTACTGTAGGACTTATTATGGATGGATGAGCGAGATTTGAAGAATCATCACCAAGCTTTTGTTACGATGTTGTGCGACCAGTAACGGACTATTACGACTAATTAGGTACAAAGCAACTTTTGCTATCGTGGTGTTTGATTCTATACCCTTAAGGTGGTGCTTCTTTTTTGTACTGTGCTCTGCTCTCAAAAACTGTATGACTTCATGGTGCAAACGAGTATTAATTAGGTATCTAGTCTGTGGTAGTATTTGTGCTATGTTTCTATAACCCTGCAAGTGAATTAGCCTCTAACAGGTCTCTAAGCTTACCACCTCTTATTTAGTTTCTCTCAATTTCATTTGAAACTTTTCCCAAATTTTTGACAGGGACGAATGATCCCCACAAACACATACACACACACACACACACCCGCACCCCGCCCCCAAAAAAAGAAGAAGAAGAAGAGTATTTGATTGTTTAAGGGTGTGTTGCAGAAAGCCTAATTGCAAAGGCATGTGGCCTTCAATAACATGGCTATGATGTTATTATTTACATCGTCCCAAAATGAGTGTTACTAATGAGAGTAGGATTTTCTGAAGTGGTAATTTCCCATGGGGAGGAGACAATGTTGACGAGCATATGCCCGGGGCTGAGGCTGGAATTTGAAAAAGAAAATACAATAGTACTCTCTGTTTCACTCGAATAGTCGATGTTTGAAAAGTTTAATTATTAAGAGATATATAATTAACATTAGAGGCGTAATATTACAAAAATACTTGAGTATAACTAATATGTTAATATTAAATGTGGATGGTAAACTTGAAATATTATCGAGATGAACATAAATTTTTGAAGAAACATCCCAAAATATTGGCTTTTGAAACGTGGACTCATGAAGCAAACATCCCAAAATAGTTTGGTGGGCTTTTTACCGAGTACAAAGCCAATTTATTAGGATGAGAATAGTGTATTGAAACTATAAAAGGGTATTTTAAAGGTTAAGCCAATTTTGAAGGATGCGAGTGTAAATATTTTAAAGACTAACCATGTGGTTTTTGGGTTTTCATTTCACTCCCTTGATTACTAGTGTTATATATATATCTATATATAATAGTATTTTCTCGTTCCACTCAAAGAGTTCTAATTATTAATGAGATATATAATTAGCATTAAAGTTCATTATAATTTCAAAAATTGTTAAATATAATCAATATGTTAATAGCAAGTGTGAGGATAAAGTTGAAATGATATGGAGATGATAAATATAATTTTTTTAAAGTGAAATTTTTAAATGATACATCCCAAAAATAGTATTAAATGAGTAAGAAATAAAACTTATTTCATATAAACACTTCAAAATGCTCAATTGAATTTTCAGTCACAATCAATCAAATAATCATTTAAATGCTAAATATCAAAAAAAAAAAAAAAATCTTCCTAGCATAGTGGTGTCATTCTTTTGAGTCTTACGTTAGATATCGTCTTATATGAAGTGTCCATGTTTATTTAATTGGGTACCAACTACTATAATTCAAAAATCATTCTAGTAGATCACCTTTACCCAATGCAATTGTGACATATTATGCCCACGTCTCATCAACTTGGGGACTATGTTCATATTTTTCTGGTCATGTGTCCGTATAGGAAACAAGCTAGCAATAGAAGTTGTGATTTAATTACATGACTGTGAGAACCCGTTTTGAACCCACTTTTATGAAAACGAGAAGTTTCAAAAATTAAGCGTTGAATACACTCAGTACTCGGTCTCGAGTGGGCTCTAAAAATAAACACAACAAGAGTCGCCACCTCCAAATGTAAACAAAGGAAAACCGGAGTTCTAGGGTCAAGGGGCTAACGGAAGGAGTTCGACATTTAATTCGCTCTTTTGGTTTCAAAAGGTTGCTAATATCCTCGGCTCCTAATGTTCGGGCAAAACGGCATACAAGCGTTTCGGCAAATAATTGAAAACTAAATGTTTAAACAAAAAAATAAAATAAAATAATTAAAAATAAAAATATGTAGAAAGAACTTCAGTGTAAATGTGTATATAAATATGTATTTATTTTTGGTATACTTTATAGCTCATCCAAGTTTAAGACATTTGCTAAGTGGTTTTTATCAGCTAATTGAAGACAATAAGTTTTGGTTCTATCTTCAGTTTGTTTATAATATGTTTATGATACTCTTTCTTACTTCCATATTTTTAAATTGTCTTACTTAATTAACACTAAAACATAATACATAAGGTTCTGTTTGTTTCACGGAAAATGACTTCCAACAAACGTTTTTCTTATTTTACGGTGTTTGGTAACCTTAGAAAAATATAGTCAGTGTAAAAGTTTTTCCGAGTTAACGAAAAATGAAGCCTTATTTTTCGAAAAATGACTTACTGATTTATTTTCTGTAAGTTATTTTCCAAATGTTTAAGCACCCCTCTACCCCCTTCCACAATTATACATGTTTACATAGACACATAATATTTCATTCAATAAATAAATTATTTATAAATATAAATGGAGTTTGTGCACATAATAATAAATTATAATTTAATAAAGACACGAAACATCTTAAAATTATTGTCAACTATATTATTTAGGGACGTCTCAAACATTGATCTTTTTTAAAACGTTTTTTCATATCAATTATCAATTTTTTAATTTGTAATTATAAAATTGAAAAAAAATTGATCTTATTGATTTGAAACTACTAATGATAAATCGAGGGTTACTAACACCCATATTTCACTATGAATTGAAACAATAAAAAAAGAATGATACCAACCAGGAATCTGCCCTCATGCATTTGGTTGATTAGAAAGTACTGAAAATGGAAGTCAAAAAGTCTACTAATTAGGGTCTTTTGTTTTTTACTATTCCTTTTCCTCTTTGGATTTATTCATGTAAACTGTAGCTTTTATGGATCAAATTATGTGTCCATTCAAAAAATCTAATCATCATCTTTATATATGTTTTTCTTCCATGTTTTTGTAGCTCACTCAATTAAATTATGGATACTTTTTAAGTATTTGGTTTCTATTTCAATACATATTTAATTATATTACTTGGAGCTTTGTGGACAGTCTGTTCAATTTCACTATTCAAACACTTACTAAATGTTGTTTTACTTAAAAAGTAAAATCTTTTTAAACCGACACAGCTTTGTGATAATTTTTTCTTTACCCAATGTATGTCTGGAAAGTCTAGATATGTGTAACCCCTAAAGAAGATTTTGTGTATATATATACTCTGATATTCGATTATCTAATTTTATAAGTAATTATAATAGAAATATTGTTTAGAAGGTTGGTTGACTTCAGGGCCGGCCCAAAGGGGGGGTCTGGAAGGGCGACCGCCCTGGGCCCCCGATGTTGAGAGGCCCAAACTTATAATACAGTCATTTATAGATATAAATATTATATTGTCATTTGAATTTCATATATGTTTCAGTGGCCCATTGGATAAGGTGTTTTGATTTAGTTGAGAGGTCATAAGTTCGATTCTTTGAAAGCCATGTTAATATTATTTACTTTTGAACTCTTTGAAATTTATGTAAAATTTATTTTATTTTTGAGTTGTAAATTATCAAGTATTATATACTCACTCCCTCCGTTCCGAGTAAAGAGTCTCGTTTGAAAGTCAAACTAATTTTAAAAATGACATTTTTAGTAGCTTATTAATAATAAAATAACACTTCTAATCAACAAAAAAACATAATTATCTTAGAATATAGACTAATGGATTACAATAATCGAATAATCAACAAAAAAACCAAATGAACATGTAAGGAATGAGTCAAAAAATGAGAGAAGGTAATATAATTTGATGATATAGTTGAAAAAGATATTGGATGAGTGAATAAATCTGAAATATCTTATAGATATGCTTTATAGACATTTTGTATATTTTAATATATAAGAAAATTACTAAATCAAGATAGAAAATAACTAGTGTACCGGAATATGCAAACGGAGTAATTTTAAATAATTATTTCATATATTTATATATTAGTATGGTCGTAGATGTTATACCAATTGAATACTTTGAACGATGAAAAATTGAAATTTTATTTATTTCAAAATTTTATTTTTATATCAATAGGGGCCCATTTTATCATTTTTGCCCTTGGTCCCTAAAAGTTCAGGAACGGCCCTGGTTGACTTCTATTTACTTACTAATCTTCCATTATGTTATGGTATTCCTTCGTTTAAGCCATAATATATACTTAGTCAAACTATCAACAATTTAATTAGTAGAGTTTTGGATTTTTTTTATTATCATTTTGTGGTTTATTTAATTAAATGCTTTCCAACTTTAGTTTGGTAGTTATATTGTTTACGTATTCAAGCTATTAGCAGGTTAATTGGTAGAGATGTGGATTTAATATATTCGTTATGTGTTTTATATGAGTACCAGCTATATGATGATGATGATGATTATTATTATTATTATTATTATTATGGTTTTTTAACTTTTTTTTATCAATTTAATATTTTATTTTTCTTGATTTAACTATGCATCTTCTAAAACAATGTCTATCATTTTTACTTGTGTCCCTACTAACTCTTTGTGTTGTGGCGAGTTCCTTATTGTCAGCCTCCCTTGTACATCTTTACAACATTGGAGAACAAAATGTTTTAGAAAATGCGTAATAAATACATAAATACAAACTGATTTCTAAAATGAACTTACCAATCAATTGCGACTCATAGTGACCAATGTTTTCCCAAGAAACATAATTTTATACTTCCCGGTAGTAGTTTTAAACTTGATTATGTTATCAGCTACAACAAAATCCTTCACATCATACAAATGATTTTGTTTCAAAATAGATTTGAATTTGCCTATGTGTTGTTTCTTGATTGTAGCATGAATCTTGGAACCCTACGTGAAGATAGTGATTCAAATACAATACGTATCACAATCGGATTTAAAATATTGATAGAATGAAAAGAAGAACATGAATATAAATGTTTCCTTGTCATGAAAGATGCACTCCAAACTGTAAATTGTAGCATTATCATTAAACGTTGATACACTATAAATGTGTTAGTCGAACGTTTTCATTACCCATTCAATCTCTGATTGGTTCTATTCGTAAATCATGCTAAAAAACCAAAGGCATTTTTTTCATATTTGAAGAGTAGTTTGAACTTTCGATGCCCAGAAGTTATTCTTGGCGAGGAAACTGGAAGAAATAGGTGGTATTTATACTGCTCAAGCTTTACCTCCACCTGGTTTCGCTCACAACTTTTGAAACATAAAATAATTTCAAATTTACAATGATTACATACAACACTTTTTTATTAACCTATTAAATTACATGCAGGTCACATCAGCTATATTTTGAAATCTCAAGACAAACTAAATCGAGCAATCAATTTAAGAAGCAATAAGTTTTTTTTACTTAATGTTTCGAGTACTTTAGTCTTTTCAATGTAGTACACATTTTGGCTGATTTGTAAATGTAGTGGGACTATTCTTATGTATTACCAAATTTATTTGACTAGATAAACAAACAGCCCAAAACTATGGGCAACATGAATATAACCAAGAAATGATAACCGTGGGCAGCACACGGTATTATATTAAACATGGGTTGATTGCACGGATTACATCTTTAACCCTACGGATTACATTTTATATATACTAGTAAGGTTTACGTGCGTTGCATGTGGTGTTAATGATTTTTTAAAAGTGATTTGTTAGTTTTTTTTATTTTTTTTGTTGATTTTTAATTATTATATTTTTGTGTGTTATAATCTTTACCGTTTTTTAGACTTATAAATTATGTTGTGTGTTTAGTATTTTTGATACTTTGTTTTTCAATCATTTATAATATATGCTTTTAGTCATTGTATAACAACTTATCCTACACATTTATCTTTTCCGTTGGTTATTTTTAAATCTCTTTTTTTGATACCAAACATGAATTCATTCATTTTTATCAGTGAGAAAATTGAAAACAATTTAAACTTACTATCTTAGATAAGCATATTGCTGTTGAAGACTTTACTTATGTCGTTTCTGGAATTTATGATTTTTTTAAAAAAAAGTGTTGGAGAATCAAACTCTCAACCCCAAATTATATAGTTACACTAAAAAATACAAGATTCCACTAAAGTATCTCTGAAGTCCCACTTTGTTACACTAAATCTAAGTTTTGTGTCATTTTCATATCATTTTATATTTTTTTTCTAGTTTAACACCTAGTCACGACGAAGGTTACCAATCTGACATTAAGGTGTGCATGAGATTTCACGTGTGAGGAATTTTGGTCATTTTTTGACAACGCTTTCTCTGCTTTTATTACCCAAAGAGAAATTTCATTTTCTTCTTCTCCAACAATTCTTTCTCTACTTCTTATCTATCAATGAGCTCTTATGTAAATTTTAAATGAGATAAAAACAAGAGTTTATGAATCTTTTATTCAAAATTTTATATTGAAAAATAAATACAAATAGAGCAGAATCATATCAAATATCAGATACATATAACTAAAGATCAGATAATCACAATTATGTATCAAGACCGCCACAAACAAGAACCTACAAAAAATTAAAGCTATCACAGCCCTCGACATTTCTCTATTTCACCATTTCTCTTTCGCACAACACAATACACAAACATACACCACAAATTTCAAAACTCATATTTGAACCCATTACAAATGTATATGACAAAGATGAAACACGTCATGGTTCAACCCGTCTTCATCGTTCCTAGCTTCAACTCTAATAAATTTTTCATCGGCACTGTTGATATTGTTTATGGTTTGATTAGACCAAATCATCAATCTTAAACATAATTCATCACCGTGTCTATCACTACGATTACCAGACATGACATCATCAACACTAAATTTGACATGGAATATGGAAATGTTACAAAATTACGTTGAGGACCAAAGTGGATTTGTGGATACTTAGGAGGAAATTTGTATTTTGCACTACTTTTGATGGGGCCAAAATATTATTACCTCACAAAATTACACAATAAATCTCACATTGCACCCCCAAAATACGAAGTGTCTCACTTTCATACCTTATTTTTCTATTTGTCTCACTTTGCCCCATTCCGTTATGGGTGTTGAAAATAATAACAGAAAATGGTATGTGCATGTCACATGAAAATTATTTTGATCATTTTCTTGGGGTGCAAAATGAGATTTAGTTATAACTTCATTATTTAGTTACCCATTTAGTATTTAAAATATGTTTTTAAATAAAAATAATAAATAATTATTTCAATAATCCAAAAATAATTATATGACCAATTTATAATTCTCCCCGCAAAGTATCCACTAAATCGCATAGTGTACCCTAACCTAAGGTTTGTCCCATAATGGTATGTGATCCTACATTTTTTTTTCCATTTTCCACACTACTTTTCACGTACGTTAGAAAATTCACTTTAAATAGCATGTGATCTTTCACGTGACGGGACAAAAACGACATTTCCTTTATCTGGTTAAAGAGTAAATATATTAAAAGGAAAAACACTAATCTCACGTCCTTTCATTCTCTCATCTCTTGGTGCAATCTCATCTTCGGCTCCACCGTAATAGCCACCATTTCCAGCCTAAACCCTTCCCACTCCAGTCACTCCTATCACAGCTTTAGCGCCTACCTATTTCGATTTTAGCCAAATTTCATCTTCGATCTCCCTCATTCTGTCCCCTACAAAAGTCGCGCTTGAACTAGCAATCAGAGGCTATATAGTATACTTACTAAAAACCCTTTAAAAACATATGATTAATAGACAACCAATAACACATATTGACGAATTCATCAGCAAGAGAGACGGACATGAATTAAGAGAAATGGTAATGAGTTTTATTGAAATACTCTTCAATTTCGCTGGAGAAAATTGGGCATATGACCGGCTTGCATATGGCTTAAAACAAAGTATCAAAATTGAGAGGATGTTGAAGAAGTTATGGTTCTAGATGATTTCGACCTCAGAGCAGCTGTCATGGTGGTCGGGTTGGATTATTTAAACAATTATGAGAGAAAAAGTTAAGTCATGTAAGAGGATGAAGGGGGGGGATGAGAAATTGATTGATTTTAGTGGTGATTGGGTTTCATCGGAGAAGGTGAGTGGATCCAATTTCATACAAGAAATCGAAGATGTGACGGGTGTTTATGGGAAAAAAAATTTCATATCTTTTGTCTGCATATTTTGTTTTTATCATCAAGATAAAAAATTAATAATGAAATCAAACGCATATCTATCTTCTGAGTTAAGAGAGAGAAATTTAAGAGAAAAATTTGGAGGGAGTGGACAGAACTCAGATCGAGTTCTGAGTTAATTTTTGTTTTGGGGATGACTGAAGATCGTAAAACATGGTGAATCTTTTCTCTATATTTTCTTTCAGCAAGAAAAAAAGGAATGGTGGACCCCCCTACTTTATTTTTAAACATTTTAACTTTACACACACATTTATATAATTTTTTTAGAAAATTATATTTTATTCCTTAATTTTTATTAGGCTAAAATGCATTTAGCACCCTCAAAGTTTACACCAAATTTCTAATATTTCCTTCGAGTTAACACCCACATGGAAATGTCAAATTAACGTAACTTTTCTAACGACTGTGGTTATGGTGAAAAATAGGAAGAAAAAAAACGTCAGATACTATTATGGGACAAACCTTAGGGTTGGGGTGCACAATGTGATTTGGTGGATACTTTTGGGGGGAATTGTAATTTGACATAATTATAAAGAAAATGTTATTCTTACAACTAATTATATTACTTTCCTTACAACTAAATTTTGAAGAATTGCAAAGTTGTTTTGGACAAAGATATTTTTGTTTTTTTTTAAGGCTTAGCTGTAAGGAAAATTATAAAATTAATTGTAAGGCTAGCAGCGTTATTATTATAATTTTTCTAATATATAAATTAAAAATTAAAAAATTACATTACTCTAAAAAATGAAATTTATAATTAATTTAAATTATTTTGTTATCATTCGCTTTCTTCCATCAACCTCGTCATTTATAGACCCACCACCATTACCACATCAAATAACACCATTGACCCAAAAATCAAAATTTGACTTTATTTTATTTTTTGTCTAATTCTTTACTGCTTCATTCAAATTAACATATATGCGAAACTCGTCATTTATAGACTCACCACCACCACAACCTTAAATTTCACTATTTACAAATCCAAATTAATTTTTTTGAATTTTTAAATTTGAAGATTAGAACTCAAACACATATGAAGATTTGAAAAATTGATGATTGGAAATCTAACAATGTCATATTCCACATAAACCACCACTGACATGCTTACAATCACCCCAAACACCACTCGTAACCACCACCACCAGCATTCTTGCAATCGGCGCCACCGCCATCATAGTCACCACCACCAAAAAAATGCGTTCACATTGCTTTGCTAAAACAGAAAAATAAAATATTTTCAGCTTCCGTTAAGTCACCGTTAAAATTGAATAACAGTTAGGGATAGTGACGAAATTGCATATATTTAAAAGTATAATGACAATTTAGCTCGAAACATAATACAATGGCAAAATGTAACAATTAATCAAAGTACAGTGCCAAAATTAACCATTTTTGCCCCAAAAAGCTAATTATTTATTTGATTTGATTCCTTTTTTAATTCTTTACTCCTTCTTTCAAAATAACTTATTTGCAAAACTCATCATTTATAATCACCAATAACTTTGAATTTCACTTCTTAATAACTCAAATTCAATTTTTTGAATTTTCAAATATTCAAATTGAAACCAAAACCTATGTGGATATTTGAAAATATAATGATTTGGAAATCTCACAATGTTGTATTTCATTTAAACCACCACTGCTATCGCTACAATTGCCGCCACCACCGCTCCTAACACCACCATCCCTACAGTCGTTAGTACTGCTATCACCACCACCAAGAAATGCATTCATCTTGCCTTGTTCAAATGGAGACAAAGAATCTTTTTAGCTTCCAATTAGTCGGACTTTTTTCTTAGAACGTCTCTCATTTCTTAGTTCCTATCCACTTTCGGTGTCAAATTACTAAGTAAGGAGATAATTTAATTAATTTTATGATAGATTACTTGAAAGTATGTCGGTTGGTGGAAGTATCTTCCAATAAAAGGAGAGTTGCAGTAGAAGAAAAGAAAGTCGATAGCTAGGGGAGGGGAATAGAGAAATTCTCATGTGTAACTACATCGGGTCCTATGAAGAGGAGCAAGCAAGTTAAGAGCAAAAGAGATTTGAGGTTTGGAACGCAGTTATGGAGATGAGTAAAATATTTGAACTCAATTATTTGTGATTACTAGAATTATTTTTGTTTGTAATATCTATAAGTTTGGGATCAGTACGATAGTTTTTAAGGCTGCTTGTAGTAGTCTGAAATTTCAAAAAAAGTAAATTGTAGATTTTAGTTTTAGTTTTAGTTTTTTTTTTTTTTAACAAAACGCATAGATTCATTAAATGGTTATTCATTTTTTTTTCATCTTCTTGACAATTGACATTATAACACATTTTCTTAACTCATTTCTCTTATTTTATTCATGTGTAATAACTAAACATGTTACAAATTTGCTTAATATCTCGATACTCACCAACAATTCTATTATTATAGATACAATTTTTCATATAAATCTAATAATGTCTTTCACGAACATATTTGAGAAAGTAAAACCATATTATTATTTTTTTTTTTCGAATAAAGTTTCATTGTCTCGATTGAGTAAGTGTATTTTTGTTATTTTAGAAAATATTGGGCGACGTTTGTAACGATGATGGTAGGAGGGGAAACTGATAAGAAAATCAAAATACAAGACGAAATGAATAAAATTACAAAATGTATGACCTAACTTTAAAATAGGTACAACTGTACAAGTCAAGTGATCAAATTAGTATTTAATTATTCATAGAATTAATTAGCCTATGACAAATTTACTCTTTTGGTCTTAATTAATGGTGAGTGATTTATTATATTTATGACTATTTTTTTTTCCAATCATTATTGTTTGACATAGTAAATTTATGTGTATTGTTATTAACAAAACGCACAGATTCATCAAATGGTTCTTCATTTTTTTTCTTCATCTTCTTGACATTATGACACATTTTCTGAACTCATTTCTCTTATTTTATTCATGAGTATAACTAAACATGCTACAAATTTTCTTAATATCTCGATACTCACCTACAATTCAATTATTATATACAATTTTTCATATACATCTAATAATATATTTCCCGAACATATTTAAGAAAGTAAAATTATATTTATTTTTAGTTTCGAAAAAATTTTACTGTCTCGACTGAGTAATGGTGTTTTTAACATTTTAGAAAATAGTGGGCGACATTTGTAACGATAATGGTAGGAGGGGAAAACTGTAAGAAAATCAAAATATATGACGAAATGAATAGAATTAAAAAATGTAGGACCTAACTTTAAAATAGGTACAAGTCAAAGGATCAAATTATTATTTAATTATTCATAAAATTAATTATCCTATAACAAATTTACTCTTTTGGCCTTAATTAATAGCAAGTCATTTATTATATTTATGGCTAGTTTTTTTCCAATTATTATTGTTTGGCATGGTAAATTTATGTCTATTATCATTAACAAAACGCACAGATTTATTAAATAGTTCTTCATTTTTTAAATCTTTTTGACATTATGACACATTTTCTTAACTCATTTCCCTTATTTTATTTATGTGTAATAACTAAATATGCTACAAATTTGCTTAATATCTTGATACTCACCGACAATTCTATTATTATAGATACAATTTTTCATATAAACCTAATAATGTCTTTCTCGATCATATTTAAGAAAGTAAAACCATATTATTTTTTAGTTTTGAATAAAGTTTTAGTGTCTCGACTGAGTAAGTGTATTTTTGTTCGGAAAAGACATTATTAGATTTATATGATAGGTACAAGTCAAGGGATCAAACTATTATTTAATTATTCATGGAATTAATTAGTATATGACAAATTTACTCTTTTGGCTTAATTAATGGTGAGTGATTTATTATATTTATGACTATTTTTTTCAATCATTATTGTTTGACATGGTAAATTTACGTGTATTGTCCTTCATTAAATGATGGATGATGTATTAAGTTAAGGGATATGTTTGTCCATACATTAAGTTCTAAGAGACAACCTAGATTTTTATAGGTATAATAAATAATAATAATAATAATAAATAATAAATAAATAATAATTTAATAATAAAATAATAATAATAATAATAATATAATAATAAAATAATAGTTAGATTAGATTATATTTGATTAGATTAGATAGACATATATAGAATACCTTAACATTACACCAAAATCACTAAACGTAACACCATTTAAGGGGTAAAATTACTTCACTATCCCTCTCCACATTTAAACTATACTACCCCCTCCCTCCCCCTTCACGTAATTTTGATTACATGTCATTGTTGATTTGGTTTCCATTGTTTAAGACATGATATCGTATGTGAATTGGATTAATTTTAATTTGATTTATTTTTTCTTTCAATTACGAACAAAAAACCATTAATTTACATGAATACTTAAGGCATTAAATGATATTACGTTTATGAATTTGAGTATTACATTTAAGATTACTCGTATATATATTGGAATTAATCAAAACAAGTAATCAAATTACCAAAAAAAATTCAAATGATAGTGGATTGGAGTACTTTGGACATGAATTTGAAGTGTACTAGTATTGTGCTACTGCACATTCATTTAAAAGTTTTGTCCTAACATAATTGTGCTGCAATCCACTCATTAATTATTTTTCCCTTAACAGTGATATCTTCTTCTTCTTTTGTTGAGAGTTTATAAATCTAGCAAGAAATTACAGAGGTGCACCAAACACAACTAGGCTCAACTTGAGCAACTCAATTGGGTCGAGAGTTTATAAATCTAGCAAGAAATTACAGAGGTGCACCAAACACAACTAGGCTCAACTTGAGCAACTCAATTGGGTCGCGTCAAACCGGGTGAATCTTCATTGGGCTCGTTTGTTGTGGCTGATGGCTTATGACTTATGGCTGATAACTTAAGCAGCTGAATGACTTTTTTGATTGCATGATAGATCTGTTTGTTACAATTGAAAAGCTGCTTATGAGTCGTTATAATTATTTGTTAAAAAAAAAACTTGAAAATTAGTATTTATATTTTTATGTATATTTCATAAAAGGATGAAATGAAGACAATCAAATATTTATTAATGAATAGTTGTCTTCATGTTTAAAAAAAAACCAAAAAAACTTAAAATTTTGACTTTTTGGCTTTTGGCTTTTCAATGCATAAAAGGTGTTGTACCTTACTTATTGGCTTTTGGCTTATAAGCTGAAACAAACACTTTAAATATAACTTTTCAAAAGCCAAAAATCAAAAGTCACTGCAAATAAGCTGCAACAAACGAGCACTAAGTATAACTGTATACAAATAGTCACAAGATTAACCAAACAACATAAAGTAGAAATTTTCCCTTTTCAAAGTCTTTCTTGAGAAATAAATCTTCTATCTTCATAAATAAAGAAATTCCACTTGACAGGAAATTCTAAACCAACGAAAGTTATCCTAAACTCATCAATGTACAAATTAACATCCACCCTCAACTGCTTGTCTCCTTCAATTCAATTGGGCAGGATTCGAGCCATCAAACCAGTTGGTCTAAAAAATGATAAGATCATAGCACATCCAGCTGAAACTTGAACGTTTCCCGCTAAAAGCATGCATGCCTCGTAATCAATCTGGCAGTAGTGAAGTGCACGTGAACCAATATAAGATCCAAGTGGCTCAGCATTCTTAATAAAGCGGTAAAGGAGCTAAACTGATTATGCTACATACTTTAAATCACACCATCATACCATGTCGAGTCAATGATTTCTTCGACATAACTGCCATGCAAACTGATCAGTAACCACCATGGCACGGGATGCTGCACCAATAGAGCCCTCGTACCTGTAGCAGCTCAATGACACAATGAAACAGAATTGCTGGCTGAACTGTCAACTTTTCAGGTTCACATAAAATACTCCCTTAATCCCCCCAAAAAAATAGTCACACTTTGACTTTGCTTGGTCAACTTGATTGAATTTGACCAAGACAAAACAAATGTATGTTAAATAGTGATTAGATATTGTCTTATAATGACCTTTCCAATCAGGCAATGAGACTCTTTTTTCTTTTTTTGGGAGGGAAGGAGTATATATAATACAGATTTTGAAGCACAACTGAATATTTAATCAAACTATGTAAGATTCTTACAAAGCAACCAAGATGAATGACGGTGTTTGCATTACAATAGCGCCTTCCCCAGAAGGCTTTGAAGTGTTCATGCACCTTCCCGCGAACCAGTTTTCATTAATTGTTGTGACAATATCTGTCACAAACATTGCATAGAGACCAAACATTAGATGAGAAGATGCTAGTAGTGATTGATATTTGATATGAATAAACATCAACAGATATGGCACATCTGCCATGTGTCTACAACCAGAGTTAGAAGGTTGGGATGTAAAAACTACAGAGAACTTCGAGTAAATCTCTTCAATTATTTTTATTAGGCTTTTGGTAACTGAAAAGTCTTGGTATATGCTTTTACAAGATAAAAGCTAGAAAGGTTGTTGACTTTGGACTGTGGAGAAAGGGATTCAATTTAGCTGATTTACAAGTATTAGCCACAAACAACTCCAAAAGGTGTTAGAGAGAGGTTTTCATATGAACTAAGGTAAAATTTGTCACAGAAATGGCGAGGGTTGATTAGGCCTTGCTAGGGTCTGGCATGTGTAGAAGTTAAGAATTGATAAGGTTATGAATACTCATCAATAGTCATAGATGGATTCACTGTTCACCCCATTAGGGTTCAGCAAAATATACAAGGAAATCCCAAAGGATATAGGTACACTATTTGGAGGCCTTCGCATCTATGATCTACCAGTGATTTATGAAGCCAATAATTGGAACTCGGATTCTTCAATCCCGATTCTTACACTAGCAACACTAAAAACAAATTTGATAACTTCACCAGATCCATGGACCATGAACAATGTCCATTTTCCTAACCAAAGCGCACTAAAACTACATAGGTACACTACCAGACTATTACTACATACTTTTCATCAGTCACAGGATCAACACCATGTTTTTGGATAGTAAGAAAAAATTTGGAAGAACGACGACGACCAATTTTTCTGGGACAAACTAAAATGGAAATGGGTTTACTTTATAATTTTATTTTATGGGACACAAAAGAATGCAAAGGGCTTTTAACTCATAATGAAGGAGATTCACAAACGATTAGTGAGTCGAACTTGAGTCAACCTGGGACGAGTCAAATTCGAGTCGGCTCGCGAGCCAGACAAGTCGAGAACCCCTTGGCTCAGCTAGATTATTTTGGCAAGTTGCAAATTGAAGCTCGACTTCGCTCATTTAGGGCTGTGGTGTCGAGTCAGGCTTGCTCGAGTCAAACAGAGCCGAGCCGTCGAGTTGACTCCACTCACCTACAACCCTAACTACCACATTCTCAAAAGTAAAATTGAAAATAGAGCTCCATGTTAGAAGGATAAAAGAAAGAGATGATAAAAATATTAAGAGGCCTACCCCTCTCAAGAGTCCTCGGAATGAAATGCAAACTTACCTCCAGTCTCATGATGCCAAAGAGAGTCAGGTTCAAGAGGGAGCTACTACAGCCATTTAGCCACAAATGAAAAGTTCTTGAACACCAAATTACCAAGAGTCAACCCCCCAAAAAAAAAAACACATCCTTATTAGCAAGCTTACACAACAACTCTCTACTCATCAAATGATCCCCCTTTCCCAACCCACCCCTAACAAAAGAAAATCTTTCATTATCGATTCTGTAGTGGAAGCCACTTGAAGAGGATTATTACAAGGGGAAAGAAAGTAATTAGGGATGCCCGAAAGATATGACAGAATCAAGGTGATCTTGTCTTTTAAATTGAAATAAGTCAATAACCCCCTTTCCACCCATCAAGATGCCTAGAAACTCTATACACAATGACGTCCCGGAAAGACAATGACCTTGATTAGCCCCAAGGGGAACCTCCAGTTTAAAAAAGAAAAATCACAGGACATAGGATATTTTCTAATGCACGCCTGCCTTTTTAGTTCATCCCTTCCCACAAGATGCTTTTTACAAATGCCACCTGGGACTACTTTTAATCCACACTTGAATATCACCAAATGCTCTAGAAATATAAGCCTAGGCAGGCATCTTGCATCCCTGACACTTCTGGAAACTCCTCTTCCCAACCTGAGATATTGCTACAAACTCCAAACTGCAGATCTAAGAATCTGTGTCTGTCAATCTGCAGAAGCACAGACTGAGCCCATCTTAATACCAAGTATATTGACCATCTTGCAAAGAGAGGTCCATTGACATGTAAAGTCCAAATAATCAGCAATCAACCTCCACATATGAGTAGCATAGATGACCATCACAAAAAAAAAAATTTAATAATAATAAAATCTAACCACATTGAAATCATCCCTCAAAACTAGTTAATTACGAGATCATAGACTGTAGACAAAGAGGGAGCTCCAAAATGTCTAACATACTCTTGAAACAGTAAACTTCCACGAATTCAGCCAACTCCATTGTTTTCTAACATTTTGTTGCGCTCTCATCATCCTTGCTAAACTTTTTGTTCGACATCTTAGTGATCTCAATCTTTGCTGACTTAGCACCATACTCTTGTTGGCTAAGAGCTAGAAACCCATTACCAAATGACAACTTAAACTGTTTATCAAGATCTATGAACAATAGCTTATAGCTTCCAGTAACTGCACATGTCTAGTAAATTTTGAATGTCAAAAAGACTTAACACCTGAAGGGTAATGTTATCTTTACCAAAATTTATTTATCAAAAGTTAAACAAAATAGATGTGATTAGTAAGAAATTGTAGCTCCCATCACCAGGTGGATAGGCCCACTGAGACTGCAACAAATCACCTGATTTAATAAGATCTTAGCAAACATTCTTTTGATAGCCATAGCATTATCCACACCCAGAATGTTTCAATCTGAAAGCTTACCAACCAATAAATGTAAAAAGGATGTCAATCTGACATTCTTGACTTCTTGAGCGCCTTCTCTCATTCAATACCAATATTAACTTCTGTGCAGAGTCTCAACAACTTAATCTGTACATTCTCCAATTCTTTTTTTTTTTTTTTGATAAGTAAAGAATATATTAAAACAGAACCAAGATTTTGTTTGGACAAGATTATTTTAGTGGTACAAGATACAGGGTAGCAACTTAATTGGGGTTCAAAATCATAACATAGTGCAATTTTCTATAAGAAAAATTGATAAAACTATTGTTTTTAGTATTAAAATGTCATTAATTCTAAATGTTCAGTAGCAAAAAAATAAAAATAAATAAATAAGTATATATATATTTGCAAATTTAGAGGGGTCAAGATCCCTTTATTGTGTGTGTAGCTTCGTCACTGACCACTGTTAGTGGTAGAGTCGTACAGATTTTCATAAAATGTGCAGAGAATATAAATCTTCAAGCGTATGACATTCGAGAACTTGAAAACATAAGGCAGAGTGTCGTTTCAGACGGTAGACCAATTTGCTACAGTGGGATAGCAGTAATGATGTAAGAATAATTGAAAGTTTTAGTGTAGAAGTACGATTTGAGAATAAATTATGATGACCAACAGTCAGATATTTGGGTTAAACACCAATAGTAGAGGTAAAACCCAATTCATTTCCTTGCTTTAGGACCGAAGAATTGATGAAAGCTGCAAGAAAGTTACATTCATTGATCTCCTATCTAATTACAAAACTTACATTGATTTGGCCCAACAAAGAAGCTCTCAGTCTGGAGTTTGTTTCTCTTAATGAAGTTCACTAACTGACCCACGTCAACTGGATCAGCCTGTATTCCTTCTTGCTCTGCGCTAAAAGCACCAAGTCAACCGTCAAAATTCTACCAGCAGACCATTAACTTTTGCAGTCTACCAGCAGGCATACATAACAAACAAGATTATACATTGAAGTTCTACCGTGCTGAAACTTCATGATAGCATCACATGCATGCATGCATGCATGCATGTATGTACATTAAGATCCCCATGAATATAATGATATACAAATAGAACCCTGAATATAAATATAACTATATTCTAACACTCCCCCTCAAGCTAGAGCTTAAATATCATGCATGCCCAGCTTGTTACAAATATCACACCAAGGCCCACGCCTAAAGAAGTGGCAATGCTCTCAAGACCGCCACTGTGACAAGAACCCAAAAGAGATAAAGAAAGTAGGAACTTGAAATATTTGCTAAATAAGATATACACACTAGCATTGATCTAAATGGTTATACATTCCCTCAATGACCATATGCCACAAGGTCACAGATCTAGAATTATCTCTCAAAGCCATGGAAAAATACGCAACAAACCACAACCCATTAGCAAAGTGTAGTATTTCTAACAAGGTCATTATTATTACTATGGTCATCATTATTATTGGGATCATCTTTACCCCCTGAATATAGATCCCGAATGTGCCACTAGCCAAAACCCCTAAATTTCATGATTGAATCGAGGAAATGCAAGTTCACCATGTCACATACCTTCTCAAAATCAAGCTTAAAAACCAGGCCTGTTCCGTTTCTAGACATGTCTCTACGACCTGGTTAGGCACAAGTGCTGCACAAAGGCATTTGGAGCCTCACCTCATGGAGATACTCCACAGAATAATCATATAACAAAATTGGCTTATAAATAGTTCCAGCATCTCTAATCGTAACGGGTCACATCTTTTTAAGCACTGGTGTAACAAAAGTGATTGAGAACCTTATAAATAATACTTAGCACAATAATAAGATAAAACACTCAAAAAGATCAGGGTAAAAGCATTACAGTAAGCCTGAAAGATAGCCACGGTCGACATCAATCATGAAGAAACAAGTTCACAACAAGATAAAGATACCCTACCAGATCATAGAACATCAGTTTAAGAAACAAGCTAAGTTAGATGCTACTTACTATAAACAGACAAAATGGACCACTTGAAACCCTTTATTCACATCATAAAACTTCGGATTCCTCGTAACTTGATGCTTATCATTCTCATGACAAACTGTGCATTTCATGAAAATGAAGAAAAAATAATCTCTTAAATATCTTACATGATAGACAATAAGCGAGAAGGTCCAGTCGGATCATAGTTTATTAGAAGTGCAGCCTTCAAGGGTTGACCTAGACATTATAAAACAAATTTGCAGTTATTTACCAGTATGCATAATAAGGAAGAAAGCGAAAATCATAAAACACAAACAGCAGAGTGAGCTTGCTCACCACTCACCAGAAGAACCAACGCTGCTAGATGCCCACTTGTCCCAATTTCTATGTATGGAAGTCCAGTCCATATTTTTTTATCGTCAATTGCAAACCACAGGGCCAACAACTATTAAAACAAGAACCAAATAACCTCTAGTATCAAAAAAAATACACCTTCTAAGAATCAAATTTCATGAATACGTTGGGTTATAAGGCAAATCAAGATTAAACTTACATATATTCAATAAAAACATACATTGCAGAAAATTACCAACCATGAACACATAATTCAAGAAGTCTTTCATCAAATTCTGAGTATGTAATAATGGCAATCAAATTCAAGTCGATTTTGGGTCTAAGACTACTTATCTTAAGCCAAAAATAGTAGATTGACAAAACCCTAACTCTTAAAGGGGAACCTACACTTGCAAGGGACTGGCGGCAGGCACAAGCTCACAACCTTATTCTAAAAAACTCAACTGCTCTCGTAATGAATGATTACATCAAGCACCAGGGCTACCAACTAAAGAAAGACTCCAACTACACAACTCAATTAACAATAAAGTAACACTAATACTGATCTAATTCTACAAAGGACAGTAGCCCGTGAACCCAAAGCAAGTCTGTTGGATTGAACACGACCCACGGGCTTGGCTTGGGCTAGGGCTTTCAAACCATATCACATCTATCCATGTAGCTAACCTGCGATGCCTCGGTAACTCATCACATCCAAAGTCCTAAAACATTAATAACTAGAACTACCAAGAGACATAATTACTAGATTACACTCAACAGTCAACGAAGAAACATAGCAGTTATATGTTTTCTAACAAGCATTCTCTAAAGCTAATTAATATCGGGTCTTCTGTAGTCATATTCAAGTAATTCTTAACGAGCTACTGATCACTAGCACACCAAACATCAAACACCTAATCCATACTACTAGCATACAACTGCTAAAGTCAATTTTAACATGCTTCAACATAAAAGTTTTTGATTACCATAATTTTCCATACTATTAGGAATATTACTTCAAAGAGCAAGACAAAAGTGAGGTATAGTCTTTTTGCTCAATGTTTTCGCAGTTTTCAAAATTATCAAAAATAATGTGCAATGAGATACAAAAAATTAACCCAATAGAGTAATATAAACAAAAACTGAATTTGGAGAATTTTGAAAAATTAAAATTTTGAGGGTAAATGAACATGGAACAAATGACATAATAGGAGAATTAAAGTAAAACTGTGTATATGGTGTGTGTGTGGAATTCAGTACTGAAATACAAAAGATTGACGAAGTAGGGAAAGACTGAAAACAAGAAAGTGTCTTAAAGTAAACCATCTCCATCGGAGAAAAAAGGATAGTCGGAGTCGGCAGACCTGAGCTCGTCTTCACAAATCGCCGGCCTCAGCTGCTACCCTTCTGTTAGAACGATTCCGGTTTGTTTGACAAGTCAAACACTTGGACTTGCATCAAATGAAGACATTTATACCCTCAACTCCCTCAAGTAGGGTGGAAATACTATGCTGTCCCCAATTTTGTAAGCGTTAACTTTGTGGAGCTATTCACATTATAAAGTTTGCTCACCACACACCCATTTTTTTACTTTAAGTATTGTACTTTGTGATGTGAATAGCCCCACCCTTTTGTAGATTATACAAAGACTAATGACTCGAATCCATCAAAACTATGACGGTCATACCAAGCAGGGGTGTCAATCCGAGCCATGTCATAAAACCGAGTAGAATGGAGTGATTTGGTTCGATAGTATGGCTTGTGTGGTTCAGTTTCATTTGAGTTTCAAAAAAAATCGAGAGATTTAATTCACAATTCGATCTTCCGAGTCGAGCCGAACTGGACTGAACCATATTGGATCCAACGATTGATGGGAACCACCAAGCTGAACCTCGAACAATATTCAAATCTGACTGTTGATTATTATGTAGAGCCCTTTATTCCAAAGTTTTTTAGTTTTTATCGAGAGACTGTAATAAACAATCAAAATATTAGTTGTCTTAGTTTTCTTTTTATATTTTCCTCAGTTTGTCACTTTTATTCTTTCGGTTTACTTAAAAGTTGAAAGGCTAGATTGCTTTTGAAAATCATATGGAACCACGAGATGGAATTGCAAAATTGAACCTAATCGAGCCAAACTATCATGGTCTAGTTCAGTTCTATTTGAGATTATGAATGGTTTTTACTTGGTTTGATATTTTACGAATCAGTAACATGCGATTCATGTTCCTCGATGAGTGTAGTACGTTCTGAACATGCATAGGTTTTTGCATAGCTAAGGTCTCATTAGGCATTCCACAATACTCAGGGCCGACCCAACACTTATGAAGGCCTAAAGCAAACTCTAAAGTGAGGCCTTTTAAAATAAAATAATATATTTTTAATTATTACATTTTTTATTTAAAGAACATCTTTTGTGCTTTTTAAGATGCAAAATCATTTTTAAATTATTGTAATCAATTTCATTTAATAATTCTTTTTCAATCGAATAAAGCTAGTCCACTTAATCTTTGTTGAGACATTGTTGGTCTTAGATGAAATTTTATTAATTTTAGTTTTAAAAAACTTCTTTTTGGCGATGCAACCGTTACGAGAAACATTATTCTATAAGCGATATACGCATTTGGAAAAGAATCAAGCCTTATTATATAATTAAGTATGTCAATTTGTGTATCATTTTTCATTTGTATAATTTCTTTTACAAATAGTTTTGTAAATAGACCTAATTCATCAATATCAGAGTTGTCATTATGTTTTAAAGAATGTTCAAGGTTAAAACAATTGGCTTTTAAATTTTTATTATCCAATGACCTTAATTTCTCATTAAGGCTCCGTTTGTTTCACGGAAAATCATTTCCAGAAAATGATTTCCGAAAAATCAAAAGATTACATTTTCAGGTGTTTGGTAAATCTATTGAAAATATGTCAGAAAACATTTACGGGTGTTTGGCAAACACATGAAAAATGTTACGGAAAACAATGCATGAATAAATGCAAAAATAAAAATAGAAAATAAACAATGTTTAGGATGCCCCTTGAAAATCAATAAGGACCATCTTTTTTTAATAAGGTCCATCTTTTTTAATCTCACAATTACAAATAATTTTTTTGATAATTGATATGAAAAAAAAAACGTTTTAAAATATAAAATAGACAATGTTTAGGATGTCCCTAAAAAATGTTACGGAAAACTATATATGAATAAATACAAAAAAATATATTCTAATATTAATGCACATATTGAATATAAAATAGTGTTGAACTTTAAGTAATTTTTCTTTAGTAACTCTCAATTTATCATTAGTGCTGTCAAATCAATGTCTATCTTTTTTCAATCTCGCAATTACAAATAAACTTTTTTGATAATTGATATGAAAAAAAAAAACGTTTTAAAATAGAAAATTGACAATGGTTAGGATGTTCTTAAATAATATAAGTGTCACTAATTTTAGAACGTAGTATGCATTTATTAAAATTATAATTTATAAATAGAATGCACAAACTTCATTTATATTTCTAAACAATTTATTTGTTAAGTGAAATATTGTGTGTGTAAGTAAATATGTGCAATTGTGAAAGGGGGTGGAGGGTGCCCGAACATTTGGAAAATGACTTACGGAAAATGAATCTGTAAGTCATTTTTCGGAAAAGAAGCCTTCATTTTCCGTTGACTCGTAAAACCTTTTACGTTGACTGTATTTTCCTAAGGTTATCAAACACCGGAAAATGAGGAAAACGTTTTCCGGAAGTCATTTTCTATGAAACAAACGGAGCCTAAGTAACCTAATGTCTTTTAAATTTTTATTATCCAATGACATTAATTTCTCATTAAGTAACCTAATGAGAAAAACTAGGAGTCACTTAATATATACTCCCTCCGTCCCTAAATTATCGTCCTCCTTTCCTTTTTCGTCCGTCCCAAAATAATTGTCCACTTTGAAACTTACCTTTTTAGAACATCATTTTTACCACTTTACCCTTACTTTTTCACTCTACTTTAATTGTGGGCCACATACACATGGGCTTTAAAGGAAACTACACATTAAACCAATATAAATAATCAAGTCAATTGTTTTTTCTTAAAGCGTACGGGTCAAGCATGACGATTATTAAGGGACGGAGGGAGTATTTTTTTTAAAAAGGTAGTAATTTTTTTTGGAGGCCTAAAGCAAGGGCTTCCTTGCTTCACCCTTGGGCCGGCCCTGACAATACTGGAGGTTAATTTCTATTTTTAGCTTTTTCTGGAAAAAAAATATAGATTCTTAGATATGATCTTTTAATTGTGTTTCAGTATATGGGTGTGCCAATGCCTTCAACTAAGAGGCACAAAAAGAACTTTTTGCATCAAATGGTCATCACATACCCCAAGCTTGTACTAACAAGCTGCAGACTTAGAAGTTGAAGAAGATTTTTGACTGTGGAAGAAGGTTTTCACAACAAAAGAACGGGAAGATGAAGGAGAACACGATATATTTAAGAATAAAGAGATATATTTGAGAATAAAGAGGTATATTTGTTGGAGGAAGAAGAAGGATTTGAAGAACAATGACTTAGGAAAAATGCGTATGTGTTGGGGAGTTTAGTTTGAGATGAAGGAGATGAACATTTTGAAGTTAGGAAGAAGAGGGTACATTTATTTTGGGGTGGGGGTTTACTTAGAGGTTTTTTGGATTAGAAAAATAAGATGTGGGTCTACTTATTAGCTGTAAGGGTATAATTGTCTTTAGACTTGATGGTATTTTTGTGATTAAGAAAAAAATGAAAATGGGGGGTCAACTTGGAAGAATTGGGGGTCTCAATAGCGTGACCCTAAATTATAAAACGGAAGTAATCAAAACAACGTGTTAATTGCATAAAAAAAAACCTAATCTATTTTAGTTATTTCGTTTTAAACCTTGTATTGTTGTTTTTTTGTTTTTTTGTTTTTTGCATGAAAAACCTCAACCAAAGTTTTTTTTTTCTAAAACAAACCTTCCGTCCAAAACTCGTTAGTTTTGGGACGGGAAGAGTGACTGGACGTCCAACGTAGCCGCCTACGTGGACTGGGCGGGAGACTTCACGTCCACGTTATTTTCCCACCAAAAATTAATTTTATTTTAAACCATGTCCTATTTTTTAATTTCAAAACCAACCTTTTTTATCAGATATTTTTTTCAAATTTGATTACAAAACAAACCTCGTACAATTAGTATATATACTAGGTTATCACCCGTGCGATGCACTGTTGATTTAGTGTTGTTTCTGAAACTTATTTTTGTAGATATAATCTGCAAGCTATTTGAATGAACAAACAACAGCAAGATATCCTCATAATTAATAAATAAATAAAAAGGTGTGAGATCACACCAAATCATCAAACCGAAAATTCATGTAAATTATAAAAGCGAACAATTATTCTTAGTGTGAGTGTGAGACAGAGGGAGGGGAGGGGAAGTACCACGAAGATAGACTCGTCAAGGAAGTGTTTGATGGAGGGGAAGTATTTCGCAGTGGTTGTTTGTAGTGTTGGTGAAACACGTTTAATTAAATTGGATAGCATCTATTTTAAATTGTCCGAGTTTTGGTAAAATAATAAAACTTAAAAAAACTTCTACCATGGGAATCGAGGAGTCCTAATCAAATGAATCTAATCTAAATCAAATGTAATAAAATCTACCCGGTACAAACTGAATTGGCAGAAAAAAAAGGTTAAAAAAAACTTTTACCATAAAAATTGAAGAGTTTTAATCAATTGAAACTCATCTAAATCAAATGTGATAAAATTCATCCGCCAAAAAAAAAACTTTTACCATGAAAATTTGGAGCTCTAACCAAGTGAAACACGTTTTAATCAAATATGATAAAATCTATATGGTATTAATCGATTTTAACAACAAAAAATTGTAAAAAACAAAAAATAAAAAAATTACCATGTATAAAGGAAGCACCGATTTTAAAATCTATCATGTTTTAATTTTGGTAGCAATTTATAAATAAATAAATATATATATATATATATATATATATATATATATATATATATATATATATATATATATATATATATATATATATATAAGGAGAGGAGTATATTATGGAAAGTTCCCGCCAAAAGTAATTTACTAAATTTGGAAATATCTATAATTTGAATATTTATCATATTTTTTTGGAAATTGAAATGAAAATCAATAAATGAAGTTGACAATAACTCTTCAGATTCAAATGACTTTTCAAATATCTTTAGTACATTTAACGTTCTTGACTAAGATTCAAAGTTGAAACATTTTTTTATTGTTATTTTTTAGATTAATTTATAGCTCACAAGTATTAAAGTTAATTAATTTCAACTCGACATTCATTTGTTTGTGAATACTCGTGTGACATTATTTTGACATTATCTTAACCTATTGACTTATGTCTATTTGGTTTAGTAAAATACCAAAATTATTCAAATGTATAACACGAGATAGATTTTTAAAAAAAAATTGGTCAAAGTGGGAGATAAGACTAACATGTCACAATTTCAACCTTTTTTTCCTTCACTATATCGATCAATTTAATTTATTTTCAAAAAAAATTTAGTATAAAGCATCAAAATTAGTAATCTACCATAATCATGTCGTCAAAAAAGTAAACTAGATTGCTACCTTCTTATTACGGAGTATATAGTAAAAGGCTCTCATTAGTAGTTACATTATTATTATTTTTTTTTAAATCAAGCTCCACTTGCAACTGTACGAGAACAACACGTAGATGAGGAGATTGATTATGCTATTGTACAAATAAAACTAAGTATAAATATGTGACTCACAGTTGAAAGTTTAAACTTGAAATGATAATAGTCATTCCTTAACTGGCTTAAATATCAAATTTATCATCCTACTTTGAGTTTTTATTCATTAACGTCATCTTTGCTATTTTTTTCAATAATATCATCATTACACTTTAGTCACTCCATCCTCCTACGTCTTGGTTTTGAATGAAAAATGTTAACGGAAGTAAATTCTCATTAGTAACAGAAAACAATTAAAAATCCAAAAATATTTTTATATAAACAATTTATTTGATACATATTTATATGTTTATTCAATATTTGTCATATTTCTTGCAGTTTTTGGATATATGTTTTGAAATATTTTGTAGTTTCCTGTAAAGTCGTATGTACATGGGTAATGGGTTATAATTAAAATCATATGTATGTGGCTAATAGACAAAATAATGTTGTCTTAAAAAGAAAATAAACAAACAAGACAATTTTATTGAAGTGGGCAAAAAGGGAAAGCATGACAATAATGTATTAAAAACTTGGACAAGGAAAAAAGGTTTATATATTTTAAACCATTTTTATTCTAAAAAATTATTGTTAGATTTTTAGATCTGAAAAATTAAATGTATAAGTTATAGTATCTTCTTTTTTTTTTTTTTTACAAATATATAGACATTGCATGTATAAATTTATTTATTAGTAGAAATTTTTAGTTTTCAAATGATTTAAAAAAATCAAAACAACGAAATTCTTCACATATTCATAATTGAATATTATATTATCTAAATTTTCCTAAATAAAATTGTAAGAAATTTTTTTATAATAAATTCATATCCTGAATATATAGGTTTGTTATTTTTAGATATGAAACAAGTAGATAAAAAAACACCTCATAGTTGCTAAGATCTTGGAGAAAGAAAAATGGTTTATATATTTTAAACTATAATTTTTCTAAGTTAAAATATATAATTATTAAACTCTATTTTCAAAAAAGTTTTAAAATTTCTAAACATTGAGATAATTGAAATATTCCAAATATAATATTAATTTCTTAAAATAATAAGAAAATAAATTATAAAATCTAACAAATCTTAAACATATAACTTTGTTATGTTTAGATCTGTAACATATAGGTAAAAAACAACCACATTGGCTGAAATTAGTGTCATTCAATAAATTTTGACTTCTAATAGTCATTTTCTTTTCCTAAGGCAAAAATCATTGGAAAACCATGTTTACAAAACAAAATTGAAAAACAGTTGAAGTATTGTTTGAATGGAAAGTCAAACATAATTTCTTAACGAACTATTTCCTTTTACTATGAGATCATAGAAGGCATTGATGTATTTGGGGAAATAGATTCTCAGTGTATTTTTGGAACAAAATTTGAAACGGAGGGTCATCCAAAATGAAGCATTAAACAAACAAATGAGAAAAATTGTTAGGGTTTTGTGTTTTAGACGGAAAATGTAATAGGGTAGAATTTGTGTTTGGGTATTTATATTTGACTTATGTAAGTTTGAATGTACATGACCTATTTGCTTATGGTTATTTAATTTGGGTCGGATTGAAATTTTTATTGGTTTTGAATTGGAGAAAATTGTAGATCGGTTCCCTCTACAATTTTTTTAACAGCTCCGCTCTTCTTCTTTTTTTCAATTAGGAAAAGTCACTTCTTGCATCGCAATGCATGAAAGTGCTTTATTTTGTGCATTACGATACACAAAATCTTGCATCACAATGCATAAAATGACTTTTTCCGATTACAAAAAAAAAAAAAAAAGAGGAACAGGACCGAATTTCTCCCATCAAATTATTTCACCATTTTTTGTTGCCAAGTTTTATAATTTTATTTGCATGTTTATAGATTTAGGCCACTATTCATTATCCAGTTGATAAGAAATATCTATTGCAATATATGAAAATTATATTCAATCAATACGAAGACGAAAAACTAAATTTAAAGAATAGGAGATTACTTCAATTAATAGTCGAATATCATTTGATCAAAATTAAATAATTCATTTTCAACCACTTAAATTACATCATTTGATTTTAATTTTATTATAAAAATAAAGAAAAATAAAATACATGATGGTTGATTAACATTAATACACTAAAGTTGGGCAACACGTTATTGAAAATACATTACCCATATTACAGGGTTGTGCAGTGGAACAAAACTAATCATTACAAAAATTGATCATTACCTTGAGTAATGCAATGACACGAGAAATTGAAACCAAACTGTGAAACCATGTTTTAGAAGTTCGAGTTCTTTCAAATGAAATCTTCTGATACTAGAATTTCATTCAAATTCTAAAGAGGATAGTTCGATGATGGTGTCTTAAACAATGTCTAGAAATAAGAGTCATGATCAGTCATTGTCTAATGTAGAACCTCTTTAAAAAAGCGTTTTTTTAGCCATGACCAATTGTATGCCGTTTTGTGTAGAGTTACTAATCTTAAACGTCTTCGAATTTTGTTATGAGATAGTGATAGTAGTAATAGTTGTACATGTTCAACGACAAATGTTGTTTATTAAGAAATATTCTAAAATTTATAATAATATTTTAAAATATATGTGATTTACTATTTTTAATTTTTTAATTTTGTTCATATTAAAGTTCTTACTTTTTATATTATTCAACTTTATTTTAAGTATATAATTTTCTATCGCTATAGAAAATTAATGCAAATACAACATAATTATGTATAAATGATAGATTATATCAATTATTTATTAAATAATGACACAAGATCGTTAAAACCATATTTTAGAATGTGGAGTTATTTTAAATTATGATGGTTAACTATGATATGAACATATGATAATAAACATATATATACTTCTAAAATACTATCATTTATGGGAAACCATATTTTAGAAAGTCAAGTTATTTCAAATGGTCATTTTGGTATTACTGTTTTGATTTTAAAAATGTCAGTGACACCATCTGATCATATAATTCTATTCAAATTCCAGAAAACATAGTTTCCACTGATGATATCTTACGCAATGTCTATAAATAAAAGTTATGGATAATCATTATCTAACGTAGGACTTCATTTGAAAAAAAAAAATATTTTTAGTCATGACCTGTTGTATCTCGCTCTACCTAGAGTTACTAATCCTAAAGATATTTGAACTTTGTTATGTGATAGTAATAGTTGTAATAGTCGTACATGTTCAACAACAAATGTTGTATATAAATAAGTATTCTAAAATTTATAATAACATTCTCAAATTTATTTGATTATCTATCTTTAATTTTACTGTTTATTAATTTTAGTTTATTTTATTCATATTAAAATTTTTAATTATCTATTACTCAACTTTAATTAAGTATATAAATTTGCACCTGTGAACAAACCGTGCAACGCACGGGTGCTTCACTAGTAGTTTATAGAGTAACAAATTATTTAGGTTTGAAGATATTGATATGCGGTGAAGATGAAAAACCAACTAATAAGACAATAAATGTTGTGTATACAGAATTTTTTTAGAATCTATAATGATTAGTGATATACTTATGTGTAATTGTTTATAAACTGATCCTCCTTATTTTGTTTATGTACGATTTAGTTGACGTGCGTTTAATGCACGGGTTAAAAAAAACTAGTTACTTATAACAAGTTAGAAAATCATCTTTTACTAAACAACTTTTGGAAATAAAAAATTAAAAAAAATCGTGCATTGCACATGGTACTAACTAGTACTCAGTATATATCAAATGATAAAGATACAATTAATTTAGTTTATAATACCTAGAATAATAAGAGCCCGTTTGATTTAACTTATTGATATGTGCTGATGACTTATTACTTATAACTGATAACTTATTACTTATGACTTATGACTAATGACTAATGACTGGTGATGTTTGATTTATCTTTTTAAAAGTGCTTATTAACTTTCATAAGTTAGTGTGTATATGTTTGATTAATAAGTTGAAATAGTGCTGAAATAAAATAATAATAATAATAATAATAATAATAATAATAATAATAATAATAATAATAATAATATTATTATTATTATTATTATTATTATTATTAATATTAATATTATTAATATTAATATTAATATTAATATTATTATTATTATTATTATTATTACTACTACTAAATGAGGGTAGTTTTGGAATATGAAAATTTTATTTAATGGCACTGTTCATCCGTTTTTTTGATTTGATAAGTCTTCAGTACCAACTCTAATGCTTATGACTTATAAGGTGAGTTGTGCTTTAGTTGGCTTGTACTCTATTTATGACTTATTACTCCACATTTGAAATTAAACACTTTCTAAATGACTTATAAGAAGTCATAAGCCATAAACACTAACCCATAAGCTACATCAAACTTGGCCTAAATGGTCTAGAATAATTACAATTATCCTATTTGTATCTTCTTTTTTTAACGGCAAAGAAGTCGTTAGCGTCTAACCTCCCAAATCTTACCTCACAAAACTTGATCTAACTACCAACAACGGGGCTACATAAAACCCTCAATTTGGAGTATTATATTTTATTCCATTCATTAATAATTGTCCTGATTAAGAAAATTTAATCAATTCTATTAAACATATTTATATAATATATAGTTTTCTTTAAAGTCCATGTGACGTTAGGCAAAATCCCCAATAACCTTTATTTGGGACCTTTTTTTTCAACCGATTATCTTTTGTAAATATTTAATGTCTGGGTAGGGTCATGTTTCTTAAATTGAGTATTGTTAAATGACTTCAATTGATCCGGATAAAAAGCATCTAATATTTTCTAAACCATTGACAAAAATATATTTATCCTTTACATATTGGAAAAACTTACGTAAAATGATCTTATGGATATTTTTGTGAGATGAATCATCTTTACTCGACACACCGTGTGTTGGTGGATTGAGTTGTGAGAGAGTAAAACTCCGTCTTATAAATTAAGATCCGTAAGACCGTCTTACATGAAACTTACTCTTACATATTTTAGCTTAAATTGATTGAATTCATTAGGCAAAACACACCTTTGGCCACTGTACTTTTCAAAAGGTTGCAATTAGGCCACTGAGACGTCAAAATTTTCGGGATGACCACTGTACTAGACTTATCTTGCACGTTAACCTTTTTTGGATGGACGTTAAGTTAGGTTAAATGCTATTTTGCCTTCGTCTTCATCATCATCGTTGTCATCATCAAACACGTTGCCTTGTACTCTTAAGAGGCATGACCAGGGAAAAATGAAGAAATTAGCATGGCAGGATGGGCAATAACAGCAATATTGTTGTATATAAGTTTATATCATTTAGTTTAACTACTAACATAAATCTACTCTATTAATTAATTAAAACCACCCTCCACCCTGAACAAATCATGATTCCCGGCTACCAACAGCGTCCACTGGCGAAGCCACGAGACTAACCAGGAGGTCCGCAAAAGCACCGACAATAAACTTGTGGGTACTCTTCGGGTTGAGCAACAAATAGCACATGAGTAGCTCGTGCAAGTAATCCCAGTTGGCTCGGACATCGATGAGGTCATGTGCCTCCACCATTTCCTGCATCGATAGCCGGAAGTCCATGTACAGGTCCGGCGAGAACGTGGGTATTGCTATACCTCCCTCAAGTAACGAATCTGCGTCCGGCGAAAATGACGATGAGGCTATTGATGATGATGAATACAAGGAGGATGATTCGATGATGGAATTGGAGCGGCCAGGAGATGAGAAGAAGAAGCGCTGGGAAGCGAATACAGTGGCGAAATCTGGCGCGACGGTTTCGATTTCATATTCGAAGACAGCGGCGGTCGAAATTGTGGAAGGGTGGTGGTCTATTGAGGAGTCATAGAAGGAATTAAAATTTTTGAGAATGGGTAATGGAGGGTTGGAATCATCATGGTGAGGGGAAGGGAGCAAAGCAGGGCATTTGATTCTTGTGAAGCAGAGATTGAGGTTTCTTCCGATGTTGCTAGGCATTCTCTCTCCGAAAATCCAGATCTGGGTTGCTATGAAAATCCAGATCTAGGTTGCTATGAAAATCCGGATTTACAGTTAGCTACAAAGAATAGAGAGAAAGGTCGATCCCAATCTGAATCCGGCTACTTTTTGAATCTGGGATTTTTTTTTAAGAAGGAATTTGAAGAACACGATGGTGCTAGCATGTTGCTATGGCTGAGAGGATGAAGATGAAGAGGGATGAAAATGAAGATAAGATGAACATAGGGGCAAAATAGGTATTTAACATAATTTAACAGTTAAACTTAACGTTCATCCAAAAAATGAGTTAAAAAGCAGGATAAGTATGGTACAGTGGCTATCCCGAAAATTTTGACGTCTCAGTGGCCTAATTGCAAGTTTTGGAAAAGTACAGTGGCCCAAATATGTGTTTTGTCAATTCATTAATTGTTAGCAACCTTCCATCCTCTCAACATGATTTTTTTCATTAATGAAAAATGGTAATTTAGGTAAAACATTTTTTTTTGAATATTACAATAATACCCCTCATTGAGCCGGATCAATTTGATTCATAGGAAAAATTGCGAGCCGATCATTTTCCTGAACTTTTAATCGCTTAAATATTTTGTTTTAAAGTTTATTTCATGAAATCATTCCTAAAACGCTTGTAGAAGAGAAAGAACGACATCATGTCACGTGAATGAAAAGCAAAGAGGGTGGGAAGGTAAGGTGGTGATGTTCTTCTTCATCTTAAATTCGATTACTCCACCACCCTAATTTCTCACTTAAGTTCCTATTCATCTACTGATCTTCAGTTTCACCCTTGTCTTCTTCTTCCTTTATCATTGTGTTTTTGTATTTGATTTAAAATGGAACACTTTGTGTGTTGTATTGTACTATTGTTATGAATGTAAAATATTTGATGAAATGCTTGAAAATAAATTTGTTCGTTGTTGGACACCCTTTCTTATTTTGGATGCATCAATTTTGAATCACGTTGTATCATTTGTGATCGTGATGCATTAATTTAAATTTAAGATGAAGAAAAGATAGATCAATTTAAATAATTTGTTAATTGTGTAAAAAATGAAATGATCGATCTTTTCCTTATTTTTACTTTCATTTAAACTCTTTTTCCTTCTTTGCAAGACAAGGTAGTATTAAATATTACACCATCATGATACTGCTTATTGATTTTTAACGAGTACTTTTTCTCCTTATGTGTGGCAACTGCAACTGCAACTGCATAATTATGTCCAACTTCATGATAATAACTTTGTAGTATTAAACTTTGTTTTCTAGTTCTACACAAATCATATATTCCATAAAAGTTTGACTCTTGGTTGCTCAACATAAAACGTTAAATAATTTGGCAATTTGGTTACTCTGCTCATTGTCAGTAAAACAAACCATTAGTAGGTGCGACTGCATAATTTTTGATCCATACAAAACGTGAAAGAAATCAATAGTTTGGTGGCTCACAGCTCATTGTTACTCTTGCTTCATCACACATTCAAATCATCTCCATTAACTTAGAATGTGAAACAAATTAGTGATTTGGTGTTTATTTCATACCATCTCTGATTTATAGAATTAGCAAGCAATTGTTGAAAATTTTATGTTTTTATGAAGAAAATTATGCAATTTGAGGCACAAATTTCTTTAAGAGTCATTTGTGTAATGACAAGACTAATTGGGAAATATGTTTTACTCCGTGAGAACGTTAAAATTATATATTTATTTATCTAATTTGATATTTGGATGAATAAGTTATAAGTAATTAAAGTGTGGTGCTGAGAGTAAATTCATCCCACATTGAGAAAATAACAAAGACTTGAGTGATTTAAATACAAGTACCTTATATATATAACTTAAGTTAGTATAGAATATAGACTCTGTAAAGCTCATGTTTTGTTATTTTTCTCCTTCTTTTTAAATTTTGTAACTCCAATTTTAATTTTTTTTTTTGAATTCTGCAGATCCAACTTTAATTAATAGATTTATTCGAGTTTCATGACAACTTTAATGGGTCTCTTAATGACTAAACCAAAACGACTTTGATTAATGGTGTAATCAAAACGTTCTTGCTATAGGCCTATATGAAGAGATCATTTTCCACAATTGAGTTTTGACAATCTCCATTTCTCTTTTGCATTTCCATCTTGTTTTTTTTTGCATTTCCATCTTGTTGAGCGACCTCCTTTAGCTTCCTATTTTCGTTGGTGATTCTGTCTAATCACAAGTTCGATTTGCCGAAAACCTCAGTGCAAGGTGCCTCCCGTGTCTCCGTTATATTCTTGCCGAAAATCTCCATTTCTCTCTTGTATTTCCATCTTGATGAGCGACCTCCTTGGCTTCCTATTTTCGTTGGTGACTCTGTCTAAGCACAAGTTCGATTTGCCGAAAACCTCAGTGCAAGGTGCCTCCGTGTCTCCGTTATATTCTTGGAGACAGACATTCGTAGAAACTTTAAAGCACTTACGGAAAATGGAAGAATCTATTTTAAGGAAATTGTGTTCAACATAGGCCTTAAATCAGCATACTTTGGTTCTGCTTCAGCAACTTTCAACTTTCATCGGCTGTCTTTGCTTGCTCCAGCCAGTCTGTACACTAGCAGCCTTGCAAAGCTGATTACATCAGCAGTGTTCATCAAACTCAAAGTACCAGCAGTCTTCAAGCTTGTTTTCCATCAACACACTTCAATTTTGGTAGCCTTTTTGTGAGCACACCAGCAGACGACAAACGTCACCACCCTTGATCCAAAGTCACCAACGAAAATATAGACTCTGTAAAGCTCATGTTTTGTTATTTTTCTCCTTCTTTTTAAATTTTGTAACTCCAATTTTAATTTTTTTTTTTTGAATTCTGCAGATCCAACTTTAATTAATAGATTTATTCGAGTTTCATGACAACTTTAATGGGTCTCTTAATGACTAAACCAAAACGACTTTGATTAATGGTGTAATCAAAACGTTCTTGCTATAGGCCTATATGAAGAGATCATTTTCCACAATTGAGTTTTGACAATCTCCATTCTTTTGCATTTCTCTTGTTTTTTGCATTTCCATCTTGTTTTTTTGCATTTCCATCTTGTGAGCGACCTGAGCGACCTCCTTTAGCTTCCTATTTTCGTTGGTGATTCTGTCTAATCACAAGTTCGATTTGCCGAAAACCTCAGTGCAAGGTGCCTCCCGTGTCTCCGTTATATTCTTGCCGAAAATCTCCATTTCTCTCTTGTATTTCCATCTTGATGAGCGACCTCCTTGGCTTCCTATTTTCGTTGGTGACTCTGTCTAAGCACAAGTTCGATTTGCCGAAAACCTCAGTGCAAGGTGCCTCCGTGTCTCCGTTATATTCTTGGAGACAGACATTCGTAGAAACTTTAAAGCACTTACGGAAAATGGAAGAATCTATTTTAAGGAAATTGTGTTCAACATAGGCCTTAAATCAGCATACTTTGGTTCTGCTTCAGCAACTTTCAACTTTCATCGGCTGTCTTTGCTTGCTCCAGCCAGTCTGTACACTAGCAGCCTTGCAAAGCTGATTACATCAGCAGTGTTCATCAAACTCAAAGTACCAGCAGTCTTCAAGCTTGTTTTCCATCAACACACTTCAATTTTGGTAGCCTTTTTGTGAGCACACCAGCAGACGACAAACGTCACCACCCTTGATCCAAAGTCACCAATCTTCACAGTAACAGCTTATATTGTTTATTTTGTAACTTTGCATCAATTTCCCTTGTATTAATTCTAACATTTGGGCCCCTAATTCTCAAAATATTATTGCATTGCACATCTTAATTGTCTTCAAATCGAAGACAATATTTGTTAGTGCTTCACTGTTTCTATCACGTAACAATGTATGTAAGTTGTAAGTACTATATATTCCCTCTGTTTCGGGTAAAAAATCTATTATTATATTTTGAAATATTTTATTTAAAAAGTTTATTTTTTAAAAATGAAGATATAAAAAAATCATTTTATTATCGATAAACTACTAAAAGTGTAATTTTTTAAAAAATTGATTTTCAAACAGGAACTTTTTATCCGAAATAGATGGGATAATAATTAATAAACCTGCAAATTTGAATCCACTTTGTTCCATACATTCAAATTTTATCAATATCAATCATTATACTTAAACATGTTTATATTAGGCAAAGACTTGTGTAGGATGGTCTTACGGATCCTAAATTCGTAAGACGGAGCCCTATTTAAAAATTCGCGGGTCATAATAAATAAACAACATGTTACAAAAACTCCTAAAAATGATTTAGTTAAGATGACCTGCATCGAACTGTTAAGGATTTGAACCCCTAAGGGGGTGGCCTAGTGGTAGACATGGAGCTTCACAAAGTGTGAGGTCTCAGGTTCGATCACTTCCCATGACCCCTTTAAAAGAAAAAAAAAACTGTTAAGGATTTGTAGATTATAGATTGTAGATTGGTGGGGAGGGGTCTTGGGTTCGAGTTCCCCCACCACGATATTAAGTTATATTGCACATTAATGTGAAGTTTCTCATTTTGTTTCGGTGTCCCTACATTTTCAAGGTTTGTCGTCGAAATTCTTATGTTTCACACGCCTTACAATTAATGTGAAGTTCCTCATTTTGCTCTGGTGCCCCTGCACTTTCAAGGTTTGTCGTCGAAATTCTTATGTTTCCCACACCTTACAATTAATGTGAAGTTCTAACGGACTTTAACGAAATGATAAATGACACGTTTAAAGTCAAATGTGACACATTAGAGAGACAAAAGTGACACATTTTAAGGTTAAAAGTGATACTACTATAAAGGGAAATTTATCATAATTCTCATTAAAATAAAAAGTAACACTCTTAATACTAAAAAGTGACACATTTAATACTAAAAAGTGTCACTTTAAAACTTATGTTGATTGTCAAAAGTGACACATTTAATACTAAAACGTGACACTTTCAATGCTAAAAAGTGACACTTTTAAGGTCAATAACGACGAATTTTATTTATTGGACAAAATGACACTTGTAGGGTCAAAAGTAACACATTTAATGTTAAAAAGTGATACTTTTAATGTTATAAAGAATGCCAAATGTAATAGTTTTCATTTATAAAAAAATGAGATACTTTTCAAAATAAAAGTAACACATTCAAGACTAAAAATGACACATTTAAACCCAAAAAGTAACACTTTTTAGGAGAAAAATTATAATTTTTATTAAAAATACAAAGTAACACTTTTAATGCCAAAAGTGACATATTTTATATTACAAAGTGACACTGTTAATAATAAAAAGTGACACTTTATATATATAAATATGAGAGGTGTCACTATAATTTTCAAAAATTGAGGGGTTGCATTGAGATTTATAAATTTTACCTCATTTAACATGAATATACGTATTACGAATAAGGATCCGTATGACTGTCTTACAAAAACAACCTCTTTATATTATTATCGCGTAAAAAAATATCTTTTTCCTTGTGGTTTCTTTGATAATTAGAATTAAGGTCATTGACTTGGAATTAGTCGTACTTGGACAAGTAAATTTTATTTTTCGTAAATTTAAAAGAAAAGAAAACTGAGAGTGGGACAACCATATACATATAGGATAGGTGGAGAACGGAGAGGGAAGTTGGGAGTAGGAATAAGCAGTAACTAAGAGAGTAGAGAGTAGAGAGTAGAGAGAATAGAAGCACCATCATTCATCAATATGCAATTTAACTCCCTCCCCCTCCCCCTCCCCTCCCCAGTCCCCACCACCCCTTATTATTCTGCCTTCCCCTCTCCCTCCCGATATGTCTGTCCGTCATCTTCACTTGCTAACTAGTAACTACAGATCTATTCTCTCTCTCTAACCTCATGACGTAAATATCACGGAAACCTCACTCTCTCTCTCTCTCTCTCCCCTTCGCATCTACTACTAATCTTCTCAATCTCTCCCTTCACCTTTCCACATTTCTCATATGGCTGTGCTTTTGTTATATTCATAACTATGAATCGGAGCCTTAAGGACACATTCACCACAGCCAGGAACGGTCCACTTGCATTACCTCACCGACGAGGCTTGAGCCTCACCCTTTCCAAGGATACCGACGAGAACATGGATCTCTTCTCCCGGAATCGCCGCAGTCTCTCTGTCGCTTCCTCCGACGAATCCGATTGTACGCTTCTAATTTCCACCACAATTTTACCTCTATTCAGCTAATCATTTTCATATATCTATCCCTGTCGGTATCTTATCTTAGATAATCATGTTTCATATTTTTTCTCTTTCTTTTTAATTTTTTTTCTTGCTGTCGGACTTGAGTAAACAATATCTCCTTTTTAGAGATAGATTGTATTTAGTGATAAACGTTATGAAAACGATGGATGTTTTTGGCCTTGTCTGTGTTTGTAGAAATCTCTTTGCAACGGCATCGTTCCAGATTATCTTCAGCCTGTTACTCTTGTGGATACAAAAATTTATATTATTAATTTATTTTTTCTCCTTATTTTATTTGCTTCGGAAATGTGTTGGTCATGGAAATTTAATTTTTGTTTTTGTGATTACTCGGTTTAGTATCGGTGAAATTGGGAAGGCTATCAGTTGGATCAGCAAAACAAAGGAATGGATTGGATGATCTATTGGCTTCTGCCGAAGGAGGAAAGCATGACTATGATTGGTATGTCTCAATCATCTTTCTTATCATTACTTTATTTTCAAGTCTTTCACATATAGTTCAGATCTAGCTTCACCTTTTAACAGCTTGTTGTACCAAATGACTGTTCAAAACTAGAAAGTATTGCCGCACCTAGTTAAATCAGTGGATTCAATACACATTAATGCATTTTGTTTTATCGTGTTCTATTTAATTCGCAAGCCCAACAGCTTCCTCTGACACCTCATTGCGTTTCTGGCTATGAGAGTATATTCTTAACATGGATTGGTCAGTGATAATCATAGATTGGCAGATTTCTCCATGTGTCTTCTTTATGTTAGATCTGTAATTAATTTGTTGTACTCGTATCCCAGATTTAAGTCTTTTCCATGTTCTTAGCTGAAAGCAGAACTCGCACTGGAAAAACAACATTAATTTAGAAGCCCTTTCCATTCTCTTATTACTTTGACATCCATTGTTAAAGCTCAAGATGCATAATATTGGGAAGTAGTTAGAATTGGTACACCAGGTAATAGGAACTCTGTTGTCTCTTGTGCACTATCCAAATTTTTGTAAAAGTAATAGGAACTTTTGTTAGATTTCACTTAATAGCCAACAAACTGATGACAAACATAGGAGAAATGATTTTGAATTTGTCTTACTTTGGGTATGTCGCTTCCATTTTGTGGCCAGATGATGTTCAACTAGAAATGGCATGAAGTTTTAGACTTGATGGTAAGTTGCAATGTGAGGGTGAAGGAGCGGAAAAGCAGTTATGGAGGAGCCTATAAGTAGTTCAACGGTTCAACCCTCCTTCATACTACCAGATTCAACTTTAACCTTTATTCAGGCTCTCTTTCACTTTTATTGTTTCTGGTACTACACGGTTCTCATAGTTTTTATTAGGTTTATCTGTATATCTAGTTGAATTAAAATTTTATAATTTATTTTCTTCTCAAGGCATTGTTCTTAAACATAGCGTAGTACAAGAATAGGCTGAACAGCTTGATACTAACATGCGGTTTAGTTACAATCAATAAACAATGCAACTGTATTGAGAAAGGATATTTGAGTTTTCTGCTAGATAAGTGCACGATAGTTCAATTTTGGATTACTGAGTTTTGACGCATTCCTCGTTGTTCTTACCAAATTAACCGAACTATTTACTTGAGGTCATTAGCACGAGTGTTCTTGACATTGCAATTAGACTTGGTTCTTCTGGATAAAATAGGAAAGGAACAATCGTGAATGCATTTTTAAGCCATAGTTTTAATGTTGAAGTTGTTCATTAACCTTAACAAGACAATGTTGCAACTCCAAAATGTAAACCTAGAAGCTCTTATTTCCTTTTTCACCCCCTAAAAGTTGGGAACATTAATAGTTCTGATTTATGAACTTAGTGGTCAGAGGTTGGTTGGTGAAGTAATGAATCAAACTATGCGCTTAATGCGTTTCTGAAAATGCTTTTGTTTTGCTGTTTGATTACTGTTTGTTTCCAACATTAAGTTATTACCATTTTTGGTAACAGGCTCCTTACTCCTCCCGGAACTCCTCTCTTTCCTTCATCCGATGGAAAAGAGTCTCAACCAACATCAGCGGCCCCAAGAAGTAGTTCCTTGGCTAGATCTGTCTCTACAACCAAGACATCAAGGGTGTGTTTTTATTTTATACTATAGTATGTGTGTTTTGTGTGTGCGCGCCTATTTTATACTGTAAACAGAAAGATTTGTTTGAAATTTAGATACCAATCACCAATGCGTGCTCATAGGACAACCTTCGCTACGTTGCTTATTGTCCTTGTGATGGTGTGCCTCTTGCAATGAGATGCTCAAATTTTAGCGGAGGACCTCACGTCACATTAGGACACAGGGAACTGTACTTATTACTTGAGCTATTTCCCAACTCATGATATTATGCAATTGTAGTAGGTGCATGTAGGGGAGACAACCTGCAATTTTCTTTATGTATATCTTTTTATTTCTTTTTTTCTCATGGTTCCTTTTTCTGTTCCTGAAGGAATACACTTTAATGAAAGTTCATACTCCCTCCATCCCAAAAAAGTTGTCCCATTTGACAAGTCACTTTTTTCTCATGGTTCCTTTTTCTGTTCTTGAAGGACCAATTAGTGCACCTGTTAGGAAATACGAGTGTATTAACATCAACCAGACTAAAAAAAAAGAGCAAGAGGAAGACCAAAACTAACATGGACATCTGTAATAAAGAGAGATGTGAAAGAGCGTGGTGTGTGATGACCTTGCTTTGGACCGAAATGAATGGCGGAAAAGGATTCATGCAGCCCATCCAAGTGTTTGGGAAAATGGTTGAGTTGAGTTGAGCTTTACTTGCTTGTACCTTCTTGAAATTGAACTAAAATTATTACTGTTTTAAAATGAGAATATTTTTTTGGGACACACAAAAAAAGAAAGACTTTTTTTGGGGGCGGATGGAGTATTTGACTTGACCTTATTGAATAGGTTACCGGAAAGACCATTGAGAAATCTTTGTGATATTAATACTGATACAAAAGTGAATAAATTGCAGTAAAGATGTTCTGTCATCCAATTTATTACAGCAAATAGTCACTCAAAGCAGTTCAATGATATTAATGTATATAATGCTCCTTTAATTTTTTATACCAGATTCTCCGACGCTTGGTCATGGAAGAGTATACTCCAAACCAGTGTTTGTTTGAAGTGGTGACTAGCTGGTTCCATCTAAGAATAGTCCTTTAGGAAGTGATGTGGACTGGACATCGAAAATTTCTGTATATGATGGCACTTTTAAATGAGATTCCCTTTTAGGCTTTAATGTGATTAAGGGGTTGCAAAAACTAGAAGCAACATAATCTTGTCCAACACTGAACAAAACCATTTAATCTCTTGAATGCCTGGGACCTGGTTATAAGCTGCTAACCATCTCTATGGGCTGGATTTTAGGATGGGAGGGCGAGTCCTGGTCTTTAGTCCATATAGTTTCCGGTTATCAAGTTGACCCACTGAAGTGCTAGATGCCTAAAATTGCCTAGGAAGTGTTTCTAAGCCCTTGCAGTCGTAAAGAGCACAATGCTACATTCTTGTCTGGGCGTTGCCAATTTCCCATGCTGTTATTAAGAGCCTTCAATGTTAACCGAGGCGAATAGAACTAAGTAGATTGCATTACCTGGGGGTCTCTGGAGTCTGGAGCCATCAAGAAACCTTGGTGAAATGATGCACATGCTGATGCTTCAGCTCTTTGTAATTTTTGATAAATATCCGTTACTTCGTCTGAAATGATAAATCCTTCCTTGGTCACATGGTTCAATGTTTTTTGTTATCTGTTTTTAACATAGCTTATGGCTTATCTAGTTACATTTCTCTATGATTAACTGTAAGGCAAGCATAATGCCAACTTAACTTTCTTTTCACACTCATGGTCCTTCATTTCTTAAGTAATTTAATTCCTCTCCTTTTAGAATTGGTGCAGTAGCATCTCTATGTCTGAACAAAATGTTTTTTGTTTTTCATTTTAAAATTTTATTCGATCTCTTGGGCATATTCCCTTCTATGACAGCTGTGTGCATGGAATCTTTTAGCTGAATGACAAGATCTTTCAATTGCAGCTTTCTGTGTCACAATCTGAGAGCAATCATTCCTCAAGACCAGCCAGAAGCAGTTCCGTGACTCGCTCATCTATCTCTACTACCCAATATAGTTCTTACTCAAACAAAACCAACATTCTTAACACGAGTTCTGCCTCGGTTTCATCTTACATAAGGCCATCTACCCCCACTAACCGCTCTTCTTCGATTGCTAGACCGTCCACACCATCTACCCGTTCGACACCATCACGATCCTCAACTCCTTCCAGAACCCGTCCATCTCCCACCAGTACTAGCATTGATAAAACCAGACCATCCCAAAGTTCAAGACCTTCAACTCCCAGTTCTAGGCCTCAGATTCCTGCAAATCTGAGTTCCCCACCCATTCGATCCGTTTCCAGGCCATCAACACCCACTCGGCGGAATTCGGCACCTTCCCTCACTACATCAACTGGATCTTCAGCCTCTATTGGGCGTACTCCCTCAAATGGGCGTAATGCAGCACCATCATTATCCCGTCCTAGCTCCCCAAGTCCACGAGTTCGACCTCCACCACAGCCTATTGTTCTTCCAGATTTCCCGCTTGACACACCACCAAATCTGCGTACAACTTTACCAGACCGGCCACTTTCTGCTGGTAGATCGAGACCAGGTGCAGCCGCCACTGTGAAGGGGAACGTAGAGACTACCAGCCCTGTGAATGTGACAAGAAGACAGTCATCACCCATTGTCAACAGGGGAAGACTTGCAGAACCCGTAGGAAGGGGTCGCCCTCATTCCAATGGGCATGTGGTTGATACATCGGAGTCTCGAAAAACTTCGCATGTTTCAGAGATGTCACTAAGAAAATCTGCAAAACCATCAGCACCAGATAGCGGTACAGGCTTTGGGAGGAATATCTCAAAGAACTCACTGAATATGGCTATTAGACATATGGTACAGTATCCTACACTTGCTTTTTCTCATTTTTCAGCTTGTACAGTTCTGATCTTAATACACTGGCCAGGTGGTTATCGTTTTCTCATATAAGACCCCATTGTATTTGTATATTTAAATGAACTTCATATCAATCTCTAAAGCAGATCTCTCTTCTTATGCAGGATATAAGAAATGGTGGCATTCGTCCACTAACTGGTTCAACCCTCTTCCCACAGAGCATTCGATCTGCCAATTCCAAAAGCCAACCCGGGCGTGCTACATCTGTAGATGGAAACCATCCTATCACCAGTAACGGTCATGTCCCAGAAAATGGAAATTACATAAACGGGTTTCCAAGAAACGGAGCTATAGAAGACAAATATGTAACTTCCTCAAAACTAACAGATGTGGACATCTACGAGAGCTCTAGGTACGATGCAATCCTGCTCAAAGAGGACTTGAAGAACACAAGTTGGCTGCACAGTGTTGATGACAACTCAGATCAAGGACCCTTGTTTGATAATGGGTTTGAACCTCTGCCCGAGCCGTTTGGCCCCTTATAACCTCTTTAAGTTGGTTGTTGTTAATGTTTTTCTTTGGTATTTATTTGTTAAATTTTAAATAGCCAAAAAGAAAGAGAGAAGTAAAAAGGATCTATCAATTTTGCATATAAAGTGGGTGTTGTGTTCTGTGGGAGCTGCTTGAACATTACCGGATGAAGAGCGGTATTTATTTGATGTATTGGAAATTAGTTGCTGTCCTTATTTTAGCTCGAACTCGAAGATTAGTTCCTTGTCTCGATTAAAGCTTGAGCATGATTCTACATAAAAGACCTGATTATGTCAGATCGTGATTCAAACACTAATGGGTAGCTTAGTGGTAGAGCTGTGTAAGGTCTGAGTTTACATATAAGACGCTTGCACAAACTGAGAAAAAAAATATATAGTTGACTCCAAATAAAAGAGCCTGAGTTTGAACGCTTAAGGCTGAAATCTAGTTGGTTGAAAGCTCCAATACGTTCAAGTCCTAAACAAGATAGAAACAAAAGCATCTAATTGACGGAGGGCAGTGGGTGGTTTGAGTCAACTAATGTTGGTTAAGAATACATATGCATGGATTAAATTAAGCATTTTTATCTTCCCTGTGCATGATTCATGAAGCCATGAACCTTCTATTCATTTGTTTATTTGTAGCGGCAATACCTACTTCCAGAGTTAGTGATGAAATTGGTAGGACGTTAGTACTAAGTTGGCAGTTTCCCCTACCATAACATTCGCTTTTCATAACCTAAAGCGTAGGGCACAATGGACGCATTTGGGGCATAAAGAAGTAATTTATGTCAATATTATTATTATTATTATTATTATTATTATTATTATTATTATTTCAATTACTACTACTACTACTACTATTACTACTACAATTTCATAAGGGTCTAAAAAGTTTTAAGTTTTTTTTTTAATTTTTACAATGAAAATATTAAAATTAGATTTTATGAATAGAATAATGTTTTTTTTTGTTCTCTTCGACATGAATTTTAAAAGGGTCATGTGATATTATTTTTTAATAATAATAATATTGACATAAATTACTTCTTTTGTTCTTAAATTATTGTCCTACAAAATTATGTGTTTTATGAATTTAAGAAATACATGTTAAATTTTCAATTTGAAAAACATCCAATTTGACTCAAAAAACCAACTACGACTGTAATTTAGGAATGTAGGGAGTTCAAAATAATAATAATAATAATAACACTATTATTATTATTATTACCATTACTACTACTATTATTATTTTTATATACAATACAATCTTATTATCATTACTATCAATGGAAAGAAAATAAGATTTCATTCAAAATAAAAACTTTTATTCTAACGATGTTAGAAGAAACGTTAACTTTTGGACTGTTTTATATTAAAAGTCTAACTTTAATACTTTTTAGATAGAAGAATTATTTTTTAGTAGGACTTTTTGATATTTTTTGGCTTTATTTTAAGCATAGTTATAGGTATGAGGTTGATATTTGCAAATCTAAAAGTAGGATGACTTGTAACGTAAATGGGACAAGTTTGATAATATTTCCAAGCTCCATGGAGTAAACGAGTCAAACTCATTATGTTCGAATATGTTATTCATCTTCTTTTTGTTTTATGATATCACATGACACGTGGTAAGTCGAGCTTGAGCAAAGGTTACCTAACTTAAGTCAAGCATAAACTAGGCTCTTACATGCATGTTTAGCATATTAATTAATGAGGCGAGGCGAGGCGAGCCTAAAATTTCAAACTCAATTAAGCTATGTTCATTTATACCATAAGATGCGTCACCTACTTCAAAAATTTACAGGTATATATGATTGATAGTAGTCATTGATAATAGATTAATAGCAATAGGCGATCAACATTCAAGCATCCTGCATTTGGTTTAGCCTGTAATGTAAATGAGTCAAAGTTGATTATATTTTCAGGATTGATGTAGTTAATAAGATAGCTCAACGTGACTAAAATTGAATTGATTGGTATAAAATATAAATAATTTATTGCTCTAGCGTGTAGTTTGTTAGTGGCGATATTTAGTTCCTGCAGAAGATTGATTAGGAAAAGAATTGTTTAAGGTCCATCGAGATCAATGATCTCTTTCCTTAAAAAGAAAGGGTCCCAGCCAGCCAGTCGACCAATCCAAGCCGAGCCGAGTCAGGCGGCAACGCACGTGTTTGAACCTGCATTTGGCTAGGTCTTCCCTCCTACACAAAAGTGTAGTGGCCCTAAGCCAACCATCAGCTTAAACTCTATTCTATTTAAATGAGCTCATTCCCTTCTTTTTCCAATGTGAGATTCCCCACTAACTACCTACATGACTTCCTCATTCATGTCTTATTGGAAACAAGTTTCCAACAATCCCCTAAATTGAATGAAATATCATGTAAGTTGATGACATGTAAACGATACATAGATACAATTGAGAGTAACTGTACTAGACTAGGTGGATTTTGGATTTGAACATTTCCTTATGATAACGATCGGGATGACTTACTAATCAGTAACTTGAGTGTCTTGAACTGACGGTGTTTGATGTCATCAAAGACAATAGTAATCACACAACTACCCCAAAACAGGGTTTGATTCTTCGGTTGTCTTCATTTTGGCCCTGAACTATACCTGATTCTGCGAATGCTTTAGAGAATTTCAACCTCTAAATTCTCATGAAAATCGACCAGTGTTACATTCACATAGGGGACTTCCTATAAAGAGTATTATGTCATTACTCCGCTTGATAAATCAAGTCATATGAATCATTAAAAACAAAGCTTACCCTATACCAAGACAGATAACACTAGTGTGTTTCACCATAAGAATGGGTAGGAGTTAAATACTTTAGTATCAACGTCGAGATTAATTTAGTTGGGTTGTCCTTTTGAACCTAGACCATAAAATCTCCAATCAGCTAGGTGGGGTTTTGCACTAAAGCATTCTCTATTTCATAGGCTTGAGGCCCATTCCCTTCAATGAGTTGCATACTTGCTCTCTCGATAAACCTTTAGTTAATGGATACGCTAGGTTGTCTTTTGATCGAATATAATCGATGGTGATCACTCAATTTGAGAGAAGTTGCCTAACGGTATTATGACATATTCATATGTGTCGTGAGTTACCGTTATACATATTGTTTTGTGTCCTTCCAATTGCGGCTTGACTGTCGCAGTGGATGCATATAGCTGGTACTGGTTATGGCTAAGTTGGAATATTTTTTAGGAAGTTTCGTAACCATTCGGCTTCCTCTGCTATTTTATCTAGAGCGATAAATTCTGATTCCATTATAGATCTTGCAATGCAAGTCTGCTTGGAGAATTTCTATGCGATAGCACCACCACCAAGTGTAAATACAAATCCACTTGTGGATTTTGAGTCGTTAGTATTGGATATCCAGTTGGCGTCACTGTAACATTCAATTACTGTTGGATATTTTGAATAGTGCAACCCATAGTCCTTAGTATATCGTAGATATCTAAGAATGTTGAATCTTGAAATTAAAAAGATTTGCTTAAAAACATTTCACTTGATTGTCAGCCAGGACAAGTAGATTAATATTGGTTAGCTGAATATCATTTTGTCAGCCACCTATCTCAGCTGACCTATATACGTTATTAAAGAATGAGTTTATCTTTCCTTATTTGTTTAATCATGCACTTGTACTAACTCTTTCCCACTTTGTGTTTGTGATAGATGTCCTGCCATATAATATCTCACAAGATCCTTTGTAATCTTGCATCTGTCATAACACATTTTCAAAATTCAAATGTGTTCCTAACGGGTTGCTTGCAAAGACTATCTATAAATACTCATTGGAAGCATTGGTGAAGACAACGAATCTGAAGAATTTTTGAAGTCTAGAAACTTTTCACTCACAAACTCTCAGTCCTCGTCTTCACGAAAACTTTAGCTAGATACTTACCATTGAAAATTTCTTTCTAGTTATTGTTTAGGCAAAACACTGAGTACTTCATTTCAAATTATTTCGAACTCAGTCAGTTTGTCTCACGAGTTTGATTGTTTCTCAATCATTCTCCCAAACACCGGTCTTTTGTTGTACACTGATCCATTAGAGATCAATTAGATTTTTAATAAAATTAGTGCACTTCAAAAATCCAAGTCTGACCAACTTGGTAGTGGACGTAGCAGTTTATCTGTGAACCACTTCAACTGAATTGTCAGCCATTTCTTATATCCCTGCTAACTGACTTAACACTTAAGAAGTTATTAAACTGATTAAGTGTCAGCCAGTTAACAACACTTGTTTGCTTACTTGTTTAGTTAACTTGTATTTCAATTTCTTCTCTATATTCAGTGATCAAACATCAAAACAAATTTCCGTTGAAAACTGTCGTGTCAGTCAACTGACCAACTCACTTCAGCCTTAAGGAAACTTCAAAAGTGTCGCCTAACCGACCAACTCTTCAGTTGACTGACAAGATCAAGTTTTCCGCTGCCAATATTTTATGATTTTCAAATCAACCCTCAAAAGTTTTTAAAGGCTATTCACCCCCCCCTCTAGCCTTAACTGTTGCCATCTGGACTTACAATTGGTATCAGAGCTTGGCTTTTTGAAAAATTATTTTCCAAGCCTAACAGCTTGAAAGCTCGATCATGGCAACTCTAAAAGCTTTTCAATCAAACAATGTCACTCAAGTTCCCATTTTTGATGAAGATCACTTTGATATCTGGAAGGAAAGAATTACAAGATATATGAACAATATAGACAAACGGTTGATGGAATGTGTAAGAGGTGGTCCTATGCAACCAATGAAAATAAATACTAAAGTTGGAAAATCTTCTGCTGCAGATGATGATACTGTAAATCCTCTTGCTCCTGTAGAAGAAGAATATGTTCTCAAACCTCAAACATAATGGACTGAGGAAGACAAGATTACCGATGGATCGGATGCCGAGCCGTACATATCCCCTGTCAAGACTGATGAAAACTACAAGCGTATATATGATCGTGGATCGCCAAGGAAATTTGGGATGCTCTTGTAGAATATGTAGAAGGAGATCAGAATACCAAGGACAACAAACTATATGATTGCATACAAGAATTTGATGCATTCAAGAAGGACCCAAAAGAATCTTTAAAAAATGCCTACGATGCATTTCTCGAGGTAAGTAATAGATGTTCTTCTCTTGGTAAAGTTTATAGTATGAAAGATTTAAATATGCGTTTTCTTAGCAGTTTGGGAAGTAGATGGCATGTAAAAGTGACTGCCATAAAGGAAGCTAGAGACTTGAACAAAACTCATATACGTAGTCTTGTTGCAAGTCTAAAAATTTATGAAAAAGAAGTTCTCAAAACTCAAGAAATTGAGAAAAATTTGAAGGGAATATCTCTTCAAGCTGAAGAAGAAGAAACATCAAAAACTTCTACATCTCGCCGATGATGACTTTGATGAAGATGAATTTGTCGCCTTTGCTAGACAATTTAGAAAATACAAATCTTTTAAAAAGAATTTTAAAAACCTTCAAAGAAATTTTCAAAAGTCTCCTTCAAATTATCAAAAACCTTCTCCAAGCTTCCAAAAACCATCTACTCCAAACTTTCAAAAACCTTACTTCAAATCAAATGAAGACAAGGTTGAGAAAGAAAAACTGTTGTGCTTTAACTGCAGAAAGCCTGGTCATTTTGCTTCAAACTGTCCTTTTACAAGAAATGAGTATTATAAAAGAGCTCCCAGAAATTTTGAAAAACAAAAAGGTTTGGTTGCAGAAGATCATAATCTTGCAACTTGGATTGAAACAGATTCTGAAGATGAATCGCCGATTTTGAGCAAGAAGCAAATTTGTGTCTTGTAGCGTAATCGCCTATATATGATTCAAAATGAGCTTCCAAGTCCTAAATACTCAAAGATGCCCGATAATGAGTCGTCAAGCTCACCTATTACAAACTCCAAACCGACAAAGGTCATCAAACCCGATCGCTTGTGGTTAAGAAAATAGGAAATGGATTTTATGGACAAGGAATCATAAGTCGCCTTAAAAGAAAGTCAAGTCGCTTTCTCCAAGGACCGCTAAAATAACTCATGATTCAAAAAGGCAGAGGAGAAGATTATCGACTCAAGTGTTGATGATTTGTCGAACAAATGCAAGAAATGTATTCCAAGTTTGAAACACTTAAAAGAATCCATTTTTCTTTATCTAGTGACTTTGAAAGAATTTCTCAAGAACTGTGAGCTTAAAAAGATCAATGAGTTTTACAAAGTTCAAAGAAAAAGAGTTGCGGAACTTAAAAGTCTCAATGAAAAATATGAGACTCAAGCAAAAATCTCGATGCCCAAATTGTCGACCTTGTAGAAAGAAATCTTCGACCGACCAATGTTGTTGATACTTATTCAAAGTCAAAAGTGAGAAACTATCATCGACAACAAAGATCATGAAGACCAAAGATGGTCTTGGATACTCAAAAAATGATGAAGGCCGTGAGATCGCATACCAAAAGGTGAACCTAAGATTCTCGAAAAGGACAAGGGATTAGTCTATAATGCCGTACCATTCACTTATCCTTAAATAAGAATCAAGACAAGAGGTACATCAACAAAAAGGATAGGGTGAACAATGAAAGTTGTCGGCCTTCCGTCACAAACCTCAAAATCGCCTAACTCAACAACCGACAAATGTGTCAACCGACAAGTGTCGCCTAGCCGACAAAAGAGGAGGATTCGTAAGAAGGGCAACCGACAAGTTCAAGCCAATAAATTTTGTTGCCGTCGCTAAGACCTCAAAGTCGAATCAAAAAGAATCAAAGAATTCACCTCAAATGACCGATAAACCCGGTTACCACAAGTGTAATATTTGTTCTATACGCTTGGTCATCGACACATGAATGCTTATATAGATTTAAACCTATTGACGTAATCAAAAAGCCTAATTACAGCAAGTCCGATACCGAAGAAAACTAACCCTTTGGACCCAAAAGTATAATGGGTACCATGATTTAAATATTCATATTTCAGGTATGCTTAATGGCTGATGATCATTCAACCGACATATGGATATTAGATGCTGGATGCTCCGCACACATGACCGATCACCGAACTCCTTACTAACATTATTGCAAAGAAAGGGCCTTTCGGTAATCTTTGGGGACAATTCAAAAGGAAAAACTATCGGCTATGGATCCATTATCAGAGGATCTATAATAATTGAAAATGTCTCTTTGGTACAAGGTCTGAAACACAATCTTCTAAGTATCTCACAATTCTGTGATAAAGGTATGAGCTGCTCATTCTCCTCCACACACTGTTTCATCAAAAATAGCCTCACCAATGAAATTTTGCTTACTGGTACTAGAAAAAGAAATGTTTTTGCTATAGATTTACTTTCCTTAAATAGCAGTACTCAAATTTGTCTAGTAGCAAATAATATTTCCAAAAATTCATGGCTTTGGCACAAAAGACTTTCACATTTAAACTTTAAGTATCTTTCAAAACTTTCAAAAGGAGATTTGGTAAAAGGTTTGCCTTCCATAAATTGTCCCACTGACAAAAAATGTGATGCCTGTATTTTGGGAAAAATAACAAAAGTCCCTTTTAAACCAAAACCATGTCTTTCTACCAAAAGAACTCTTGAGCTTCTACACATGGATTTATTTGGCCCTGTAACTACTGCAAGCTTAGGAGGAAACAAGTATACATTAGTTGTTGTGGATGACTATTCTAGATATACTTGGGTTGAGATGATGCAATCCAAAGATGAAACTTACAAAGATTCTCACTTCCCTATTCGTAATTCTTCCAAACTCAAAAAGAATGTGAGATTATAAGTGTTAGATCCGACAATGGAACGTAATTCAAAAATCTTGGGATGGACACATACCGTGATGATCATGGAATTGATCATAACTTTTCAAAGAAGAAGAACACCGCAAAGAAAATGGTATAGCCGAAAGGAAGAACAGACTTTGATCGAAGTAAAACAATGTTAGTCGAAGCAAAATTGCCAAAATATTTTTGGGCGTAAGCCGCCAACACAAAGATGTTTTACTCAAAATAGATCTCTTATAAACAAATTTCATGGTAAGACTCCTTATGAAATATGGAGAGGTAGAACACCTAATATTGCTTTCTTTAAAATCTTTGGGTGCAAATGCTTCATTCATTACAATGGTGGAGACTACAGAGGTAAATTTGATGAAAAAGCTGATGAAGGTATTTTTGTTGGTTATGCCAAGCATAGTAAAGCCTATAGAGTTTATAATAGAAAAACTCAAGTAATTGTTGAATCTATGCATGTTAATTTTGATGAATCAAGTTTAATTGAGTATTGTGAAACTCCTGATGTTACTAACAATTTTGAAATATTTGAGACAGGAAACAGTACAGGTTCAATTCAAAATAATCCTCCATCTTCAACTCCTACTACAGAAACTCTAAACCTTCAAAATGAACCTAAACAGACAGACACCCTTCAGCCAGCTGACAATCCTCATCCTATTACAATAGATCAGTCAGCTGACACACTTAGTCCTGAAGCCATTCAGTCAACTGACACACACCCTTCTCTACCTTTACAAACCGAGCCTCACGATCTTCCTAAGGAAATTAGGGAAGCTAGACATCATCCAGTTTCAAATATCATTGGAGACCCTTTTGCTGGTCTAAGAACCAGAAGTAGCTCCAGAAATGAAACTCTTGATTCTCACGCCTTTGTCTCTTCCATTGAACCCAAAAAGATTGATGAAGCCTTGGAAGATCCCCTGGATTCGAGGCCATGCAAGAAGAGTGAATCGCTTGAAAGATGTAAAGTTTGGGAACTTGTGCCTAGACCCACAGATCAACAAGTCATTGGAACAAAATGGGTGTTCAGAAACAAGTTGGATGAAGAAGGAAATGTTACAAGAAATAAAGCAAGGTTGGTAGCCCAAGGATATAGACAGGAGGAGGGCATTGACTATGACCAAACTTTTGCTCCTGGTAGGAAGACTTGAAGCCATCAGATTATTTCTTGCCTATGCAACCTTCAAGGACTTCAAGGTATACCAAATGGATGTGAAAAGTGCATTCTTAAATGGAGACCTTCAAGAACAAGTATTTGTTGAACAACCTCCTGGTTTCATTGACCTCAAAAAGAGGGACCATGTATACAAATTAAGAAAAGCCCTTTATGGTCTTAAGCAAGCACCAAGAGCATGGTACGAAACTCTATCCAAATTCCTTATGGAAAAAGGATTTCAAAGAGGTAAAATTGACACTACTCTTTTCTCTTTGAAGCACAAAGGTAATATTTTACTAGTCCAAATTTATGTTGATGATATTATTTTTGGATCTACTAATGAAATTTTGTGCAAAAGATTTGAGCATCTCATGAAAGGAAAGTTTGAGATGAGTATGATGGGAGAACTAACATACTTCTTAGGTTTGCAAATCAAGCAAACTGAGGAAGGAATTTTCATTCATCAATCTAAATACACTAGAGAGCTGATCAAGAAATACAATCTTCAAGAAGCAATTCAAAGAAACACTCCAATGGGAGTTGAATGTCATCTAGTCACCGATGAAAAGGGTAAGCCGCTAATACAACCGAGTACGAGGTATAGTTGATCTCTTCTTTATTTAACGCCTAGCGCACTGATATCATGTTTGTTGTATGTATATGTGCTCGTTTTCAAGCTAATCCTAAGGAATCTCATATGATTGCAGCCAAAAGAATCATTAGATATTTGATTGATACTGAAAAGTTTGGCATTTGGTATCCCAGAGACTCTTCATTTAATTTAACAGGATATTCAGATGCTGACCTTGCAGCCTGCAGAGTTAATAGAAAGAGCACCAGTGGAACATGTCAGTTCCTTGGAAACAGATTGGTTTCATGGGCATGTAAGAAGCAAGCTTCGCTTCCAACTTCAACAACCGAAGCCGAATATATTGCCGCCTGAAGTCGTTGTTCTCGATTCTTTGGATGAAACAAAGAAGCATCGGACTATGAAATGCCCATGGAACTTGTCCTATTTATTGTGATAATACTGCTATTTCGCCTCTAAAAACCCCGTCATGCATTCTAAAACCAAGCACATAGACATCGATATCATTTTTGAAAGATCATGTTGAAAAAGGAAATGTTCAGTTAGAATATGTTCCTACTGAATTTCAATTAGCTGACATTTTTACAAAAGCCCTGAAAGCTGACAGATTTGAATTTTTAAGAGGAGAATTAGGAATGCTTATAATGTCATAGAAAGATACATTTGGCTTGACTAACTTATGCAGGGTATACTTCAGTTTTTGTGCATCAAGCTGACAATTTATATCAGCAAGCAAATGGTCAGCCAGTAGCTCAAGGAAATAGTTGTCAGCCAGTAGCTGACACATGAAGCTCTTGTACAACAAAGCCTCTCAGCTGACAACCGTTAGCTGACAAAACTTTCTTCATTCCTTGATTGAATTTGTCACCAAGAGTCGACAAACACTCACAAATGATACATATTAGTCGACAAATTGTCCAAATTGACATATAATGTAGTGATTAACACCGTCTGTAGTTCTAAGCCCTAAGTCAAAGCTGATCGTATCTCAGCTAAGACTTAATCTCTAAATTATTTAAAATTCCTCATTTATTTCCCGCCATTTATTTTCCTTGGAACTCGCGAAACTTTCTTGAAAAGCCAAAATGACCTTTCCACTAACCCACCAACTCTGGCGGTTGAAATGACGTGGTTTCACAAAAACGGCTCATCATTGTGATAATGACTATCTGTCATAAATTGCTATTTTTATCACAAAAACCAAAATTCTGTGTACTTTATCACTACACTCCATATCTTCGCTTTTAAAACCCACTATAAGAGTCCGTACGTATCTTATCCCCTTTAAAACCCACTCACCGCTCTCACTCTTCTTTCTCTCTCTAAAATCCTTCTTCTTCTTCTTCAAAACCCTAAAATCTAAGTATATTGAAACTCCATTGATACCGTAAAGCACTCGAACAGAGTGTGGTATCGCCGAACACAACGCCACGCACTTGGTCAAACGAAAATCTTCAAACACTATTTTAACTCTAAAATCTTTCGGCATTTCTATTTCTCTCAAATCCTCTTCTTTCTTTTGCTTTTAACAAGTTCTTAACTTGTCTGTTTAATTGTTTCAGGAGATGGCTTTAAATACAGCTATTGGATGCCTTCTTGATGTCGTTTCTCTGAATGAAGAACCTCTAGGGCTCGAGTTGATTCATCTTGTCACAGCAAATGGGTTAATGCCTCTACTATCATTCAGCATCCGAACCTACAGCTGCTAACCGACCGAGGAATTTTTATGGGAATGGATGAAAACCCGATCCCTTTTTCTCTCATAGGTAATATCGAGGTGTTCCAGCTTGTGTTCGACTCTGAGACCATCATCGCCGCTTTCTATGACGACGGCTCTACAACCTACACCATTCCTGATGAAACCCAGCAAGCAGGCTGGATTACCATGAGGGGTGAAGTTCCAGTTGAGCTTGCATATGACAGGCACAAGCATCGCTTTGCTCCACTCCACTATGCCCTAGCCACAGTGATAGATAAATGCCTGATAATCAAGTCTGGGGGTCATGACAAGATTACTGAGGCCCAAATGTTCCTTATGGAAGGAATTGTGGAGAATTGTGAAATGAATTGGGGAGCCATTCTGGTAGAATGTGTGAAGGTGAATATTGCCAAGTACAAAGACAACATGGAAACTGGAAATCCAAGACTGACTCATCACTTGATTATAAACCAGTTCCTTCGATCCATACCTCTTCAAAGACATATTCATCATGTTGGTGATCTTGAACCAGTCAAGATCAAGAAGTATGTTGCTGCTGATGTCAGGAGAGCTAGTATTTCTAGCAGATTTGGTCAGGAGGCTCAACCAGCTCAGTCTAGCAGGAGACCAAGAAGGACAAGGACCCAAGCCCCATCGTCAGATCATCTAGTCACCACCGATGATGGTCAAGAAGTCAAGTTGCTCACCAAGTGTTCACCAACGAGAGTTCACCACCAAGGGTCAAGTGGTCGCCAAGGATTGGTCACAAGACGTGGTCACCGATATGCCGAGGTCAAGTTATCGAAAGAAGGCAACCAAGGAGGAGGAGATCGACACCGGCAAATGATATCGCTGCAAAGAGACAAAGAAGGAATCCTGAGCTGAATCCAGGTACCTTTGTCCCTTTCTCTCCCTCTACTGCAGCTGATCCTGCTCCCATCTCTCCCCCTTCTGATCCTAATTCCCCAAACACTGCTCCCATCAAGTTTTTCCCTCCAATTAGGAATCCTACCTTTCATCCTAGGCATTCCTATTACCAAGCAAATCCTGTTCCAATTCCTCCAAACTGGGTCTTTCCCATAGATCATTTACCATACTTTGTTCAGTTTCTTCTCTCCTTCCATGAGGAGAAGAAAACTGACAAGCCCCCTCTCAACCCACTCAAATACATCGACCACAATTTGAAAAGGAGACCTTATGTTTTGTATCCTGCCACCCCAAATCTTAGTCAAGAAGACTTAGTAGCAAATTATGGAAAGTACTTTGATCCTCTCCCTCTGCTCTGGAACAGATTCTATCTTTCAAACGATAGATTTGTCCAAGATGAGCTTGTCTATCTGGCCTGGACCATTTATAGTAAAGTCCATAATCTTCCAGCTCTCCCCCCAAATGATCCTTTCCTAGTTGGCAGACCTGCACTGCCTGAAGATGATGAACTTAACCAAGACTGGGAACAACCCTCTGTTGAGCCAGACAAGTTAGCTAGATCCGTAGAGTCGCCAATAAATATGTTCAGATGCAAGAATGCCGCCAAATTTAGCCTACATTGAATTACACAGACGGATGGCCTCCATGCCAGGAGGAGCTTCCATGGACACAGCTTTTCCAGATGCTATGTCAAGTCAACCAGCCCCCTTAATTACTGAATCCATACCCACTGTTCCTCACATCACTCCTTCAGCTGTTCCATTCGTAGTGTCAGCCACCACCATACCTGTTTATGTCTCACCTCAGCCAATTGCCATTTCCACTTCAACTCGCAACCTACCTATCTCTTCCATCCTTCACTCCAACCACTGATGCCTCATCTTCCATTCCAACCACAACTGTTGCTCTCCCCACTTTACCCACATCCAGCCTCTTCAACCTTCGCCTCTTCCAGCATTCTTCCATCCACCAGCCCCTCAACCTCAAACCGTGTGGCCACCCCGCCTTCCATCTCACCCAAGACGCCACTCCCACTCTTGATCAATCTCTGTCAGCCATGCCTCAACCTGCTCCACCTGTGTCAGCCACTCCCTCTTCTGCTCCAGAAATTTCAGCCATTCCTCTATCAGTCCCCCTCATGTCAGTCATTACATCCATTCCTCCCTTGACTGCCACTATCCCTGCCTCCCTTCCCACTGTGTCAGTTGCACCTGTGGTTTCAGCTGCTATCCTTATCTCTTCAGCTGACACTGCAGCTGCTTCTCTTCCTCTTCCCACAACTGACATACCCTCTCACCCAAACCAAGCCTCACCACTGCTCATTCTGCCTGATCTCTCTCTTCACACATCCCACACCCTTTCTGTCAGCCCAGTATCTATCTTCAAGCCTACTGATCCCGAACCTTACCTAGAAGAAGATTTTGGTTCCCTCTCCCCTGAAAAATCTATGGACCAAACCTTCATGAACTCTTCTTCTGACTCCTCCAAATCCACTTCGAGGATCTAGTCTCTTCTCTCTCCCTCTCAGTTAGCCAGTAGGAAAGCTAGACAACAACGCAAAATTATTTCAAAAGCTTTGCTTCATCCTACTGGCACAAAGATTGTCTTTCCTGAAGACATGCCTACCCCTTCACCTGAGCCGAAGCCCAAATCCCAGCCTACCCCATGGATGTGTTCTTCCCCCCTGACCCTGAGGATGCTGATATTCACACCCATCAGCTATTCTCGGATGAACCTCAGCCAACTCAACCACCTGCTCAAGCTTCTGCCGCCTCGAGTTCTATGTCTCTGTCAGCTAAGCTCGATCTTTTATATACTCATCACCTGCATATGAAGTCAGCCTTTACCCGTCAGACACATCAGCTTGCTACACTTCAGCAACAGGTTGCCTCTCTGCTTCCAAACCTCACCCAGATCATCACCACCGAGGTGCAAGCTGCCATTGCTGCTGGTGCTCCTCGTGAAGCTCATATGGATGACTGGAGGACTCTCTTGCTCTACCAACAAGAGTGGTCCAATCGTGCTTTCAATGCTGAAGCTGCTATGCTTCAAACCATTCAGGAGGAGAAGAAGCAGAAAGCTCGAGCTGATGCTTACATGGCCGAAAACCAGATTCTCAGGGATCGACTAAAGCTGATGCCTCGATCGCCAAGTGACACCCGGTCGACATTGCATTTAAAAATGCCAAGCCGAAAAAGAACCGTAACCTCGAAGCACAAGCGTAAGTGGCTCGCGTAACCCCATCCAAGAATCAAGGAGAAATTCAAGCGTAACAAGTACCGGAAGTCGAAAATGAAGTCGGGTTGGTCCATCGCTTGAAGCAGCCCAAAACAACCAAGGATCCACATCAGCCCTTCGGATATTTCATCTCTCTCTCTTATCTCTGAACAAACTTTTTAAACTCTCGTTTTACTTGTACCTTACTTTGGGCATTGTTCTTAAAGTTATCAGCTACTTCTCATTATATTATCTGCTTGTGGTACTAACGTAAATTTTGCAGGAACTTTAAAATTTTGGTTTTTCAAGTGAATGGTTTTAAGCAAATAGGAGGAGATTGTTGAATCTTGAAATTAAAAAGATTTGCTTAAAAACATTTCACTTGATTGTCACCAGACAAATAGATTATAATTGGTCACCAATATCATTTTGTCGCCCAACTTTCTCACCGATCTATACGCATCTAAAGAATGAGTTTATCTTTCCTTATTTGTTTAATCATACACTTGTACTAACTCTTTCCCACTTTGTGTTTGTGGTAGATGTCCTGCCATATAATATCTCACAAGATCCTTTGTGATCTTGCCTCTGCCATAACACATTTTCAAATTCAAATGTGTTCCTAACGGGTTGCTTGCAAAGACTATCTATAAATACCCATTGGAAGCATTGGTGAAGACAACGAATCTGAACAATTTTTTGAAGTCAAGAAACTTTCCACTCACAATCTCTCAGACCTCGTCTTCACGAAAACTTTAGCTAGATACTTCTCTTTGAATATTTCTTTCTAGTTATTGTTTAGACAAAAACACTGAGTATTTCATTTCAAATTATTTCGAACTCAGTCAGTTTGTCTCACGAGTTTGATTGTTCCTCAATCATTCTCCCAAACACCGGTCTTTTGTTGTACACTGATCCATTAGAGATCAATTAGATTTTTAATAAAATTAGTGCACTTCAAAAATCCAAGTCTGACCAACTTGGTAGTGGACGTAGCAGTTTATCTGTGAACCACTTCAACTGAATTGTCAGCCATTTCTTATATCCTTGCTAACTGACTTAACACTTAAGAAGTTATTAAACTGATTAAGTGTCAGCCAGTTAACAACAATTGTTTGTTTACTTGTTCAGTTAACTTGTGTTCGAGTTTCTTCTCTATATTCAGTGATCAAACATTAAAACAGATTTCTTTTGAAAACAGTGTCGGCCACCGACCAACTTTCTTCAGCTTAAGGAATTTCAAAAGTGTCAGCCAACTGACCAATTCTTCAGTTGACTGACAAGATCAAGTTTTTCCGCTGCCAATATTTTAAGACTTTCAAATTAATCCTGAAAGTTTTTTAAAGGCTATTCACCCCCCCTCTAGCCTTAACTGTTGCCATCTGGACTTACAACTTCTTGATCAATTTATGATCTCTTGAATGCACTGAGTATAAAGACTTTGAGTTGTTGGAGAATTTCATATCATTGTTATCTTCAGTCTTTGATGACAATATTTACAGCTGGAGCATTCTTGAGATCCGTTGGAGAAGACGAAGTGTAACAACTCTATTAGGTTGAATGCATTAAATGCATGGAGCTGTTTTGAGGATTTCATCTTCCCTGATTCTATGCATGGTGTGGTGCGTGAGTTGTTGCAAAGAATCGAGTAGGAAAGTCGAGATGCAGTGTCAGTAATAGTTGGGCATCGAAGAGACTGCTCACTCGCTATGTCACTATTCATAATGCGAAAGTCTTCCTGCTCTTCAGAAAGCTGGTCAGGCGTGTCTGAGAAGTCAGAGAATTTCTTTATTCAAATTCAAACTGATAAAGGATGAATTTAATTAATCCATTAAGACTTGGTGAATGGACACGTCATGCTTGAACAAGTGCAGACAAGGTCTGCTGCTGGATGTTGTTGAAGGTCTTCCGGTGAAGCATGGTTGAAGCCTTCTGCTGAACCTGTGAAGCCTATAAGAAACTATTCTAGGGCAAAGTTCTATACACAGTTGCCACGCTAATTGATACAGAGCCCAATTAGTCACTAATGTATAAAACTAATGTAATGTATGAACATGTGTAAATCAAAATACAAATAAGAAACAACACATACACAAGAATATAATAATGGAGTCTCGAAATGTTTCTTTCTTCAAAAATGTATTTCCTTGTAGGAAAAGCGATGAGTCTAACTCATCTAAATGAAGACATGCTTCGGTAGATGAAGAACAAGAAGATAATGAACAAGAAGAGGTGGAACCTCGGCGTAGCAAAAGAGGTAGGGTATAAAAGTCTTTTGGTTCAGATTTTCTTACCTACATGCAAGAAAGTGAACCTCAAAGCTACAAAGAGGTCGTGAGTTCTTCCGAGGGATCTCAATGGAAATAAGCCATTAAAATTGAAATTGATTCCATTATTCAAAATCACACTTAGGAACTAGTGGATCTCCCGCATGGAAGCAAACCATTAGGATATAAATGGATTTTCAAAAAGAAAATGAAAGTAGATGGAGCAATTGATAAGTATAAAGTTATACTTGTAATTAAAGGTTACAGACAACGTGAAGTCCTTGATTACTTTGATACTTATTCTCTAGTTACGAGAATAACCTCCATTAGATTAGTACTTGCTATTGTCGCATTACGAAATCTAGAAGTACATCAAATGGATGTAAAGACTGCCTTTCTAAATGGAGATTTAGAAGAGGAGATTTACATGGAATAACCAAAAGGATTTTTTGCACGAGGACAAGAAAATAAAGTGTGCAAATTAGTAAAGTCTTTGTATGGCTTGAAACAAGCACCAAAACAGTGGCATGAAAAGTTTGATGAAGCCATGTTGAAAAGTGGATTTAGAATAAATGAATGTGAAAAATGTGTTTATGTAAAGGACATTGAAAATGACTATGTCATTTTATGACTTTACGTAGACGACATATTTATCATTGGAAGTAATGAGAAAATGATTAAATCCACAAAAGATATGTTAAATTCAAAGTTTGACATGAAATATATGGGCCTAACTGATATAATCATTGGAATAAAAATATCTATAACGCCAGTTGGACTAACTTTAAGTCAATCGCATTACGTGGATAAAATTCTAGATAAATTTAGCAAGGATGACTCAGCCATAGCTAGAACCCCTATAGACACAAGTCAACATCTATCAAAGAATAGAGGTGAGACTGTATCTCAAGAAGAATACTCTAGAGTCATAGGGAGTCTGATGCACTTAATGAGTTGTAAAAGACCAGACATAGCCTATATTGTGAGTAGACTAAGTAGACATACGAGTAATCTAGGGACTGACCATTGGAAAGGAATAGTGAGAGTACTACTCGTGATTATGGATTGCACTATAAAAATGATCTAGCTGTAATAGAAGGATACACAGATGCTAATTGGATCTCTTATATTAAAGACTCAAGGTCTACTAGTGGATATATATTCACTTCCGCATGTGTAGCCATATCATAGAAATCTTCTAAATAGACTGTAATAGCTAGATCCACGGTGAAGTCTGAGTTTATAGCTCTAGATAAAAGTGGTGAAGAAGCTGAATGGCTATGCCAATTTATAGAAGATATTCCAAGATGGACAAGACATGTGCCAACAATTTGCATACATTGTGATAGTCAATCAGCAATTGGTATGGCACAGAGAAACATGTACAATGATAAGTCTAGGCTCATACGTCGTAGACATAATACCATTAGACAACTAATCTCAACTGGTACTATCTCTATTGACTACGTGAAGTCAAAGGATAATATAACGGATCCGTTAACCAAAGGGTTAAATCGAGAGTTAGTTGAAAAGTCATCACGAGGTCAAACCTCTTAAACAATAAGTCTATACAATGGAAACCCAAGCTAGTTGACTGGAGATCCCATGATCTAGGTTCAAATGGACAACCTAATTGTAAAAATATTTTTGAGTCACTGGGAGATTCATCTCTTATCAAGTGATGATTGTAAGTAAGAGGATAAACATATGACTTTTAATGATTCTTGAGAATCACCTATGTGAGAGAGAAGTGAGGCCGCTTCGAAGAGAATTGTGTGAGACTCAATTCTTAGATTGTCTTGCAGAACCAGGCGTATGTTTAGGGTCGTGAATGAGCATAACTATGAGAACTGAAGTGTGTCAGGAAGATTCCTGTGTGAAGTATGTAATCGTTTACACCGAAGGCAGAATAGTTCAAAGACATCATGTCTACTGATCAGCCGGTAAAGTTAGCATACTTTCGCAAGGGAAGGTTTAAAGGTTAACACCTCCTATCCTATGCAAGTTTCAACTATTGAAGTCTATCACCATTATCATCAATTTCCTTCAAGTGGGGGATTGTAGGAAAACTAATGTTTTTTAAGTGAAGTATATTGGACTTTGAGGCTCTAATTTATTTTGGAGTCATTTATGTAATGACTAGGGTAGTTGTGGAATTATGTTATTCTCTATGAATACATAAGAATGCTATATTTATTTGTCCAATTCGGGTTTCGGATGAATAAGTTATAGAGGCTTAAAGTATGACATTAGAAGTGTTGGAAGTGTGTTATCTCACATTGGAAAAATAAGAAAGGCTTGAATGGTTTATATACAAAGGCTCCATTGTGTTGGGTAAGCTTGTATAGAAAGAACTATCCTTCCCATGCCCGTAGGGGGGGTATGGATCAAGATCAAATTTTCCTTGGGTCGACGTACTCATGTGCCCACTCATGCAAACACGAATGTCGGACCAAATTGTGTTGTCTTGACAAGCCCTTGATTTCCTGGCCAATAAAATGGAACCTTCTCCACAATAGAAATTATGTTTGACAAAGCACGAACTTCCCTTCCTCCGATACACTTGCATTGTATCTCATTTTGCACATCCTCTTCTTGGCCTCCTGTTGGTGATATGTTTTGGGCACTCGATCAGTTCTCCAGACCTTCAAGTGCAAAAACAATATGCTATTTCTGTTGTATCCTGGGAGACAATCGTTTTGTACTATAACTTCACGCACTTATAGGGAGTGAGACAAATTACATTTCAAGGAAACTGTGTGATACATATGCCTCTGTTACAACTTCATACACCACCACTCGACTTCTTTCAGTAGCAACAGTTTTTTTTTTCTGAATTATTTTTTTGTCTTATCCTTTCTGTAATATTGTAATAGGAATTTTTCCAAACAACACCTTTCCAAATTATTATTTTCCTATCAAACCCATCACAAAATATTCAAACAATTGCATCAAAATATATAGTAGCAGTAGCTCAACATTTAATAAACTCTCCTCCTGCATGTATGTAAGCTGAGCGTCAAATTCTCATTTATGAGTCATGATAAATACCCCCAAAAATCAAGAATGGAAAACACACAAGATATCATAAACCCATTTCAAGTTTTTGCGAGAACAACCATAAATGTCTTAAAAGCTTTGAAAAATCCATCAATTATTGGGTTTTAAAGAAGTGAGGTCGAGTCCTCCCATGATGCATATGGCCCACTCTCTCCACTTCACCATTGGAGGTTGACTTGGCACCTACGACCTTAACTATTGACCATCGAGACGACTAAGGTATGTCAAGGAATACATCATTCGGTGAATTGGTTTCGACTTTTATCCTGATACCGAGCTACGACCCCTTACACTCGTCCTCAACACGACAGTTGAGCCCTCAAAGGTCAATGCTGCAGTTGAAAAGCTGTGTTTAGTGTCAGAAACCTGAAACCCGCTTACTATTACCTTATCCTATAGGCATTAAATAACGACATGGTGATTCTACCAACCCGCCACAATGTCAGAAAAGACTCTCTTGTCCTATTTTACAACCAATCATAAGCTACCAAATCATCCATAGTCTCAGTTATATAAATAGGGGACATTCCCCTTCATTTATTTCTCTATGCTTTCTAATGCACCAATACACTTATCACATTTACTTCATAACCATAACTATTGCAACTACCGCCATCTTTAATTATTAATATCACTGGAATACTTATTGTCACGCTGGAAGGTTTGAGTTGGAAAACACCCGACTCCTTAACGGTGTTGCTCATTTTGAAATGTCAAACACTTTAAAGCTACCTCAAATATCCATCTAACCAGCGCAGCTTGGTACATGGACAAGAAGGCAACGTCACCAACTTATTGGCGTGATCAAGGTTATTACTGGGTTTGCTCTTATTATGGGGCATGAAGCCTTCTGCATTAGTTGCTTTAGGTGGGCAGATGGGTGGAAGCTCATTTAATTATGCTCGTTCTTCGTCGCAATCATCGTATTACTTTCAGCAGAAACTGTGTGATACACATGCCTCGGTTACAGCTTCATATACCACCACTCGACTTCTTTCAGCAGCAACAGTTTTTTTTTTTTTCTGAATTACTTTTTGTCTTATCCTTTCTGTAATATTGTAATAGGGATTTTTCCCAAAAATACCTTCCCAAATTATTATTTTTCCCATCAAACCCATCACAAAATATTTATACAATTGCATCAAAATATATAGTAGCAGTAGCTCAACATTTAATAAACTATCCTCCTGTATGTATGTAAGCTGAGCGTCAAATTCTCATTTATAAGTCATGATAAATACCCCAAAAAATTGGGAATGGAAAACATATAGGATATCGTAAACCCATTTCAAGTGTTTGCTAGAACAAACATAAATGTCTTAAAAGCTTTTAAAAATCCATAAATTACTCGATTTTAATGAAGTGAGGTCGAGTCCTCCCATGAGGCATATGGCCGACTCTCTCCACTTCACCATTGTAGGTTGACTTGGCACCTACGACCTTAACTATTGACCACCGAGACGACCAAGGTATGTCAAGGAATACATCATTCGGCGAATTGGTTTCGACTTTTATCCTGAAACCGAGCTACGACTCCTCACACTCGTCCTTAACACGGCAGCTGAGCCCTCAAAGGTCAACGCTGTAGTTGAAAAGCTATGTTTAGTGTCAGAAACCTGAAACACGCTTACTATTACGTAATCCTACATGCATTAAATAACAACATGGTGATTCTACCAACACGCCACAATGTCAGAAAAGACTCTCTCGTCCTATTTTACAACCAATCATAAGCAACCACATCATCCATAGTCTCAGATATATAATAAGGGACATTCCCCTTCATTTATTTCTTTATGCTTTCTAATACACCAATACACTTATCACATTTACTTCATAACCATAACTATTGCAACTATCACCATCTTTAATTGTTAATATCACTGGAATACTCATTATCACGCTGGAAGGTTTGAGTTGGAAAACACCTGACTCCTTAACGGTATTGCTCTTTTTGAAATGTCAAAGTCTTCAAAGCTACCTCAAATATCCATCTAACCAACGCAGCTTGGTACATGGACAAGAAGGCAAGGTCACCAACTTAATGGCGTGATCAGGGTTATTACTGGGTTTGTTCTTTTTCTGGGATGTGAAGCCTTTTGCATTAGCTGCTTTAGGTGGGTAGATGGGTGGAAGCTCATTTAATTATGCTCATTTTTCGTCGCAATCATCGTATTCCAGTCGGAGTTATTCCACTGGAAGGTTGAATCAGGGGCTGTCTTATTCAATGTCGTATTATGCGCCAAGCCCATTTAGGGGTGGTGGTGGATTTTTTGTTGGTCCAACGGTTAGAGTTGGGTTGAGTTTCATCGTGACCCTCCATTTACATACCTTCCTCTTTGTCGTGTTATTATGAAGTTTTGACTTCTTAATTTCTAAGTCAAGTGTGGTAGTGGTGGGGGTGAATGAGGTATAGACATAACCCAAAAGAAGAAGAAGAAGAAGAAAGAGAGAGAGAGAGAGAACAAAAGAGTAAGGCTTCCAAATTCTAACTCAGATATATAGTAACCTTATTCTTTTAAAAAATTCCAACACAATATATTACTCCAATATGGAATCACACTCACCATTGACTAAGGATATTTTAGTCATTTCAAGCCATTTTTAACGTCCCAACTGATGGCCGTCAGTTGAGGGACGAACTATAAGGCCAAAGTGCAGTTTAGGGACTAAAATAGGAAACATCCAAGTACTAGAACCAAATCAAGAAAATATGTTAAGTTCAAGGACCAAATTATACATTAAACCTACAAAAATTGAAACGAAGAGCAAGCTCAATTATTAAATCTAAATCTATTGAGCCCTTTCAAGCCACTAAATTTACATAAAGTTTAGGATCTAAATATAAGAAAAAAGTTGTAGAAGGACCGAATCGATGCGAATGCCTCCCTTTATTGGATAGTGGACGTTTGTGTAAGACAAGAAAATTCTTATTCTTTGATACCCTCTTTTCTCTCCTTTTTTTCATCTCCGTCTTTTCTTTTTCTAATGGGATAAAGCCAATTTCTAAAAGGGTCCCCAATGAAATGTGGGGACAGCTGTGTAAGAGGTTGGGGGAAGTGGGAACAGTGTAACATGCTTATTTGTTATCTCCTTGCCTCCGTTCGGGCAAAGAGTTATCGTTTGAAAATTAATTTTTTTTAAAAAAAATGATATTTGTAATTGTCTATTAGCAATAAAACGACACTTTTATATTTTAATTTTTGAAATAGATTTTTTAAATGAAAATCTCAAAAAATAAATAGTTGATTTTTTGTCATGAACTGAGGGAGTAAGTCATTACAAAAAAAATATTTCTAAAATTTGGTTGTGTTTTTATTTTTATTTTTCGATGAAAAGTGGTAACTGAAATGTGTTCGACCACAATTTCTATTTCTGAAAAACCAGAATCATTATAGAATTTTAGAAACAAAAAAAAAAGATTCTTGCAACGAGTAACGATTCTCGTCCAAAACACAAGAGTTTTAACTATGTGAAAAGAAATATAAATGTTTGTCAAAACATGATATGTTTTCGTTTTTTTTCATTACACAAATAGATGCATAAATAGTTATCAAACGTATTTCTTGTGCTCGTTATAAGGTCTTGCGGTGCGGTGTTTTTAAACGCAACTTTTTAAACGCAGTGTTTAAAAAACACAGTATTTTCAAAACGTAATTTTTTTCTTGTAAACATGTTTGGAAAACTATTTCAAAACGCTATTTTTATAAATAAAATAGTTGTAAATGCAACATATTTTTAAAACGCTCCAAATTTGAGTGTTTTAAAACACTGCACATTTTTAAAATGATGTATTTTTAAATGTTGCATTAAAACTTTTAAAAAGAAAATAATGTTTTTTTATCCGAATTTTGATTAAAACACTCCATCAACCAAGAACGAAATCAAAAATGAAACTGAAAGAAAACAAAAGAGAAACACATAAAATAAAATGAACAAACAGAAATGGTTGCCAAACTCTGCCTAAATGTCTTTTCAATATGTTTGGCATAAGAGTTTTGTGATTGAATTTGATGTTACAAAATCTTGTATTGTAATAATTGAAAAAAAAAAAAAAAAAAGTAAGAGAGAGAGAGAGAAGTTAGTGGGCCTATAAAGAGAGAGAAAATGAAATTTAAGGCAAATCTCAACGGGGCTTACCGTGAAGAGAACTATCATGACCACCAATTTTTTTGGAATTGAGTTTATCTTGTTTTTGCAATATTATTATTATTATTTTATTATTATTATAAATAATAATAATAATAATAGTAATAATAATAATAATAATAATAATAATAACATGAGGTTATTCTCTTGATATTTTGAGTACCTATTTTATATTAGCTTTTTATACAATTATACTTACTTTGTGATAAATCAAGTTTAATTTAACAATAAGAGCATGTACAACAAAGCTCCCCATTTGGGAGCTTAACCTTCATTTTTATATTTTATTACAAAAAATAATTAATTGGCTCCTCACTTAAGCTCAAATAAAAATATTCTTTCAACAATGCACTTAAACTCAACACTTTTATATATCACATCATCTTTATCTCCACTAATTTAATATTTTATAGAAAAATGACTAAAATTTTAAAATTCATAGAAATTTTTTCGATATCCAAATGAAACAAACCAAGTCTCTATTTGTAGGTAAAATGTTTACTTTGAGAATCTGAAAAAAAATTAAAAAAATATATTTTTATGGTTGAAAATTGGCAAAAAGAAAATGGAAGAAAGAAAATAATGATGTAATGTGAATATGGTGAAAAGTCGAGAAAGTGGCAGGGAGGGTGTCGGAAGGTTCTCCCAAAACGCAGTGCTTTGACTTTAAAAAAAACGTTATCGTTTTTTGTTGTATCTTAAGCGCAGGAGCCTATTAAGCTCTCCCAATCCCTTTTTGCTTAGCTAAGCACCCCTTTAATCCTTTGTTATTTCACTGAATCTGACAAGCTCTTGGTTAAGCATCACCGTTGTTTATGGTCTAAGGGAACCCAAAAAAATAATATAACAATGATTTTGTTAGGTAATCCCTAATATCTAAATTCGTCTATGTTCAAGTGGTCCCACCAGAAAGGGTTGACTGAGGAAGGAATGAGTGGGGGATGTGATTGGGTTTTTGCCAAATTGGACACATGGAAGCAGGCGTGTCAGTGAATCAGGTATAGGTAAATTTGAATTTAATCTGAAATTTTATATTGTCGATTTGATCTGATCTGATAATTCGACGGATCACGTATATGTTAATCTATATCTGAATCTATTACCATTTAATATATCCGATTAAATATTTGATTCGATCCGAATTATAAATATATGAATAAAAAATAATTAAAATATGAACTGGAGGAAGATTAAAAGACAACATACATATATAATTGTGTATACTATGTATATATATATATAATAATAAATATGCTATTTTCAAATCGGATCGGGTCCTTAACGGATCGGATATGACTAAATTCATATCTGATCCATTAGTAAATAAATTATCGAATTCGAATCAAAATCCGATCCATTGATAGACCTACATAACATGTGTTTAATCATTATAATTGTTCCTTTTAAAAAAGGCTTATTTTTATTTTTATTTGTCTTAAAACAAAATACTCCGTAATATTTTTTGTAGAAAATAATTATTAAAACAACGATTTTAAAGAGGTTGACTTATCCAATGTTACTATCTAATTGGAATAGATGTGATGATGCAAAAATGTTCATTCGATCGACAGCGCCAAACGTCATCTCGTACGTAGTGATATGAGGTGTTGGTCGGTGGTGGAATCTTCGTCTAATATCTGGTTGTATAGGTCTTCAAAATAAAATACCATGAGTCAGCAGATAGTCTTCCACCAAAACTTTCCAACGTGTGCTATGAGACTCGTGTAAAAGAAGAGCGCGTAGCCCCGTGTGTGTGGAGTGAAAGTGAGTCAATGGAGAGCCACAAGAGAGAGAGAGAGATAAGTTATTTACATTATCTATATCTTGACTTTGAACATGTCAAAGCACCTGATCATAATGTATAAAAAATAGTCATTCACCCATGCAACTACAGTGAACCCTTGTAGTGGAGAGCCAACTCGCTTAAACAAGGCCAAGCCACCTGTGCCACGGATCTAAAATATATACATCAAGATAGAGTATTATATTTCTATTCAACTCTTAAAGCATACTTTATTCTTTTTTACCGTACTTATAGAATATCTACCTTTCATAATTTTTCCCTTCTTGGATATCGAATCTTACCATCTAATTTATCATTGATTTGCTTGATACTTTAACTAATAAATTGCACTTTCACATAAACTTTGTTTAAAATACATAAATAATAAAATATTTATAATAGGGGAAGCAATATATTTTGAGTAAGACTGCAGAAACGTTTCTGGATCTTAATTAAAAAGGCAGACTACATGGCAACAGCACTACCAATACATGTAAATCGAAAAAGGATCGTCTTACTCAGTCTTTTTAAAATTTGTCCATATATTTTTCCGGATTGTTCATGGGTTTTGTTTGTTTGTTTTCTTTTGTGTACGAGGGGAATCGTGTGCCAACAATGAGTCTGAAATGGCAGGGGAATAATTTATCTGATTATTCTTCGCCAACAGATTTAACTTAATTATATGCTTTTAAATTATTATTTCATGGGGATTGGAGATTCCCTGTCAATATGTGATTTTCTTTCAAGATATACCACTAGCCAATCATACACCCCGCCTTATATGTTATGAACTTTAATGCCTAGATTTGGAGAATGTCTGTTTCTCCCTCGTTTCCTAAATTATATTTCACTTTGATCCGGTACATCGTTTAAAAAATAAAAATTAATTAGATTATTAATATTGTTATAATATGTGATTTTTTTTAATACTCTTGTGTATGTGATTATAATTAAAGTAAGTAAAAAAATAAGGGTAAAATAGTAAAAATATTTTCTTAAGAAGAAATTTTTTGAAAGAAGACAATTATTTTAGAACGAACAAAAAAGGAAAAGAAGACAATTATTTGAAAACAAAGATATATATACTACAATTATGATTTGTTGTAATTACAATAATGCTTATAAATAATCAATATGTTAATATCAAATGTGGAGGATTAATGCGTAACGAATTGCTTGGACAACAAATCTGTCCAAATTGTTTTGGACAGCCCCTTAGCCGAACCAAACAGCCCAAAAACCCACCACTAACTCTCCCTAACCTTACTCAAATTTAATCAAACTCCCTTATAAAATTAATCCAAAAACCCTAGCTTTATTTTGTCAATTTAAAACAACTTACAATCTGCCCAAGACCAAGAACAAAACCCCCTCCCTCGAAGTACTTCACCTTGGCTGAAACTACCAAGGATAACCAACACAGTCCACGCCTTAATTAATTAAGGCTGCCATGAAAAAAATAAAAATAAAAAGAAATAGAAGAGGATAGATCGGTCTCACCAAACAAACTTCACTTACTTGTTATAAAGAAAACATTGATTCAACAAACAAGGTTTCACTCACCTTGGAAGGAAGAATCGAAAGAAGAACGAACTCGCTCTTTGCACAATGTTTTAACACACTCAAAATCTGCTTTATTTATGAATTAAAATGTCTTATAAAGGTTTATAAAAATTATCCTAATCCAAGAAAAGAACTCTTAAACTTGGTGCCAAAGAAACCCTACCTTGACTAAGTTACTTAAAATAAATCCTATTCTAGAAAGCATTAAAATCTTAATCTAGTAGCAGATCTTGTTTCCTAATTTAACCAATCCTTGTGTCACAAGGACTTATGGTAGTCGTCCCCCTTTCCAAGCAACTAGGTCGCTCTTTCCTTGCATGTTGTGCCATGCAAGGCCTTCTAGACTCGTGCCACCCTTCCAAGCGACTACTTGATCCCAACCTTTCATCCTCCTTGAGTCGTGCCCTATCTCTCTCTTGTCTTCCAAGAAATACTTCAATTCTATTTGCGGGTTGATCCCCCTTGTTGCATCCTTGGCCCTTTGGCCCCGTGACCCTTTTGTGTCACTGAATCCACCCATTGTAAGATAGAACCTAGCATCTGTGTCTTCATTTAGCTAGCCATGAACCCATTTAATCCAACCCACGTCTTCTTTTCCAATCAGCCCCGAATTCAGGTTCCATTTAGCCTCATTTAGATTTGAATTCCCTAACCCGTTTTTCTCCATTAAACTATTTTCCTTTTGAAGTATATTGGTCATCCCATACGCATCAAGGATATAATTTAAATGTTTTGGAGATTGTAGACATAATTTTTTAGAGTAGACTCTTTTTTTTTTTTTTAAGGAAACAGGAACGACACCCTGCTAAATTTTATTAAAAGAAAAAGAGCATACAAACTTGAGGGAGACGATCAGCTTTGCTTTTATAATGGGAGGACAGAGGAGGAGCGACCTCGACAATAAAAAGCAGTGACAAATAAAGATGCCTAAAAAAATAAACCAAGCTATTTAGGCGTCTAATATCTGAGTGTCATCCTTATCGAGAATGAAGGCCGTGAATGCACGGAGGAAGATCTCGAGCAAAAAGCAAAGATGGAATCGGTAGAAGAATCACTCCAAATTAGCGAGAAGATCGATATACGATTTGTGCAGTCTAAAACAATGAACAATGAAAATCCATGTCTTTATGGATAGCCAAAACTTGATGAATGATGAACCAACACCGCCAGGAGGCTTATGACCATTAATGAGACAATCAACCAAAACCTTAGAATCGAGCTCAACGAGCGCCTTCGAAAACCCAAGTTCTGACCGCCGAACACCATGAAGAAGAGCTTTGGCCTCAACAATAATAGTATTAGAACCACTCCCATAATAATCGGAGAAGGCATAAATATTACCATTAGAATTATTTCTAATGAATGATACCACCACCTCCACTATAGCGAGGATTACCACAAGAAGCCCCATCAGTGTTAAGTTTAATCAAATTTAAAGGAGGAAATCCAACGGACCACGACTTGAATTACTGGACTCTTTAGGAATGCAGATGGATTATAACATTGTGAAAAATACCAAAAAGTCATATTAAGAAATTCTTATATATTCAAAAGTCTCAAAAATAATTTTTCTATTAAATAAGTTTCAAAGTTAGACTTTTAATACCAAAAGTCCAAAGGCATAACATTTATGTTAATGTCGTTATAAAAACTTGCAATCTTATATTTATTTTCAATGAAGGTAATAGTGATAAAATTATATTGTATATAATAATAATAATAATAACAACAACAACAACAAGAAGTCCAACAAGAATAACAATATCATCAATACTTTTAATACTTTTATTATTATTATTGTTGTTGTTATTATTATTATTATTATTATTATTATATTAATTATTATCTTATTATTTTTATTTTTATTTTTATTTTTATTGTTGTTGTTATTTTGACAACCATTACTACTGCTATTACTATCACAATTTCAGAAAAGTATTAAAAAGTTAAGTTCTTTTGAAGTTTTACAATAAAAAGATTAAAATTAGATTTTATGAATAGATTAATTCATTTTTTTGTTATTTTCGATATTATTTTTTATGACTAGATATTATTTTTTATTCCATCAATTTCGAATTCACTATATTATTTTGATATTACTACAGGTGAGAATACTACGATACACTTAATGAATTGAACAGCGCGAGGTAAGCATCAATTCTGCATCCCGATCCATGATTTTGTATCGTGATGCATGATTATGTGCATCGATATGTATAATTTTGAATCGCGATGCACAATTCTAAAATTGTGTAACTGTCATTTCCATTTAATAGTAGTGCATAACGATTCAAATTGGTCCATTCCTTTTTGATAGTGAACACCGGGACTCCAAATTGATGTCTCACGAATCCAAATCGATGCATCCCGATTCAAACTAGTTTCATCTACATCTCTTCCGGCTTCTTTTTCATCCTCCGACTGGGCAGATTGATCCGATTACGTTGCATCAACAATTGTGATTTTTGAACATTTTAGGAAGAATACGTTGGAGCTGGGGAATAAATGCTGGCCGGAGCTATGGAAGGAGACGGTCTGGGCATTTTAGGAACAATGTTTCGAAAGTGCCTTTTATCGGTTGAATATAAAAACACGGGATTGGGCGGTTAAAAATTTGGCAAAGGTATTGACCATCAATTTCTCCCTTTTTTTTGAGAAATTTGGGCGATACACTTTCCCAAAGATTTATTCGCTCCACTTTCTCGTGCTTTTTCAGCTGCTAACCAAAATATTGCTCATATAATACCCAAATTAAGAAAATGTTGTATATTTCTTCTCCTTCTCTCTCTCGTCATTGAATTCGTTCGCAGAAGATACAAAAAGTATGAAGAGGAAAGAGAGCGGGGAGTTGGGTGGTGAAGAAAAATTGTGGTTACTACATAACTGTTTCTTCATCACCCTAACTTCTCACTTATTTTTCTTATTCATATCATGTCTATGTTGTTGTTGTTATTCTTCTTCTTTTTCCTCATCATTGTGTTTGTGTGATTCAAAATAGATTTACTTTTTTGCTTTGTGTTGCTATACATGTAAAATGTTCGATGAAATACCTGAATAGATTGTGTTTGGATACCTTTTTAAATATGGATGATTAATTTTGAATCACAATTTATCATTTGTGAATTGTGATGCATCGATTTAGATTTGAGATTCATGAAAGATGCATATAAATTTGAATCATTTGTTGATTGTGTAGTAGAAAGAAGGTAGATGAAGGTCTAGTTTATAATGATTTCCAGTGCGATGCATCAATTTTTTTACAACGGTATGCATCAATTGAATTAGGCATTTTAAAATTTATGCATCGTGGTGTATAAATTGATGTATTAATGTATAAATTAGATTAAGTAATTTAAATTGATGCATCACGGTGAAAATATTTATGTAGTGCGATGCATTGAGTAAGTGATCTTCGTAGAGCACTTTCGATTTATCAAATGTATCGTAGTCTTTTCACACTTAAAAGTGTTGTTTTTAGTTTTTAAAAAATAAAGTGAACTGGAGTAATTGAAAACTTTTTACCCCAATTTACCCTTCTTTTTGTTTTTCCTTCTTGACTGCACTGCCCACTCTACAGTTTTGTAGCCTAGCCCAAAAAATCCCCACTTCCAGCCTATCTAAAGCCCAGGTATTCTCCTCCTTTAGTTTCCCCCTTTCTTTAAGCCTTTTTTTCGGCCAGGCTTGATTCCACTTTGTAATCTTGGCCCATAGAAGAAGTCTGTCCACTCACCGGTCCCTTAGCACAGTTTTTTGTTTCTTTCTTGTTTTCAATTAAACAATGTTAAAAATAAAACAATTTTGCAGATAAAAATTAAACAATTGGATGTAAAGATTACTGTAAAATATGTGTCAGTGATAAACGAAGCACTGTTATCCTTATAAATTAGGATAAATAAGTTATAAAGTATAATAAATTTTTTATTAAAAATTTCAAAAAAAGATGAAAAGGACACTTTGACAAATTCATTAAAAATGTGATGTGTAAAGCATATTGTAAGTGCGGTATTAAGTACCTATGATAATAATAATAGTGACATAGATTATTCCCTTTTCCTAAATTAATGCGTCCTCTTTGGCTGGCGCACACCATTTTAAAAATAATTATTTGTATTATAAATATTGATGTAATGTAAAGTTTCTTTTAATATCCTTGTGCATGTGACCATAATTAAAATATATAGAAAAAGTTAGACTAAAGTGGTAAAAGGTTTTCCTTATAGGAAAAGTTTTGAAATATGACAATATTTTGAAACTAACAAAAAAAAAAAGACAATTATTTTGGAACGGAGGGAGTACGTGTTAAATTTTCAATTTAAAAAACATTCCATTTGACTCAAAAACATACCACGACAATAATTTAGAAACAAATGAAAAAATATTGTAATAATTACACTATATTATTATTATTATTATTATTATTATTATTATTATTATTATTATTATTATTATGTGTTGTGTATTATTATTATTATTATTTATTATTATTATTATTGTGTGTGTGTGTGTGTGTGTGTGTGTGTGTGTGTTATTATTATTATTATTATTATTATTATTATTATTATTATTATTATTATGTAATTATATTATTATTATTATTATTATTATTATTATTATTATGTATTATTATTATGTGTGTGTGTGTGTGTGTGTTATTATTATGTGTTATTATTATGTGTTATTATTATTATTATTATTATTATTATTATTATTATTATTATTATTATTATTATTATTATTATTATTATTATTATTATTATTATTATTATTATTATTATGTTATTATTATTATTATTATGTGTGTTATTATATTATTATTATTATTATTATTATTATTGTTATTATTATTATTATTATTATTATTATTATTATTATTATTATTATTATTATTATTATGTTATTATTATTATTATTATTATTATTATTATTATGTTATTATTATTATTATTATTATTATTATTATTATTATTATTATTATTATTATTATTATTATTATTATTATTATTATTATTATTATTATTATTATTATTATTATTATTATTATT
>CM028380.1:136043856-136104552 GCA_013146195.2 Codonopsis lanceolata | reverse complement strand
TAGTATACGAAAAACACAATGAGTAAGATAACCGAAGTCATAATTTATCATAACTCAATCCAAGGATATTTTCGAAAAAATAATAAAATAATGAAATTAACACTAACTAACAAATATCAGAAAAGATAACTAGCGAAATAAATTAATCTCATCGTCTACCAAACGTCGAATAACTATTATTGCGAGATAAAAAATGAAGGATAAAATAATTTATATTTCTCAATATTAATTCGGCTAACCGTCAAAGGGCGGCAAGGGCAAAATCGTGGCCACATCAAAGAATGCTAAGATTTACAGTAGCGATAAATGGATTAGGGTTCGGGAATCTATCCATCGAGATTTTAGTATCTGTATTCGGCTAACCGTCAAAGGGTGACAAGGGCGAAATCCTGGCCACACCAGAGAATGCTAAGATTTACAGTACTAGATTGATCAAATGGGCTCAATCCAAAAAAGATACTCCTTTGAACATTAAAAGTCGAATGCGCTAAATAATGAACAAATGAAGCGTTCAATATTTCCGTGATGTATTATAGCTAAATAATCATTGTCATTTTTAATTAAACGGGGTTAAAAATGACAATGATTACTCTATATACAATAAAGTTCCCATTTTTCAAATGACTTTTGTCGAAGTCATTTGAAAATGTGAACTAGAGGACTTCAAAAAAAATGTGAACTAGACAATTTATAACTCATATAGTCATATCCAAGTTGAGACATTAAAATTTTCATTACATTTTGAAATTATAATTTGCATCAAACGTGGAGTTTTAGCATATGCAAACAGAACTAGACAAAAGGCCAATTTCTGGGTGAAAAAAGCTATGAGCTGGTATCTTAGGCATAAACTGAAGGACAAACAACTTACCTGGACAACTTCACGAAAGCTAGTTTTCGAGACTATCCTTCTTGAGCGGCGATTTGGACGTCTCTTTGAATGCAGATGGGCAGAATTCGCTTACACTGCAGACTCCACAATGAGGTTTGGGAGCAGTACATACAGACCGCCCGAATTCAACCAAAAGAGGATTAATTGGAACCCATTCTTCCTTAGGAAGCCACTGTTGCAACAACTTTCTGGTCTCCTCAGGCGATGAAGTGTTCTGTTTTGTGCCTGGCCGTGATACCCATCCAAGCCGATTACAAATACGGTGTACATGAGTATCAACACATATGCCTTGAACATTATTCCATGCTATAATCATGACAAGATGAGCTATTTTGGGACCAATCCCAGGAAGCAAGAGAAGCTCCTCTAATTTATTAGGGATGTCTCCATTGTACTTTGAAAGACAGATTTTCGCAATCTTCTTCATGTTGCTGGCCTTTGTCGAGTAAAAAGCCACTGGGTATATCAAGCTCTTGATGGTGGCTTCGTCAGTCTTTTCGATTGTGTCTGCTGTAAGCAGACCATGCTGACGGAGACGCAGAGTGGCTCCAGAAGTAACATTTTCCTTGGTTTGGCTTGATAGAAGCGAAGACACCAAAATGCCGAATCTTCTTTCCCTGGGAGGAAGAGAAGTGTCAGAACCCATAATGTCTACTGGTTCATCTTCAGGAGATCTCTGTTTGCGAATCCCTTCAAGGACCTTTTCCCAATTGGGAGGAGGTTTGGCTGTTGGGCTGTTGAGGGCGCTTGACCCTGGAGGCACAGCTGAGATAGGTCTTGAATTGCTCAATTGGGATTTTCTTTTCGCCTTTTCATTTGTGATTTCTTCTATGTCAGCTAGACTACAAAGTTCCTTGTCACGATGTTCCACTTTAACATCCATTCCTCTGCTAACTTTTGTATTTCTCATTCTCTTTCTCGTAACAGATATGCAGACCTCTGATACAGGAGCTGCTCTAGAAGATTCAGACTCGGGGTTATGCGAAAGTCGGATCTGCTGCTTAGAAGATACCAAAGATATCGCAGCCTTGGGCATTCTGTGGGAGAAATTGGTTCTTGCCAAAGATAAAGGAAGAAGTCCACACTTCCTAGGAGATTCATTGCCCAAGATGGATTAGAACTTGCTCCCTCCGTCAAAATAAAAATTAATTATAATAATAAATACATATATAAATGAAAATTAGAATATGTATAGACATTTATATTCTTATTTTTTCAATTTATTTCTAATAATTATAAATATGGATTAAAACTTATTTTATATAGAAATTTATATTCTTTTAGTTCCATTTCAAAAATTTAAGCAGCAAATCTCTTCTTTTTTTTTCAATTTATTTCTTTCATTAAAAAAAACGTGATGTTTATCTAGCATGCCATACAAAAAAATCTATAACTTATGTACAATTTGAGGAAATATGAAGAACTACACATACGATATTAAAAAGTTTGACGTATAAGATTAAGAAACAAAGCAGAAACTTCTGATAGAAAACGTACCGCAGTTGAATGAACATAACAATCACTATCGAATGCAGCAGATTGGACAAATTTGTTTGGTTTGTAATGCCTGGAAAAGTTGAATTCGTTGAGATACTAAAATTACTTGCTACAGTACATTCAAGCTGATATAAGGCATATAAAGCAAAAGTCATGCTACAAATTTAGAACTAAGGGTGAGTGAGCTACACGTGGTAGACCAGGTTTCGGGCTTGGGGCATTACATATTTATATACAGTATCAAAGAGTGTTGTCGATATCAATACAAGGGACCGGCTTTTCTAGGTCTTTTCTTTTGACATATTTTAAGAAGGGGAATTCCTACGAGATGAATAATTACATTAATGTAGGTTAGGTCTCTAAACCCTCTTTCTGTATTATATTAACACCAATGATGATATCGTGGTAAAAATGCCTTGAGGATACCTTGAAAAGAATATACATAAATGTTGAATTGATGAAAAATTGCTTTTGTAATTGGGCTTGTAGGAATTAAAAAGTAGCATGGGCCTGCACAAAGGCTAATTTTGGCAATCCAATCATACAACCATAGAAAATACTGGGTGGAGCAAGTTATGTTCGGGTTCAACTCTCTAGCTACATCTTTTTTGCTTGTAATCTTGTAATTTCACCCACATGCTCCATGTAATCCAATTTGAATCTTACCCTTACACATGTCCTTTCAAAATGAACGTCGGGTAATATAAGGCTAAGATTGAAAGTTGACATAGAGTGTGACAAGTGGGATTAGGCATTGCAATTGGATTGGGTTGGGTCGGGTAACGGGTTGGGACATGTCGAAATCCAATAGAATCTGAATATCAGAGATGTCAAAATAGATCAGATTAGATCGTGTCTAGTTAAAATAGGTCGATCCATTGTAACCCTATTTTTTTTTCCAAGAATCCATACTGTCATAAAATAAAAAACTAGTGGGTCAAAAGGGGGATTTACAAAAATGGTCAAATCAAAGATGACTTGGTCATTTGTAGCCTCACTTAAAAAAAATATACTCTTTTATGGTCTGGTTTATTGATAAACCACTGATAAACCACGGCTGGTTTAACGGTAAACCAGTAAAAATGCACCCCTCAATATCCAAAATCGCTGGTTTATCAAGTGTTCGACAGATAAACCAGTTATCGATCAAGTGGTTTACACTGGTTTATTAGGTCGATAAGTGATCGACCAAGTGGTTTATGGTCAATGGTCATATATGTTCATCAACCGGGGCAAATGGTCATATTTGACTAATGCCACGGGTGACAACGGACAACCTGTTCGACCCGCTTTAATGAGTTTGGTCGGATAATTTTCAGTCGGAGTTAACGGGCTCAGTATCCAGGGCCTAAGTGGGATAGAAGATTTGAAGCACATCTTTTCTAACAACTACCTAAACAATGGAGAGCAATTTAACAATAATTAATGCCTTGGGAGTACAAAGAGGTAACAAAAATGTATGCAAGGAATCTTAGTTGGAAACTGTCGATGCTACAAAATCTGCAGCTTCCGCCACTCAATGATCTATCATATCTCTTCAGTCTTCAATTGGGACCAGATACTAACAAATTCTTTGAATGGATATGTAAAACTAGAGAGAGAAAGAGTAAGAGAGAGAGAGAGAGGTACCTGTGTTGAGGGAGTCAGTGCTTGCAGCATTGGTAACGAACTTCGGAATGACTTTCAGACTTTCAGGTCCAGTAATGAAGGAGGGAGGGCGGGTGCAATTTCCAGTTATTATACTACTGGGGGAGGGGTGGAGGATTGGGGCCTTGGGGGTGGCCTCGTGGCCATATTTCCAGCCATAAAACATGCTTTAATTTTATTGGATCTTTGGTTCTACATTTCCTTCTCCTCTGAGCAAGATTCAGAGAATCACCGACGGGGATTGTACGGTTTCCCGGGGACTTGAGCAATTTTCCGATTGTTCGCATTTTTCTACAAATTTCCCTGTATTGTTGGGTGGGATTAGAAACACCAAATGCTCACTAAAAAATGTAAGCGAGAAATGAAGCCCCAAAAGACTGAAGCAAAAATTTCTTTTCCTTCCAAAATTATTTTTATGTTTAATCGCGTACAAGAATAAAAAATAAATAAAAACCAAATACTCCCTCATTTTTTAAATAATTGTCCTCCTTAAAAAGCAAATTAATTTCAAATAATTATCATCTTTCATAACTTTCTTTTTTAGGAAACACTTTTACCACTTTACTTTTATTTTTTTTTAATCTACTTTGATTATGATCACACAGTGTTCTAAAAATCGACATAGGCGGCCGCCCTCCACACCGCCGCGTCTTTCGTCAAATCATCCAAATAAATCAGTCAGGTAATAATTGCTGCAAAATCAGCCTTGGTGTTGCCTAGTCGCTCAAGTCTGAGCCCACACCTAGCCCAACTGAAGTCTGAAGATGTTATGGGGCTTCTTTACCAAATCGGATAGAAAAATAAGCGTACACGATTCAAGTAACGGTTGCGAGAGAAAAAAATAGAGAGAAGGAAGTTGGAATAGGGGAGAGGAGAAAAAAGAAAACAAAAGAATGATATAGAAGGAAAGAAAAATGATTTATCCTTACCGCCTCATTTTTTTCGTCGGAGAAAGAAGATGTGAAAATGGGGCGACGATGGCGTAGTTATTTAGGGAAATGTAAACTTAGTTTTTTTTAAATAGCGATCTCTTTGCTTGACTTACAATATCCTAAAGACTAGTTTATTAGTTGTTGGGCCCAACACCTTTTAGTTTGGAATAATTGTTGGTCGGTACCTTTTTCTAAAATTGTAATCGCTACAAAACCTTTTTTTTTAATTTCAACAACATAAGTCTATTTTTGTTTTTTTTTTACTAAAATACCCATCATTCTCAATTTCTCTTGTTCCTCCCTTGCTTTCTTCCTTCATTTCTTCCTCTCTCTTGTTAAATCAAATTACTTCTGCATTAATTCCTTTTAGTCCAACCGCCAACATCAACTGCAATTTCAATTATTTTCTTAGTGAGACGGATGAGTGGGAGTCTTCACCAAAAGAAGAAGAAGCTCTCGGGAAAATTGTTCATGTCGCCAAAAGAAGAAGGAATTCTTCCCTCAAAGAAGTTGTAAGTGTAGTACTAAAATCTAACAATGGTGGATTTCAATTGTTTCCAATTATTGCGTCGTTGGCTCTAATTGTTGCATAGGTTGGATTTGGGCAGAGAACCCAATTTAATGATTTTGGCCCTATGTATGTGTTATCATGTTGATGGTCTAGCAGAAGTAGAAGTTATTTCTTCTGTTTTGCCTGTGTTGTATATGAAGCGGGTGTGTTGGCCAAGGCAACGACGCCCAAATTGAAGACAACAATGCCCAAAATTGAGGCAACGACGCCCAAATTGGAGGTAACGACGGCCCATGCAAGTTTGGTGACATTGTATATGAAGAATACAATCATTATCATGACAGCTCCAGTGAATATAAACAATGTTGTTTTTGAGCTTATGAGTCACATTTTCATTTATTTCTTATGTTCTGTATGTGTTGAATATGAAGTGAGTATGTTGGTCATGAGAACGATACCCAAATTAGAGGCAACGACGCCCAAATTGAAGGAAACGATGCACAATATGCAAGTTTGGAGGCATTGAATATGAAGAGTACAATCATTATCATGGCAGCTCCAATGAATATAAATCATGTTGTTTTTTAGCTTATGAGTCACGTTTTCATTTTTTTTCTTGTTCTTCATATGTTGCATATGAAGTGGGTGTGTTAGTCATGGCAACGACACCCAAATTGGAGGCAAAGACGCCCAAATTTTTTCTCAAAATTTAGAGCAACACCCAATTTTTTACGTTGCGACGCCCAAATTTGGACTGCGGCTTTGTTCGCGCGCCTTTCCTTCATGAATAGTATTTTCGCTATTTCCCATCAAAAAGTGTATATTAGCAATTTAAAACAATTATAACAGACTTTTTCGATTATAATTACATCACATGGGATCGACCCGGTTATCACCCTTCTAGTTTCTTATTTTATTATTACCAATGGCCCATGTAAGATGAGGAAAGTGGGGGAGAATCAGAGAATGGTACAATGCAACCCCTTTGAGCATTTGCTATCTATTTTTTCTTTGTCATGTATGGTCATTGGTCACTTAAGTTTAAAAACTTACAAATAACCCATAAATTCAAAATTCTTTTTTTTTTTGTATATTTTTCAATTTTAGTCGATTTTACAAATTTACGCATCATAGTCAATATGTTTGACGAAATGTAAAAAGTAAGAATTTTGCAAAATGTCATATTTGTAGTCGGTGTTTGATGTATTTTTGAAATTTACACTAAAAACCGAGGACTACGGTAATTATGTCTAAATTTCTAGTCCCCGTGCTAGAAACCTAGGCGTTAGGCACCAATCTGACGCCTAACGACTTTTGGAACCTTGCACATATGGAATGGTACTAAAGGAAGTCACACATTACACTAATATTTATAATACATTCAATTTCTTTTTCTTAAACGGTATATCGGGTCAAAGAGAATATTAATTTAGAAACGAAGGGAGTATATAGTTTTTTTATAAAAAAAAATACTCTCTTCATTTTCAAATAATCGTCTTTTTTAACTCGACACACCGTTTATGAAAAGTAAGTAATTGGTTGTAATACAAATATTGGTGTAACGTGTGGTTTTTTTAATGCCTTTAAACATGTGAACATGATTAAAGTAAGTAGAAAAAATGAGGATAAAGTGGTAAAAATGTTTTCCTCCAAAAGAAAGTTTTGAAAAAAGGATAATTATTTTAAAACGAACAAAAATTGGAAAGGATTGAAATTATTTAGAAACGGAGGGAGTAATATGTTTGTAAGACCATTATTAAAGTATTAAGGAAAAAATAAGAGTGGATTTCATTTTAAAAAAGAAAATTAGAAACAAGACCGAAATAAGTAAACATGACTATTCCCTCCATCCCAATTTTATTTTTCTTATTTTTATTTTTCGTTCGTTCATAAAAAATGTTTTATTGTAACCTTCTTTTTAATGACTACATTTTTATTATTTTATTCTTATATTTTCTTCTTACTTTAATTATGTGTCATACGCGAGATTTAAACTAATCAATATCAACAGCCAAGCATCTCTCAAATCAGTTATGTAAGGAAATATGGAGAACTACACATACAATATTAAAAAGTTTGACATATAAGATTAAGAAGCAAAGCAGAAACTTCTGATAGAAAACGTACCGCAGTTAGATGAACATAACAATCACTATAGAAGGTCAAATTACTTTTTACCCCCCAAAGCATCCACCAAATCCCAGATAACCACCTCAAATCCGTTTTGTCCCATTTTAGCATTCAATATTGCCATTTGTCCCATTTAACCCCCTCGCCGTTCTTGGTTAGAAACTTCGCGAATCGCACGTGGTCTTCACGTGGGGTTCTTTTCGCTCTTTAATAGAATCCCCTCTCTCTCTCACACACACCACTCACTCGGTCCCTCGTTGTCTCCCCCTCCCACCGACCGGCCGGCGACATACTTATGGATTTCAAGAAGCCTAGCAATTCTAACGGAGGTGGTGGTGATGTGTTTGGGTTATTGGGCCAACCTGACTGAAGTCCTGCTGTTGAGTCTGTGATGGGTTCCACGGAGACTGAGAGTGATGAGGAGGATTTCCTCGCTGGGTTGTCTCTCACACACCACTCTCTGTCCCTCGTTGTCTCCCCCTCAATTCCTTACCGACGACGACATACTTATGGATTTCAAGAAGCCTAGCAATTCTAACGGAGGTGGTGGTGATTAGTTATTTGGGCCAAACTCTGATCTCGAGCTCTTGTCGGGGAGTCCGTGATGGGTTCCACGAGACCGAGAGTGATGAGAGGACTTCCTCGCTGGGTTGACATGGAAAATGGCGAACTCGGCTCTAACATTTCGATATGTGGAAAGTTGATCCCACGAAGGTAGCGAAGTTACCTCGGTTGGCGCGTGCCTCCTTTGCGCTATTCTTCCGAATTTTAGTTTTAGTTTTTGCTTTTTGATTTTTACAGCCGTGGGTATGGCTACTGGCCGCGAATCAATGTTGTGTAATGTGACTGGACTTGTGGTTGCAAGCATGGCTCTAGCCGTGGAAGCTCCCCAACCGCACGGCAATTAAAACACAACGATGCCGCCTGGGATTTACTCTCTGCTGCTGCAGGGGAGGTTGCAAGAATGAAAATGGCCGAACAAGCGCCTGTGTCTGTGTTTAGTTCCAACAGAGAGTAGTGTGTGAGAGAGAGAGAGTTCTATTAAAAGACGAAAAGAAACCACGCATGATTAACGAGTTTCTAACCAAGAACTGACTGAGGGGGTTAAATGGGACAAATGGCAATATTGAATGCTAAAATGGGACAAAACGGATTTGAGGTGGTTATCTGGGATTTGGTGGATACTTTGGGGGGTAAAAAGTAATTTGGCCACTATAGAATGTAGCAGTTTGGACAAATTTGTTTGGTTTGTAGTGCCTGGAAAAGTTGAATTTGCAATAGTAGATTCAAGCTGATATCTATATACAGTGCCGGCCCAACCGTGATGGAGGGCTAAAGCGAACTATAGTATGAGACATTTTTCATTCGACGAGCTATTTTCAAATTTCTTATTTGTATTGAAAATTTTCTCGATGGCCTATTTTTGTGATTCGATTAAAGCTTCTACTTTTTTTCTTTTTCTTTAGTTTTGAATAACCAAATTCAAATTTTCTAGCTAGTTGACATTTATATAACTTATAAGTCTAAATAAAAATGCAATGTATTTTCATAAAATTAAATTAAATGACTATAAATCAAATCAAGGCACAAGACTAAAGAAAAAAAAATAGTTAGAACAAAAAAAATACTTAGTCGGGGGGATCGGTCATGGCCACACAAGGCAAAATGCAATGGCCCAATACGTTTATTCAATGAGTCTCGATCTCGATCCTCCTCTTCAGGAAACAACAAGAAAACAGGGCAACTGAAACGGAAATTTACAACCGAATTGAAATCAGTTTCAATATAAAAACTACTCAAGGGAAATTAACGTGCACAATTAATTTTGCAACTCATATTGCAATGGAAAACTATTTTGTTGCATCATTTTCGGGGAAAAGTTGGAGGGAAGAATGCCGCCTAATTTTGCAATGGTTTTGAAATGATGAACTGTTTCAATTTTCTTTCAATTGGTTGTATTTTTGCAACCGAATTGAAATCGCTTCAATATAAAAAATACTCAAGGGAAATTGACGTACAAAATTAATTTTGCAACTCATATTGCAATGGAAAACTATTTTGTTGCATCATGTTTCGGGGAAAAGTTGGAGGGAAGAACCTAATTTTGCAATGGTTTTTGAAACAGATGAACTCGCTTCAATTTCGGTTGTATTTTGCAACCGAATTGAAATCGCCAATATAAAAAGTACTTAAAAAGGGAAATTGACGTGCAAAATTAATTTTGCAACTCATATTGCAATGGAAAACTATTTTGTTGCATCATGTTTCGGGGGAAAAGTTGGAGGGAAGAATGCCGCCTAATTTTGCAATGGTTTTTGAAACAGATGAACTTTTGTTTCAATTTTCTGTTTCAATTTCAGTTGTATTTATTAATATCAGATTTTTATATTTAGAACTTAAAAAAAAATTGGGATTATGTTTTGGGCAAAAAGTTTGGAGGGAAGAAACCCGTCTAATTTTGCAAGGGATTTTAAAACAGATAAATTTTCGTTTCAAATTCTCCCGACAATTTTAGTTGCAATTAATCATAATTAATTTTTATTTTATTAAATTGTAAAAATAAGTCTAAACCTATACTACAAGAAAAATGAGATATTGTGACACTTCTCTAGGGGCTTTTTATAGAAGGCCACGTAAGGCTATCTATTAGAGCTTTTTAGAGGTGGCAATCCTGACCCGTGACTTGAAAACCCACCCAATCCGACCTGAATTTTGCCCAGCCCAACCCAACCATTAATATATGTGGGTAAATACTGGTACCCGTATTTACCCAATAAACTGACGGGTTTGGTGGGGGATTTTGAAGACGTGATCTGACTATCCGATAAACCCGATACCCCTCTGCTTTCAGTTTTCAAGCCCGGGCTCCTTTTCGTCGTTCTCGATCTCAATCTCTCCGTCTCCCTCTCCTTCTTCCTCGTTCCTCCATCTCTGTCTCCCTCTCCATCTCCATCTCCGTCTTCAAGGCCAAATCAGTAAAGAATAACCAAAAAATAAAAAGTAAAGAGAGAGATGATTATAATTCTTACTAGAAATCAAGATATTTAGCTATTACAGTTACTGATTTACATGTAGAAAAAAACAACTTCCAACATCATGGATTCTGAATTTCTGATTTTGGACTGGCCGGAGGATGTCGGAGACCAAAGAAAGTGCAAGAGAGACGACGGTTGGATGGCGGATTGAGAAGGAGCGAGCGATCGAAGATTAGATGGTCTAAAGTCCGATGGTGGACTAAGAGAGGCGAGAGTGACGATGGTTGGATCTGAGAGGGAGAGAGTCGAGAGGTCAAATGAATGGTCGCTTGAGTCTTGAGAGTTGAGAAATGAGCTTGTTTAACATAAACAAGGGGCTGTTCACTTTATCACTTCATTGACAATTTGACATTATTTGAGTGGTTGTGGTTGATTGGGGGGCATTGGGGCTTGTAACTTGGGTGCGAAGCCGATCTAATGGGTTTTTGACATTTTACCTTCTTCTCTCTCTCCATCTTGATCTTTCCATTTTTCAGGAATAGAAAGGAACACTTATTTTGGATCGACCCGTTATGACCCATTACCCGTTTCGACCCAACCCATTTAAACCCCTTTAATTTTAGGTTATAACAAGTCACGACCCATTTTGACCCGTTACCTATTTCGACCCAACCCATATCCAACTCAACCCACCAAATCGCCAGCCGTAGGGCTTTTGAAAGTGTCATAATACAAAATAAGCATGTTATTTTTGAAAGGCCCTATAACATCACCTATTAGGGCGTTTTTAAGGTGGCATTAGTCAAATACGGACATTTGACCCGATTGATGAACATATATATCCTTTGACCAAAAACCAACAAAAAACGACTTGGTCGACCAAGTGGTCGGTCTGTCGACCACGCTGTCGACCACGTGGTTTACACTGGTTTATCAATAAACCAATAAACCACTGGTCGACCAAGTGGTTACCACACCGTCGACCACGTGGTTCTTGGTTTATCAATAAACCATCAGACACCACTTGGTCGACCAAGTGGTCGGTCTGTCGACCACTCTGTCGGCCAGTGATTTCGGATGTTAAGGGGGTGCATTTTTACTGGTTTACCGATAAACCAGTCGTAGTTTATCAGTGATTTGTCGATAAAGCGGGCCATAAAAGAGTATTTTTTTTAAGTGAGGCTACAAATGACCAAATGATCTTTGACTTGGTCATTTTTGTAAATGCCCCGTTTTTAAGTGTTACTTTAATTAATAAACTTATTAAGGCACTTGACAATTCATATATTCATATATTATTAAAAAAGTAGCGCATAAAACCATTTGGCGCCTTAATAATTTAGAAACGACGGTCTTTTTTTCCCCCAAAATTTCTTCCGATTCTCCCAAATTTCTCTTTCCCCTCTCTCGCCCACTCGGCTGTGTAGATTTCTTCACGCCACGGACCAGTTAACCATTTCTCTCTACCAAGAAAATAATAGTCTTCTTAGCAACTCGAATTTGTTCCTCGGTCAATCTATATGCCAATCGCTCGGGGTTTTTAGGTAAGCTTATTGAGTGGTTGATGGATTTTTACCATCACATTATAGTAGTTGCCTGATTACACACATTCTAAAGGAATTTATTACCCTAATTTGGGTGATTAGAGTTTAAATTGTAATTAGGGTTTGTTATTTGAACATACAATTTGAAACAAAGTTAGGGCTATAACTCTATTGTTTAATTATTACATAAGAGAAAAATAAACCTTTTTTGTTTACATTTTTGTGATTTTACCTATTCATTCCAAAGCAGACTCTTTCACATACACCGAATCACGTATGTTCTTGCTATATATCTATCATTCCCTCTTGATCTAATTATTCAATTAAAATGTTAAATGTGATGAATTACATTAGTTTGTTTGTATATATCGACCCCTGACAGTATTTTATATCCTTTGCGGTGATTAAAGTCTCTTTCGTAGTATTGTTGAATAGCTCTCGGTGGTTTATATAAGCTATTTGTTTAAGGAAATATACAAATAATGTTGCTCCGTGCTATTTTTCGTTATTGTTACTATTTATGACATGTTATTGGTTTTTATGAGCTTGACTTGTGGATCTTATTTTCTTTTAGTATGTGAGTGTGTGATTGATCATAACCATAGTTTTTCTAAATTATACTGTTAGATTGTTACAAGTGGGAGCTTCTTGTTAAGAGGCCACTATAACACAAGAAGACGTTGGGGGGTGGTGAGATGGTACTCTAGTTTTTTATGATATATGTAGTTTATTCTTTTCGCTTTCCCTTACCCCGACATAGAAACGTCATATTAACACTTCATGAATAAGAGCAACACTAGCAAATTGCAACGTGTATATACATACAACTTCTCTTTTTAATGGACTAAGTATAGCACAACAAATGTTGAACCACACACCCACTATTTCTTTTGTCGTTTTTAAATTGAGAATTTCTAGTAGATATAATTTTTTTGATGTGTTACGCTTTTCTTATTCATGCCAATCAGTGTTTGCTATATTGTTCTTAAGATTTGCATTTCTCTTTGCCTTTGCTTTGAGTACTTATATTCTTGTGGATTAGTATGTATGGGTAATGGTGCTTTCAAATGTCAATCAAACTGTTTAGTACGGTTCTTGAAGGTTAGGGGTTACTTCAAATTAAATATTTATTCAACCAATCTACTTGAAGTTAGTTTTGATATCACTTGTTTTTATTAGTGGAATGTATCAAACATATTTGATTACGCTTGACTATTGTGCCTTTGTACATGGTGTAGGGCGTAAAGAATTTCGTGAGGCTTCTTTTGTACAGTAGTATGTTAAGATGCCTTACAAATACAAGAAAGTACTAAAGTTAGAAGTCCCATGTCGATGATGGAACATTAGTAATTTATGCTCTTTATTTACTTCTTCCTTGTGCACGTCTCCTCTAGGAAAAGCTAACTCAAAACATAAATCGTAGATGACCATTGCTGATAATTTGTAAGATTTTATTATTGGGGTTGATGTTTTTTCGATAAGTTTAAGCGAAGAAGTATATAGGATTGATATATAATTTATTCCTATAATGGTGCTAGGTCTTCGACATTTCTAGTTTTGTCACTTGATTTTGTTTTGGTTTTTGCGCGGCTAATGTTTCACTTAGAAAATCACAGCTTATTGACCAATTCTCTCGATGAAGAAGCCCGGCCCGGATTTCTTTTTGGCTGGTCCATTAGTGTTGATTTCAATAAGAGCATATGAAGAGGGTTTCCGATAACATGGAATTCCTGCGTAGGCCTAGAAGTTAGTAATTATGGTTTGAAAAGTTGGTAGAAGGATCTGATGGATTCACAACTAGTCTTAGTGAGTCTGTGGTTCAAGGGATCTCTTGGAAGTTGGAACGTGGCTTTGTTCCTGGCTTGCCACATGTGCTAGTTGGTCAAAGAAAGGGCAGTCATTGATGAGATAAACATAGAGTCCTTTGTTGTTTCACAAAGAGGGCATAGAGGAGAACTTAAGATGCATATCATGTGTAGGATATTGGCGCTTGAAGATCAGATTGGCGTAATTTCCAAATGAAATGCTTGATTTTGGGAGAGTAAGGAAAGGGCCAAAGTTTAGGTCAAGAAAGGGCAGTCATTTTTTGTAATGTTAGAATGGAGTTTATTATGGACATGCATTTGGGGTTTGATTGATGAAGATGAAACAGTCATGTGCATATGTTAACACATTAATTTAAGTTCCCTTTTTGTACATTTTTAAGGCATCCAATGTTCTGTTATGAACAACATGGTCCAATTTGGTAAACAGAGTCATGAACTAGAATGAAGATATAGGAACAAGGAATAGAGGAGGTGTCCTTGTCTAAGCTTTCTAGTGGGAGTGAAATGACCTATTTGACCATTGATAATACTGTTGTGGCCGATTGTTTGATACAAGACATGATCCTGTCAATCCTAATGCGATCAAATTGATGTTTATGAAGAACATACTCTATATAGTGCCAATCAATTCTATTGTAGGTTTTGGAAAGATAAATCTTTATTTCCACCTCTCCAATTATGCCTTTGTTCTTTCTCAATGAGGATACTATCATTGGCCCTGGAATTCTCCATTACAACCTCCAGTTTCTTGCATTGTCACTGATTGTCTTTCGGAGGGTTCTCTGAGGGCATATATGCACAAGCTTGAAGGCAAGATTGTTCATGAATCTCTTTCATTACCAAAACTAATTAAGATGTCTCTAGACATTGCTAAAGGAATGGAGTACATTCATTCTCAAGGCGTTATTCATAGGGACCTCAAACGGGAGAACATACAATTAAGATATTTGACTGAAGATTGTTGATTTCCGAATTGGTTGTGAGAAGGCATACTGTTTAGCTAGGGAATAGGGATGAGCGCCCACTCTCCCACACGCGCACACAGTTTATCTTCCCTCTGTGTATGGAATATTATATATAGGTGTGTATGTGTGTAAATTCATTCATTCATTCTTAAGTATGCAAGCCGTGTTTGATTGAGATTACCGAAATCGGGCCTCTGCATGATTTGGTGGCTGTCATTAATTTCCGCCACCAATGGTTGACCTTTGTTTGAGATATTGTCGTCAAGAAGATTGGAGGTGGGTTAAAGCGTGTGGCATGGAGGAGAGTGTGTTGCTCATGGAATTGGAGAGGCAAGGCCACGAGGAGGTTGTAATGGAGAATTCCAGGGACGGCGCCGTTGTTGCCTCTTCTCACCGGGTGGCTAATTCCGACCATCGATTAGACGTCCAAATTCCCGAAACTGCCCATCAGATTAGTAGCGATTCATGGTTTCAAGTGGGGTTTGTTCTCACCACTGGTATCAACAGTGCTTATGTTCTGGGATAGTCTGGTGGAGTCATGGTTCCTCTTGGTTGGGTAGGCGGCGTGGTTGGTTTAATTGCAGCAACAGCCATCTCACTCTATGCAAATGTTCTTATTGCTAGGCTCCATGAATTTGGTGGGAAGAGGCATATCAGATATAGGGACCTTGCTGGATTCATTTATGGTTCCAGAGCTTATTCTCTTACCTGGGCATTGCAATATGTAAATCTTTTATGATCAATGTTGGATTTATTATTCTGGCAGGTCAGGCTCTAAAGGCTGTCTATGTTCTTTTTAGGGATGACAATGCCATGAAACTTCCGTACTTTATTACAATAGCTGGGTTTGCATGTGCCATTTTCGCAATTTGCATCCCCAACTTGTCTGCTCTGAGGATTTGGCTGGGATTTTCAACATTCTTCAGTCTAGTGTACATTGCTGTAGCATTTGCGCTCTCACTTCGGGATGGAATTAAAGCTCCACCCAGGGACTATGGCATTCCAGGAACAGATATTAGCAAGATCTTTACAAGTATTGGTGCATCTGCCAGTCTTGTTTTTGCATTTAATACGTGAATGCTTCCAGAGATACAGCGACAATTAGAGAGCCTTGTTGTTGGGAATATGATGAAAGCTCTCTACTTTCAATTTTTCGTAGGAGTTTTGCCACTATATGCCATTGCGCCCTTCATGGGGTATTGGGCTTACTTTAAATGAAGCATCTTCTTATCTGCTCAATAATGTTAGTGGTCCAGTTTGGGTGAAGACATTTGCAAATATCTCTGCCTTTCTACAAACCGTCATTGCTTTGCATATATTCGCAAGTCCGATGTACGAATATTTAGATACAAAGTATGGAATCAAAGGAAGTGCATTGACTATCCGCAACTTGTCATTCGAATCATGGTGAGAGGTGGTTACCTAGCGTTAACCACATTAGTGTCCTGCTCTCCTGCCATTCCTTGGAGATTTCATGAGCCTCACAGGGGCCATCGGCACTTTCCCGCTTACACTTATCCTCGCGAACCACATGTACCTAGTAGCAAAGAAAAGCAAGCTCACCTCATCACAAAAACTTTTTGGCTGGATCAATGTTTGCTTCTTCTAAGCATCATGTCATTTGCGGCAGCTAGCTTGCTGCCTTGAGGCTTATTGCAGTAGACTCCAGAACTTACTATTTGTTCGTCGATTTGTAATTGGGAATATTCATATATTTTAAACTTGGATACAATATCAGCTTCCATTAGTATAGGATCATCAAGTTTTTATTTTCGTCATTACGACATTTACTCGGGTTTTTTTCTTTAGAATAGTTTCTTATGTCTTCATAGTCATAGATATGACACGAGGAAAACATGGAAAAAAGTTATAAATGATATTTGGATTTTCGTTTCATTAAAAAAAAGAGAGAGAGGCATACCTTTGCGACTCTTTGGCGGATGATCCGGATACTTACCGTTGGATGGCTCTGAGATGATCAAGCACAAGTCGCATGGGCGCAAGGTTGATGTATATGGTTTTGGCCTTATTTTGTGGGAAATGGTAGCGGGGACTATCCCTTATGAAGATATGACACCGATCCAAGCTGCCTTTCCCGTAGTGAATAAGGTACTTTCCCATTATTCTCTTACCTCATTTGGTTTTGGCTTGCCCCTTGTGTTTTTTTTATTTCCTTTTTCATATACCATATATATTGATTTATTGTTGCATGCTTGCTCGATGAATTTAGGGTTATTATTACCTAGGGTAAAGTAATTGGCATGTTGTCAACCCTTTGAAGATCCTCTACTCACGAAATTCATGAGCACTACTCCATCGATTAACCCTTCAAGCAACCTCTTCAATAGTGCCCCAAAGATAAGTTATGCTTCTTGAAATAAAATCAGCAACTTTTTGAAAATCGAAATTCTACTTTGTTTCCTCGACCAGGAGAACAAAGTATTTTTCTGAGATGGAGATTCAAAGGAAAAGGGTGGATATAACAAATTAAGTTGTTAGCATAAGTGAATCGGCATAAATAAGCATAGCTTGATGCTTGTCAAGAATGAGAGGATACAAGAACATGGCTCGAGGCATTTATAATCGAGGACCAAAAGGGCTATAAGCTGAGAAGAGTTTTTTAAAGTGATCATCTAATGTACCAAAAGGGCTACTTGGCTTTATTGAAAAATATCTACGAAAGTCAATCACTTACCGATTAACAACAATTACTTTTTATTTCTCAATTATTTCCTAATAATTTTAATTTGTGAGTTTCATACCGACTAAAAGTCGATAAACCCATGAACATAACTTAAACTTCTAAGAAAGGTAATTTCCATTTAGTTTGTTATTTTTCAAGTGTGGTATCTTTAATGTTTTGTTTTTTTGGACATTCTTAATGTTTTTTCCTATTTTGGGAGGCCGCCTTTTATAATGTGGAACCTTAATATCTTCTTTTCGAATTTTCGAATTTGAGACCAAAGACTATAATTAGGATAGTACTCCTATATTTTGTTAGTTTGGTAAGGACTCTTATGTTTGTATACTATGTTTAGGACTCATTATTATTGGAATCAATAGGCAATATGTAAATATATCAAGACAGTGACGTGGCTGAAAAATTTGGGGAGAGAGCAGGGATTCGTTACAAAACCTCCGTTTGTCCTTATCTTTCTTCTCTTCGCCTGCTTTGTCTTAATTATACAAGTATTGCTCAAGTTGTTTCTAGTATAAGTTTTATATCCCAAAATGGATACCTATTCTCTGCTCCAAGAAATGCTTAAAATTGTTCTTTGTTGTTTGTAATACAACCCAATATGCAGGTTATTCATTAAATTCTGTTTTTGAGTAATATTCACCTATTTGATTTTCATGCGACATTCATAAAAATATTAGCCCCTAAATGGACATATCAAAGAATGAAAGCTTTTACTGCTCAGTATTTTGGTTTAACATTGATCTTACATGTAACGTTTGTCTTTCTCCTTGTTATGTCCTAATGGCCTACCTGTTTATTGTTATGTAGATTGTTCCAACGGAGTATAGATATTTGTCAAAAAAAGGTTTTGCCTACTAATCAGTTCTCTGTCAAAGAGTACTTCTTTCTTATGCAACGCGAGTTCTTTCTTTGTTTTGTCTAAGAGCTTTAATTTGATACTTATCCTCGGTACTACGTACCATCTCCTTCAGTTTTTCTGCTTCCTCTTTTACATGTTCGAGTTCCACTTCTGTAAAACCAAGTTTTTCCTTTGCCTGATTAGCTTTGGTTGCAACTTCTTTTAGTGCTAATGCTAAATCATCCATGGCCTTCTTTCTTTTCTCTTCGCTTGCTAATTTCAGTTCATTTTTTAACAATTCCATCTTTACATGTGATCTTTGTCTCTTAATTTTGTTTTTGTATTTGATATATTTATAATCTTCATCTGAGATAAAACTGAAGTATAACAATATGGAAAATGCTAGACATCACATAATTTTATTTTATTTTCTTATCACAAACCCTCAAAAGTCTATGTTAAGTGAATTTTTTAAGTGCCCACATTCTTTTAATTAAACTGTGATCCTCAATGTAAAGTTATGATGGATATTGCTTTTTTGCTTTTTATGGTTTTGCTTTTCTTTTTGGATGATGTCTAGCTTTATCGGACATGAAATTTAAGATTAAATTCCACACTTCCCCCTCTTTATAAGCTGGGTTAAGAGGTCAAATGTATTCTAAAAAGTAAAAAGTTGGACATAATCATGTGAATAGATGTAATTACTTGATCTGTTTCCTTTTATTGTATACAAATTTAACGCTTTCTTGCTTTTTATTTTTTTAATATTATTTCTTAAATGATGTCTAACGTTACTCGGTATGAAATTTATTAAATTCCACATCATCCTCTCAAGATAAGTGGATTAAGAGGTCAAGTATGTCCTAATTGGTTGAAAGTAATCATGTGGGTTAACGGAAGTAATTGATCTGTTTCCTATTTTTGTGCAACACTTTCTGCGGTCTTTGATTGAAAAAGTAGAATATTGATTGAGTTGAATGGTTCCTATTCGCTCATCTCTAAGATTGTGTTAAATGAGATTGTACTAGTGTAAGTAGTATTGTGGGATCCATGTTGGTTGGGCGCTACTAAGCCCCTACTCGATTAGAACTTCCTAAATGATTTGATCTCTTCTCAAGCGCGTGATAGTGCCGACATTAACCTTCCTTTATGCCGACGCCTTCTCGACTGCGTGATAGTGCTGACCTTAATAGTTTCCTTTATGTTGACAGCTGACATGGAACTGAATTTCTATTATTTGAGTTTAATTAGTTTTCTTCAGCGTGGTCTGATTAGCAGTTTGTGTTACCTTGGATTGTACTCCTAAGCTATTTATCGATTTGCTGCAGTGGTGGTGGTGGTCTCTTGGCATACTCAGACTCACCATCAAATAGCTCAACAAACAATACACAATCGATCATATAGTAAACAAGAAAAAGAGAGTTGGCGCATTGAACCTGGATGGGCGGGCACCGCTTCCTAAAGGACCTTGATATCTCATCTTATGATGTTCAAGTCGTTTCTCCACGAAATTACTTTGCTTTCACTCCATTGCTACCTAGTGTCACATGTGGGACAGCTTGAGGCATGAAGGATTGTAGAGCCGTTCGAAACATAATAAAGAAGGTAATTTAATTTTTAACTAGATCCATTGATTTTTTTAAAAGCGCTTAATATTTATGCTAATGTGTATGTTCAAAATATTCAAGACAAAATGATCTCGATGATAGTGAATTTATTGTTAATGAAAATAATTCGCTTTGCACCTCAAATACTTCCAAAGAGGGTGTTGCATTGCTTTCTATATTGACTAGCCTTGTGGTTTTGATCTTAGTATTCTTGAGTGATTGCTTTAGTTTCTTCTTGACCTTGCTTTGTGATGAACTTTTATCGCTCGTGTCTTGAGTGAAGAGTTCGCTAAAATGTTCTTCTTCCCGACAGAAGCGGAGAAATTCAATTTTGGGAGGCGAATGCCTCAAGATTGATCCAGAGAACAAGAAAGTCTTCGCTCTCCAACATTGATGAAAACTTAGCCGGAAGAACGACTTCTCTCTAGACTATGACTATTTGGTTATTGCAACTGGAGCTCAAGTAAATACTTTTGACACCCCTGGTGTCTTGGATTATTGTCATTTTCTCAAGGTAGAGATATCTATAATCAATTGCTACTGGAATTATATTATATTAACTTTTATTTTGGCTAAAGACATGCTTTTTTCCATATGTGATGTAGGAAGTAGAAGATGCTCAAAAGATTCGCATAAGTGTAATAGATTGTTTTGAAAAGGTCGACTCCTTTAACTGAATGAAGAAGAGCGAAGGAGGAACCTCCATTTTGTCATAGTGGGAGGGGGACCAACTGGGGTGGAAAAGGCTCCGAGCATCGTCCACAAGCTCCTATGTAGTTTAAAGTATGACAACTTGACAATTCTATATAGTTAATAATACAACAGCTTTAGTACGAGAGTTTGTCAATTCATTTTGAACGTAATGTTTGAAGCTTTGTTGATTTTAATTGTTTGATTTAAGATATTTTAAATGAAATTTCCAATCAGGTACAATTGATAAATTTTATAGATATAATATTAGTAATATTTTACTTTCAGAAAATAATCTTCTACAACAGAATTTTTCGTTGCAAGTTTTTTCTTTTAAAAAAAAAATTAGTTACAAACCAACAACAGACTTTTGCAATTGAAACATTAGGTTGTATACTTGAAACTGAAAAATTCAGTTGCTAGTTTAGTTCCATGTGTAACAAATTTGAAACAAAAAAATCTGTTGCAAATTAGGTTGCATACTTGAAACTAAAAAATTCAGTTGCTACTTTAGTTCTATGTGTAACAAATTTGAAACAGAAAAACCTTGTTGCAAATTAGGTTGTTACTTGAAACCGAAAAATTAGTTGCTAGTTCGGTTCTATTGTAACAAATTTGCAAACGTAAAAACCGCTTGCAAATTAGGTTGCCTACTAAAACCGAAAAATTCAGCTTGCTAGTTTAGTTATATGTGTAACAAATTTGAAACGTAAAAACTAGTTGCAAATTAGAAATGTAAATAAATCGGCTTGTTGTTTGCAACGGATATAAAAAATGTCATAGGAAACACATCGCAATGTAAACTACAACTACTTTTTTCTGTTGCAAGGTTTTTGCAACCACAAGAAAGTGGTTGCACAATTTTGCGACGAGGCTTATTGCTATGGACTTTGTTACGGACATTTTCCGTTGCAAACATCAATTTGAAACCGATTTTCATGAATTGTAACCGAAAAATCTGTTTCAATTGCCTTGTTTTTTTGTAGTGAAATATATATATAAGAGCCGAACGGAAGAAGATATATGATTTATGAAGCTTAGCTTGTGGTTGCCTTTGGTCTGCTCGCAACGCTGTAGCCACTAGAAACCGAAACTGCAAGGCCGTAGAAGAGTAATTGAGACTGAGTAGGACGAGGAGTCGGAGACGAGGGAGTCTTGGGACTTGGGAGATAAGTAGTCAAGTAGATAACTGTTTATTTAGTTTATGAAGAAATCTAAGAATCACCTAGTACTAATAATAAAAAATATAAAAAATTAAGGCCTCCTATTTACTGAGGGCTAAAGCCCTAGTTTCCCTAACTTCACCCTTGGGCCACCCCTATTTACTAAAAATAGTAAGTTCCCGCCAAAAACCCATTTCCAAAAATAGAATGAAAAAAATTTAGTTTCAAAGGGGTCCATTTGTAATATTTCTAAATCGACCCCATTAAAAAATGGGCAAACCTCGTTTTGCTTTATCTCACATCGAAAACCATACTGAAAGCAAGATGGGGGGCATGCGCATCTATATAAGACTTGTAAGACAAATAACTTTAAAACAAAATTAAGAACACAAGAGATAACACAAAAGAGAAGATGAGAGAAGGTCCTACTTCTCCAAAATGAAGATAATCATATAACAATATGTGGATACAAGAGTGGTACTTTTAAGCCATCAGAACAGCACTACCACTCCACGTTCAAAGAACTCCTTGCAGTCAAAAGGGGAATAGAAAATTTTCAATTCCATCTAATTGGGAATAGAAAAATTCTAATTCCATCTAATTGGGCACAACTTTCAAGTCGAAATGGACATGTCCTCTTTCCCCCGCATGCTCTAATTCAAGAGAAAGATACTAAATTATGCGTTTTATGTCTTGTTACCTTTCAAGCAGAATGAAGATGTCAATCCCACCAAAGCAAGCCATCCAGAGATGAATCCCAACCATTATCAACTTGCTCTCACAGAATGCACCCAGCTTGTTGACCAAAAAATTATAGAACCTACATCCTCTCCATGGGCATGTGAGGCATTCTATGTCAACAAAAGAAGTGAACAAGTTCGAGGAAAGTTATGTTTGGTCATCAATTACCATCCTCTCAATCACTTCTTGGCAGATGATAAGTTTCCTCTACCACAGAAGAAGACCTTGTTCCAATCCTTATCTGACGCAAAAGGTTCTCTTAGTGTTCGAAGGTAAGTCGAAGCTTAGGGTCAACGGAAATCACGGTGCAAGGATCCATCATTAATTCCGGCTAGATCAAAGAAGATATGGAAGCCTGTTTCGTGGTGGGAGGATAGACGCGAAGCAGGGAAACGAGATTGAAGAAAGGAAGAGATGGTTGGGGGGGTCTCAAGAGACGGAAGAGGGACGGAACAAGAAGATGGTGGTGACAGAAGAAATTATGTTTGATGTGTGGATGGAGGTGAGTCACAACCTCAGGAAGGCTTTATAGCTCAAAGTTGCTCCGTTTCAGATAAGTGGGGGACCTAGGTAGGTAGGTTAAGGATGTGGTATTTGATAATTGCAGCGACAGAGCAGAAGAGATTTATCCTTGTCAGGCAGGTGCAAATGAATTAATGCTGGTTAAATCTTCAGGTGATACCTATCAATTGCACCCCTTTAGCGATGGATTAATGCTGGTTAAATCATCAATCTGAGATTTTGTTTGAATCTGGGAATTTTGAATATAATAATAATAATAATAATAATAATAATAATAATAATAATAATAATAATAATAATAATAATAATAATAATAATAATAATAATAATAATAATAATAATAATAATAATAATAATAATAATAATAATAATAATAATAATAATAATAATAATAATAATAATAATAATAATAATAATAATAATAATAATAATAATAATAATATAATATAGTGTAATTATTACAATATTTTTTCATTTGTTTCTAAATTATTGTCGTGGTTGGTTTTTGAGTCAAATGGAATGTTTTTGAAATTGAAAATTTAACACGTACTCCCTCCGTTCCAAAATAATTGTCTTTTTTTTGTTAGTTTCAAAATATTGTCATATTTCAAAACTTTTCCTATAAGGAAAACCTTTTACCACTTTAGTCTAACTTTTTCTATATATTTTAATTATGGTCACATGCACAAGGATATTAAAAGAAACTTTACATTACATCAATATTTATAATACAGTCAATTACTTTTTTTAAAATGGTGTGTCAGGCCAAAGAGGACGATTATTTAGAAACGGATGGAGTATTTTTTTAAACATGTAATTTGCATAACAATAATTTAGGAAAAGGGGAATAATCTATGTCACTATTATTATTATCATAGGTACTTAATACCGCACTTACAATATGTTTTACGCATCACATTTTTAATGAATTTGTCAAAGTGTCCTTTTCATCTTTTTTTGAAATTTTTAATAAAAAATTTATTATACTCTATAACTTATTTATCCTAATTTATAAGGATAACAGTGCTTCGTTTATCACTGACACATATTTTACAGTAATCTTTACATCCAATTGTTTAATTTTTATCTGCAAAATTGTTTTATTTTTAACATTGTTTAATTGAAAACAAGAAAGAAACAAAAAACTGGGCTAAGGGACCGGTGAGTGGACAGACTTCTTCTATGGGCCAAGATTACAAAGTGGAATCAAGCCTGGCCGAAAAAAAGGCTTGAAAGAAAGGGGGAAACTAAAGGAGGAGAATACCTGGGCTTTAGATAGGCTGGAAGTGAGGATTTTTTGGGCTAGGCTACAAAATTGTAGAGTGGGCAGTGCAGTCAAGAAGGAAAAACAAAAAGAAGGGAAAATTGGGGTAAAAAGTTTTCAATTACTCCAATTCACTATATTTTTTATTAACTAAAAACAACACTTTTAAGTGTGAAAAGACTACGATACCCTTGATAAATCGAAAGTGCTCTACGAAGATCACTTACTCAATACATCGCACTACATAAATATTTTCACCGCGATGCATCAATTTAAATTACTTAATCTAATTTATGCATTAATACATCAATTTATACACCACGATGCATAAATTTTGAAATACATAATTCAATTGATGCATACCGTTGTAAAAAATTTGATGCATCGCACAGGAAATCATTATAAACTAGACCTTCATCTACCTTCTTTCTACTACACAATCAACAAATGATTCAAATTTATATGCATCTTTCATGAATCTCAAATCTAAATCGATGCATCACAATTCACAAATGATACATTGTGATTCAAAATTAATCATCCATATTTAAAAAGGTATCCAAACACAATCTATTCAGGTATTTCATCGAACATTTTACATGTATAGCAACACAAAGCAAAAAAGTAAATCTATTTTGAATCACACAAACACAATGATGAGGAAAAAAGAAGAAGAACAACAACAACAACACAGACATGATATGAATAAGTAAAATAAGTGAGAAGTTAGGGTGATGAAGAAACAGTTATGTAGTAACCACAATTTTTCTTCACCACCCAACTCCCCGCTCTCTTTCCTCTTCATACTTTTTTGTATCTTCGAGCGAACGAATTCAATGACGAGAGAAGAAGGAGAAGAAATATACAACATTTTCTTAATTTGGGTATTATATGAGCAATATTTTGGACGTTAGCAGTTGAAAAAAAGCACGAGAAAGTGGAGCGAATAAATCTTTGGGAAAGTGTATCGGCCCACAATTTCTCAAAAAAAAAAAGGGAGAAATTGATGGTCAATACCTTTTGCCAAATTTTTAACCGCTCCAATCCCGTGTTTTTATATTCAACCGATAAAAGGCACTTTCGAAACATTGTTCCTAAAATGCCCAGACCGTCTCCTTCCATAGCTCCGGCCAGCATTTATTCCCCGGCTCCAACGTATTCTTCCTAAAATGTTCAAAAATCACAATTGTTGATGCAACGTAATGGGATCAATCTGCCCAGTCGGAGGATGAAAAAGAAGCCGGAAGAGATGTAGATGAAACTAGTTTGAATCGGGATGCATCGATTTGGATTCGGGAGACATCAATTTGGAGTCCCGGTGTTCACTATGAAAAAGGAATGGACCAATTTGAATCGCTATGCACTACTATTAAATGGAAATGACAGTTACACAATTTTAGAATTGTGCATCGAGATTCAAAAGTATACATCGCGATGCACATAATCATGCATCACGATACAAAATCATGGATCGGGATGCAGGAATTGATGCTTACCTCGCGCGTGTTCAATTCATTAAGTGTATCGTAGTATTCTCACCTGTAAAGTAATATCAAAATAATATGGTGAATTCTTTGCCTGAAATTGATGGAATAAAAAATAATATCTAGTCATAAAAAATAATATCGAAAATAACAAAAAAAATGAATTGATCTATTCATAAAATCTAATTTTAATCTTTTTATTGTAAAACTTCAAAAGAACTTAACTTTTTAATACTTTTCTGAAATTGTGATAGTAATAGCAGTAGTAATGGTTGTCAAAATAACACAACAATAAAAATAAAAATAAAAATAATAAGATAATAATTAATATAATAATAATAATAATAACAACAATAATAATAAAAGTATTAAAAGTATTGATGATATTGTTATTCTTGTTGGACTTGTTGTTGTTGTTGTTGTTGTTGTTGTTATTATTATTATTATTATTATTATATACAATATAATTTTATCACTATTACCTTCATTGAAAATAAATATAAGATTGCAAGTTTTTATTCTAACGACATTAACATAAATGTTATGCCTTTGGACTGTTTGGTATTAAAAGTCTAACTTTGAAACTTATTTAATAGAAAAATTATTTTTGAGACTTTTTGAATATAAGAATTTCTTAATATGACTTTTTGGTATTTTTCACAATGTTATAATCCATCTGTTCCACTAAAGAGTCCCGTAATTCAAGCTGGTCCGTTGGATTTCCTCCTTTAAATTTGATTAAACTTAACACGGATGGGGCTTCTTGTGGTAATCCTGGCTATAGTGGAGGTGGTGGTATCATTCATTAGAAATAATTCTAATGGTAATATTATTTATGCCTTCTCTGATTATTATGGGAGTGGTTCTAATACTATTGTTGAGGCCAAAGCTCTTCTTCATGGTGTTCGATGGCTCCGTAACTTGGGTTTTCGTAAGGCGTTCGTTGAGCTCGATTCTAAGGTTTTGGTTGATTGTCTCATTAATGGTCATAAGCCTCCTTGGCGGTGTTGGTTCATCATTCATCAAGTTTTGGCTATCCATAAAGACATGGATTTTCAGATTGTTCATTGTTTTAGACAGACAAACTGCATACCAGATCTTCTCGCTAATTTGGAGTGTGATTCTTCGGCCGATTCCATCTTTGCTTTTGCTCGAGATCTTCCTCCGTGCATTCGCGGTTCTCTCATTCTGGATAAGGATGGCACTTTGTATATTAGACGCTCTAAATAGCTTGGTTTATTTCTTTTTAGGCATATTTATTTGTCGCCTGTTTTTTATTGTTGAGGTCAGGTTCCTCTATCCTCCCATTATAAGGGCAAGACTGGTCGTCCCCCTCAAGTTTGTATGCTCTTTTTCTTTTAATAAAATTTACCAGAGTGTCGTCCCTGTTTCCTTAAAAAAAAAAGTCTACTCTAAAAAATTATCTCTACAATCTCCAAAACATTTAAACTATATCCTTGATGCGTATGGGATGACCAATATACTTCAAAAGGAAAATAGTTTAATGGAGAAAAACGGGTTAGGGAATTCAAATCTAAATGAGGCTAAATGGAATCTGAATTCGGGGCTGATTGGAAAAGGAGACGTGGTTTGGATTAAATGGATTCATGGCTAGCTAAATGAGACACATATGCTAGGTTCTATCCTACAATGGGTGGATTTAGTGACACAAAAAGGTCACGGGATCAAAGGGCCAAGGATTCAACAAGGGGGATCAACCCGCAAATAGAATGGAAGTATTTCTTGGAAGATAAGAGAGAGATAGGGCACGGCTCAAGGAGGATGAAATGTTGGGATCAAGTAGTCGCTTGGAAGGGTGGCACGAGTCTAGAAGGCCTTGCATGACACAACATGCAAGGAAAGAGCGACCTAGTTGCTTGGAAAGGGGGACGGCTACCATAAGTCCTTGTGACACAAGGATTGGTTAAATTAGGAAACAAGATCTGCAACTAGATTAAGATTTTAATGCTTTCTAGAATAGGATTTATTTTAAGTAACTTAGTCAAGGTAGGATTTCTTTGGCACCAAGTTTAAGAGTTCTTTTCTTATTATGATTAGGATAATTTTTATAAACCTTTATAAGACATTTTAATTCATAAATAAAACAAATTTTGAGTGTGTGAAAACATTGTGCAAAGAGCGAGTTCGTTCTTCTTTCGATTCTTCCTTCCAAGGTGAGTAAACCCTTGTTTGTCGAATCAATGTTTTCTTTATAACAAGTAAGTGAAGCTTGTTTGGTGAGACCGATCTATCCTCTTCTATTTCCATGGCAGCCTTAATTAATTAAGGCGTGGACTATTTTGGTTATCCTTGGTAGTTTCGGCCAAGGTGAAGTACTTCGAGGGAGGGGGTTTTGTTCTTGGTCTTGGGCAGATTGTAAGTTGTTTTAAATTGACAAAATAAAGCTAGGGTTTTTTGGATTAATTTTGTAAGGGAGTTTGATTAAATTAGAGTAACGTTAGGGAGAGTTAGTGGCGGGTTTTTGGGTTGTTTGGTTCAGCTAAGGGGCTGTCCAAAACAGTTTGGACAGATATCAATCATTCACATTTGATATTAACATATTGATTATTTATAAGCATTATTATAATTACGACAAATCATAATTGTAGTATATATATATTTGTTTTCAAATAATTGTCTTCTTTTCCTTTTTTGTTCGTTCTAAAATAATTGTCTTCTTTCAAAAAAATTATTTTTAAGAAAATATTTTTATTATTTTATCCTTATTTTTTTACTTATTTTAATTATAACCACATATACAAGAGTATTAAAAAAAATCACACATTATAATAATATTAATAATTCAATTAATTATTATTTTTTAAACGATATAACGGATCAAGGTGAAATATAATTTAGGAACCGAGGGAGTAACAGACATTCTCCAAATCTAGGCATTAAAGTTCATAACATATAAGACGGGGTGTATGATTGGCTAGTGGTATATCTTGAAAGAAAATCACATTATGACAGGGAATCTCCAATCCCCATGAAATAATAATTTAAAAGCATATAATTAAGTTAAATCTGTTGGCGAAGAATAATCAGATAAATTATTCCCCTGCCATTTCAGACTCATTGTTGGCACACGATTCCCCTCGTACACAAAAGAAAACAAACAAAACAAAACCCATGAACAATCCGGAAAAATATATGGACAAATTTTGGGAAAGACGGTTTTATCTGTATTTTAGGTAAGACGGATCCTCTTAATCTGATTTATTGTGTATTGGTAGGTTGAGTTGTGAGAGAGTGAGGTTCCGTCTTACGAATTAAGATCCGTAAAACGGTTTTACAGAATACTTACTCAAAATATATTGCTTCCCCTATTATAAATATTTTATTATTTATGTATTTTAAACAAAGTTTATGTGAAAGTGCAATTTATTAGTTAAAGTATCAAGCAAATCAATGATAAATTAGATGGTAAGATTCGATATCCAAGAAGGGAAAAATTATGAAAGGTAGATATTCTATAAGTACGGTAAAAAAGAATAAAGTATGCTTTAAGAGTTGAATAGAAATATAATACTCTATCTTAGATGTATATATTTTAGATCCGTAGCACAGGTGGCTTGGCCTAGTTTAAGCGAGTTGGCTCTCCACTACAAGGGTTCACTGTAGTTGCATGGGTGAATGACTATTTTTTATACATTATGATCAAAGGTTATGTGCTTATGTATGACAAGTCAATCCTAAGCATATAGATGTAAATAACTTATATCTCTCTCTCTCTCTCGTGGCTCTCCATTGACTCACTTTCACTCCACACACACGGGGCTACGCGCTTTTCTTTTACACCAGTCTCATAACACACATTGGAAAGTTTTGGTGGAAGACTATCTGCTGACTCATGGTGTTTTATTTTGAAAACCTATACACCTGGATATTAGACGAAGATTCCACCACCGACCAACACCTCATATCACTACGTACGAGATGACGTTTGGCGTTGTCGATCGAATGAACATTTTTGCATCATCACATCTATTCCAATTAGATAGTAACATTGGATAAGTAAACCTCTTTAAAATCGTTGTTTTAATAATTATTTTCTAAAAAAATATCACAAAGTAATTTTTTTTAAGACAAATCAAAATAAAAATAAGCCTTTTTTAAAAGGAACAATTCTAATGATTAAACACATCTCATGTAGGCCTATTAATGGATCGGATTTTGGTTCAAATTCGATAATTTATTTATTAATGGATCAGATATGGATTTAGCTATATCCGATCCGTTAAGGACCCGATCCGATTTGGAAATAACATATTTCTTATTATATATACATAGTATACACAATTATATATATATGATGTCTTTTGATCTTCCTCCATTTTATATTTTAGTTATTTTTTATTCATATATTTATAATTTGGATCGAATCAGATATTTAATCGGATATGTTAAATAGTAATAGATTCATATATTAATTAACATACACTTGATCCGTCGAATTATCGAATCAGATCGAATCGACAATATAAAATTTCAGATCAAATTCAGATTTACCTATATCCGATACAGTGACACGCGTGCTTCCATGTGTCCAATTTGGCAAAAACCCAATCACATCCCCTACTCCTTCCTTCCTTAGTCAACCCTTCTGGTGGGACCACTTGAACATAGACGAAGTTAGATATTAGGGATTACCTAACAAAATCATTGTTATATTATTTTTTTTGGGTTCCCTTATTGTTAAATTAAACTTGATTTATCCCAAAGTAAGTATAATTGTATAAAAAGCTAATAGAAAATAGGTACTCAAAATATCAAGAGAATAACCTCATATTATTATTATTATTATTATTATTATTATTATTATAATGATGATGATAATAATAATAGTAATAATAATAATAATAATAATAATAATAATAATATTGCAAAAACAAGATAAACTCAATTCCTAAAAAATTGGTGGTCATGATAGTTCTTCTCTTCACGGTAAGCCCCGTTGAGATTTGCCTTAAATTTCATTTTCTCTCTCTTTATAGGCCCACTAACTTCTCTCTCTCTCTCTCTCTCTCTTACTTTTTTTTTTTTTTTTTTCAATTATTGCAATACAAGATTTTGTAACATCAAATTCAATCACAAAACTCTTATGCCAAACATATTGAAAAGACATTTAGGCAGAGTTTGGCAACCATTTCTGTTTGTTCATTTTATTTTATGTGTTTCTCTTTTGTTTTCTTTCGGTTTCATTTTTGATTTCGTTCTTGGTTGATGGAGTGTTTTAATCAAAATTCAGATAAAAAGCGCAGTATTTTCTTTTTAAAAGCATTTTAATGCAACATTTAAAAATACATCATTTTAAAAATGTTCAGTGTTTTAAAACGCTCAAATTTGGAGCGTTTTTAAAAATATGTTGCATTTACAACTATTTTATTTATAAAAATAGCGTTTTGAAATAGTTTTCTAAACATGTTTACAAGAAAAAAATTACGTTTTGAAAATGCTGTGTTTTTTAAACACTGCATTTAGAAAAAGTTGCGTTTTCAAAACACTGCACCAAACGAGACCTTATAACGAGCACAAGAAATACGTTTGATAACTATTTATGCATCTATTTGTGTAATGAAAAAAACGAAAACATATCATGTTTTGACAAACATTTATATTTCTTTTCACATAGTTAAAACTCTTGTGTTTTGGACGAGAATCGTTACTCGTTGCAAGAATCTTTTTTTTTGTTTCTAAAATTCTATAATGATTTTGGTTTTTCAGAAATAGAAATTGCGGTCGAACACATTTCAGTTACCACTTTTCATCGAAAATTAAAAATAAAAACACAACCAAATTTTAGAAATAATTTTTTTTGTAATGACTTACTCCTTCAGTTCATGTCTTCATGACAAAGAGTCCATTATTCTTTTTTGGGATATTTCATTTAAAAAGTCTACTTCAAAAATTAAGACATAAAAGTGTCATTTTATTACTAATAGACAATCACAAATATATATTTTTTAAAAATTTAATTTTCAAACGATGACTCATTGCCCGAACAGAGGGAAGGAGATAACACATAAGCATGTTACACTGTTCCCACTTCCCCCAACCTCTTACTCAGCTGTCCCCACATTTCATTGGGGACCCTTTTAGAAATTGGCTTTATCCCATTAGAAAAAGAAAAAACGGAGATGAAAAAAAGGAGAGAAAAGAGGGTATCAAAGAATAAGAATTTTCTTGTCTTACACAAACGTCCACTATCCAATAAAGGGAGGCATTCGCATCGATTCGGTCCTTCTACAACTTTTTTCTTATATTTAGATCCTAAACTTTATGTAAATTTAGTGGCTTGAAAGGGCTCAATAGATTTAGATTTAATAATTGAGCTTGCTCTTCGTTTCAATTTTTGTAGGTTTAATGTATAATTTGGTCCTTAAACTTAACACATTTTCCTGATTTGGTTCTAGTACTTGGATGTTTCCTATTTTAGTCCCTAAACTGCACTTTGGCCTTACATTTCGTTCCTCAACTGAACGGCCGTCAGTCGGGATGTTAAAAATGGCTTGAAATGACTAAAATATTCTTAGTCAATGGTGAGTGTGATTCCATATTGGAGTAATATGTTGTGTTGGAATTTTTTAAAAGAATAAGGTTACTATATATCTGAGTTAGAATTTGGAAGCCCTACTCTTTTGCTCTCTCTCTCTCTCTCTCTCTCTCTCTCTCTCTCTCTCTCTCTCTCTCTCTCTCTCCTTCTTCTTCTTCTTTTAGGTTCTGTCTATACCTCATTCACCCCCATCATTACCACTCCTGGCTTAGAAATTAAAAGGTCAAAACTTCATAATAACACGACAAAGAGGAAGGTATGTGAATGGAGGGTCACGATGAAACTCGACCCAACTCCAACCGCTAGACCAACAAAAAATCCACCACCACCCCTAAACGGGCTTGGCGCATAATACGGCACTGAATAAGACAACCCCTGATTCAACCTTCGTGGAATAACTCCGGCTGGAATACAATGATTGCGATGAAGAACGAGCATAATTAAATGAGCTTCCACCCATCTGCCCACCTAAAGTAGCTAATGCAGAAGGCTTCACATCCCACAATAAGAACAAACCCAGTAATAACCCTGATCATGCCAATAAATTGGTGACCTTGCCTTCTTGTCCATGTACCAAGCTGCGTTGGTTAGATAGATATTTGAGGTAGCTTTGAAGACTTTGACATTTGAAAAGGAGCAACACCGTTAAGGAGTCGGGTGTTTTCCAACTCAAACCTTCCAGCGTGACAATAAGTATTCTAGTGATATTAACAATTAAAGATGGCGGTAGTTGCAATAGTTGTGGTTATGAAGTAAATGTGATAAGTGTATTGGTGTATTAGAAAGCATAAACAAATAAATGAAGAGGAATGTCCCCTATTATATATCTGAGACTATGGATAATGTGGTAGCTTATGATTGATTGTAAAATAGGATGAGAAAATATTTTCTGACATTGTGGTGGGTTGGTAGAATCACCATGTCGTTATTTAATGAATGTAGGATTACGTAATAGTAAGCGTGTTTCAGGTTTCTGAGTGATCGTTTGTTGCAGTTTATTTGAAGTGGCTTTTGGCTTTTGAAAAGCCATATTTAGAGTGTTTGTTTTAGCTTATAAGCCAAAAACCAACAAGTAAGGTACAACACTCTTTATGCATTGAAAAGCCAAAGCCAAAAAGCCAAAATTTTAACTTTTTTTTGGTTTTTTTTAAACATGAAGACAACTATTCATTAATAAATATTTGATTATCCTCATTTCATCATTTTATGAAATATACATAAAAATATGAATACTAATTTTCAAGTTTTTTTTAAACAAATAATTATAACAACTCATAAGTAGTTTTTCAGCAGCTGTAACAAACAGTCTATCATATAATCAGCCACAAGTCATTCAGCTACCAGTTTAAGCTATCAGTCATAAGTTATAAGCCATCAGCCACAACAAACGAGCCTTGACACTAAACATAGCTTTTCAACTGCAACGTTGACCTTTGAGGGCTCGTTTGCCGTGTTGAGGACGAGTGTGAGGAGTCGTAGCTCGGTATCAGGATAGAAGTCGAAACCAATTCTCCGAATGATGTATTCCTTGACATACCTTGGTTGTCTCGGTGGTCAATAGTTAAGGTCGTAGGTGCCAAGTCAACCTACAATGGTGAAGTGGAGAGAGTCGGCCATATGCCTCATGGGAGGACTTGACCTCACTTCTTTAAAACCCAGTAATTTATGGATTTTTCAAAGCTTTTAAGATATTTATGGTTGTTCTAGCAAACACTTGAAATGGGTTTACGATATCCTCTGCGTTTTCCATTCCCAAATTTTGGGGGTATTTATCATGACTTATAAATGAGAATTTGACGCTCAACTTACATACATACAGGAGGAGAGTTTATTAAATGTTGAGCTATTGCTACTATATATTTTGATGCAATTGTTTGAATATTTTGTGATGAGCTTGATGGGAAAATAATAATTTGGGAAGGTATTGTTGGGAAAAATCCCTATTACAATATTACAGAAAGGATAAGACAAAAAGTAATTTAGAAAAAAAAAAACGGTTGCTGCTGAAAGAAGTCAAGTGGTGGTATATGAAGTTGTAACCGAGACATGTGTATCACACAGTTTCCTTGAAACGTAATTCGTCTCACTCCCTGTAAGTGCGTGGAGTTATAGTACGAAACGATTATCTCCCAGGATACAACGGAAGTACTTGATTGTTTTTGCACTTGAAGGTCCAGCGAACTAATTGAGTGCCCAAAACCTATCACCAGCAGGAGGCCAAGAAGAGGATGTGCAAAATGAGATGCAATGCAAGTGTATTGGAGGAAGGGAAGTTCGTGTTTTGTCAAATGTAATTTCTGTTGTGGAGAAGGTTCCATTTTATTGGCCAGGAAATCAAGGGCTTATCAAGACAACACAATTTGGTTTGACATTCGTGTCTGCATGTGTGGGCACACGAGTACGCCAACCCAAGGCAAATTGGATCTTGATTTGTACCCCCTCCCCCGTATGAGTGTGGGAAGGATAGTTCTTTCTATAGAAGCTTAGCTAACCCAAGGGAGCCTTTGTATATAAACCATTCAAGCCTGTCTTATTTTTCCAATGTGAGATAACCCACTTCCAACACTTCTAATGTTATATTTTAAGCCTCTATAACTTATTCATTCGAAACCTGAATTGGACAAATAAATATAGTATTCTTATTCACGGAGAAGAACATAATTCCACAATTACCCTAGTCATTACATAAATGACTCACAAATAAATTAGAGCCTCAAAGTCCAATTTACTTCACTTAAAAACACTAGTTTTCCAACAATCCCCCACATGAAGGAAATTGACGATAACCGTGATAGACTTCAATAGTTGAAACTTGCATATGATAGGAGGTGTTAACCTTTGAACCTTCCCTTGCGAAAGCATGCTAACTTTATCGGCTGATCAATAGACATGATGTCTTTGAACTATTCTGCATTCGGTGTAAACGATTACATACTTCACACAGGAATCTTCCTGACACACTTCAGTTCACATTGTTATGTTCATTCGTGGCCCTGAACATACGCCTGGTTCTGCAAGAGGGTCTAAGAATTGAGTCTCCCACAATTCTCTTCGAAGCGGCCCTACTTCTCTCTCACATAGGTGATTCTCAAGAATCATTAAAAGTCATATGCTTATCCTTTTACTTACAATCATCACTTGATAAGAGATGAGTCTCCCACAATGACTCAAAAATATTTTTACAATTAGGTTGTCCCTTTGAACCTAGATCTTGGGATCTCCAGTCAACTAGCTTGGGTTTCCATTATATAGACTTATTGTTTAAGAGGTTTGAGACTCATTCCTCGTGATGACTTTTCAACTAACTCTCGATTTAACCCTTTGGTTAACGGATCCGCTATATTATCATTTGACTACACGTAATCAATAGAGATAGTACCAATTGAGAGTAGTTGTCCAATGGTATTATGTCTACGACGTATGTGCCTAGACTTACCATTGTACATGTTGCTTTGTGCCCTACCAATTGCTGATTGAATATCACAATGTATGCAAATTGATGGCACATGTTTTGTCCATCTTTGAATATCTTCTATAAATTGGCGTAGCCATTCAGCTTCTTCACCACTTTTATCTAGAGCTATAAACTCAGACTCCATTGTGAATCTAACTATTACAGTCTGTTTAGAAGATTTCTATGATATGGCAGCACTTTCCAAATTAAATATATATATCCACTAGTAGACATTGAGTCTTTAATATCAGAGATCCAATTAGCATCTGTGTATCCTTCTATTACAGCTAGATCATTTTTATAGTGTAATCCATAATCTCGAGTATACCTGAGATACCTTAGTACTCTCACTATTCCTTTCCAATGGCCAGTCCCTGGATTACTTGTATATCTACTTAGTCTACTCACAACATAGGCTATGTCTGGTCTTTTACAACTCATTAAGTACATGAGACTCCCTATGACTCTAGAGTGTTCTACTTGAGATACAGTCTCACCTTTATTTTTTGATAGATGTTGACTTGTATCTATAGGGGTTCTAGCTATGGCAGAGTCATCCTTGCTAAATTTATATAGAATTTTATCCACGTAGTGCGACTGACTTAAATTTAGTCCAACTGACGTTCTAGATATTTTTATTCCAAGGATTACATCAGTTAGGCCCATATCTTTCATGTCAAACTTTGAATTTAACATATCGTTTGTGGATTTAATAATTTTCTCATTACTTCCAATGATAAACATGTCATCTACGTAAAGTCATAAAATGACATAGTCATTTTCAGTGTCCTTTACATAAACACATTTGTCACATTCATTTATTCTAAATCCACTTTTCAACATGGATTCATCAAACTTTTCATGTCACTGTTTTGGTGCTTGTTTCAAGCCATACAAAGACTTTACTAATTTGCACACTTTATTTTCTTGCCCTGGTGCAGAAAATCCTTCTGGTTGTCCCATGTAAATCTCCTCTTCTAAATCTCCATTTAGAAAGGCAGTCTTTACATCCATTTGATGTACTTCCAGATTTCGTAATGCGGCAATAGCAAGTACTAATCTAATGGAGGCTATTCTCGTAACTGGAGAATAAGTATCAAAGAAATCAAGGACTTCATATTATCTGTAACCTTTAATTACAAGTCTAGCCTTATATTTGTCAATTGTTCCATCTACTTTCATTTTCTTCTTGAAAATTCATTTATACCCTAATGGTTTGCTTCCTTGAGGGAGGTCTACTAGTTCCCAAGTGTGATTTTGAAGAATGAAATCAATCTCACTTTTAATGGCTTATTTCCATTAAGATCCCCCGGAGGAACTCACGGCCTCTTTGTAGCCTTGAGGTTCACTTTCTAGCATGTAGGTAAGAAAATCTGAACCAAAAGACTTTTCTACCCTACCTCTTTTGCTACGTCGGGGTTCCACCTCTTCTTGTTCATTATCTTCTTGTTCTTCTTCTACCAAAGCATGTGTTCATTTAGATGAGTTAGACTTGTCGCTTTTCCTACAAGGAAATGCATTTTTGAAGAAAGAAACATTTTGAGACTCCATTATTATAATCTTGTGTATATCTTCTATCTTAGACTCGTGCACATGAAAACGATTGGCACTACTATTTTGTGCATTACCTATAAATATGCAGTCAATAGTTTTTGGCCCTACTTTCACCTTCTTAGGTGAAGGTATAGCAACCTTAGCAAGACACCCCACACTCACAAGTATTTGTAAGATAGAACTCTTCCATGCCACATCTCATAAGAACTTTTGTCAACTTTTTTCTAGTGTACCTTATTTAAAAGATACTTTGCCGATAACATAGCTTCTCCCCACATGTTCTAAGGTAGTCAAGAACTTAGCAACATGACATTCATCATTTCCTTTAATGTATGATTTTTACGTTCAACAATGTCATTTGGTTGGGGTGCATAAGCTGTTGTTGTTTCGTGAATTATTCCATGCTTAACGCAAAATTCAGCAAATGGTGATTCATATTCACCTCCGCATTAGCATCTTAATTTTCTTGTTAAGTTGATTCTCAACTTCAGTTTTATAGAGAATAAACTTCTCTATTGCTTCATCTTTACTTTTAAGAAGATACACATAACAAAACCTTGTACTATCATCAACAAAAATAATGAAATACTTGTTCCCACCACGTGATTGTGTTGATTTAAAATCACATAAATTAGTGTGAATTAATCCAAGTGGTTCACTATTTCTTTCAATAGAATGAAATGACGTTCTTGTTAACTTTGCTTCTACACAAGTTTCACACTTGTGATTTGAAATTTGAAATTTGGGTATGCAATCCATGCTAATTAGCCTTCGTAAAGTACCATAATTAACATGTCCTAGTCTACCATGCCACAAATTGGAAGACTCGAGCAAGTAAACGAAAGACTTGTTCTTATTATTATTGCTCTTAGGCTTAACAACCATTACACTTAGCTTAAACAACCCATCATTAAAATACCCTTTGCCTATAAACATACCACTCTTAGCCAAAGTTACAACATCATACTAAAAAACAATATGGAAGCCATGATTCACAAGCAATGATCCGGACACTAAGTTCTTCCGAATTTCAGGCACATAGAGCACATTGTTGAGAGTCAATTCCTTCCCAAAAGTCATCTTCAAAATCACTTTCCCTTGACCTTTGATATCTGAGGTGGAAGAATTTCTCATGTAGAGTTTTTCCCTATTCTCGGTAGCTTCAAAGGTGCTGAACATCTCCTTGTTGGAGCAAACGTGCCAAGTGGCACCGGTATCAATCCACCACTGATTTGGGTTTGAACCCACCAAATTAACTTCAGAGATCACTGGAGCAAGGTTGATAACTGACACATCTTGAAAGATGCCTTCCACGAGGTTGGCTTCACGCTCCCTCTTTGGTTTCTTGCAAACCATGGCCTTGTGACCCATGCCTTCACAGTTGAAGCATTTTCCAAAAAACTTCTTCTTGGAAACTCCTCCTTTGGGACCCAAGTTTGTCCCTTTTCCAGCATTATCAAGTTTTCCCCTTGCCTTTGGAGCTTTGACCATGCTCCACAACATTGGCTTTTGCAGCCATAGAAGTGACCGTTTTATTTTCATTGTCTTTGTTATCCTCTTTAATACAAAGACGAATAACAAGTTGTTCAACAGTCATTTCCCTTCGCTTATGCTTTAGGTAACTCTTGAATTCCTTCCAAGCTAGAGGCAATTTTTCAATAATTGCAGTCACCTTGAAGGTTTCACTAATTTCCATCCCCCTGTCTCAATTTCAGAGTAAAGCACTTGCAGCTCTTGTACTTGACTATACACAGATTTAAGGTATGTCATTTTGTAGTCCAAGAATCTACCGACTATGAACTTCTTGGCCCCAGCATCCTTGGAGGTGTACTTATGGTCAAGAGAGTTCCACAGTTCCTTTGTTGTTTTCTTAAAACAATAGACATTGTACAACGAGTCTTCCAACCCGTTCATTACATATTTCTTGCAAAGGAAGTCGGATTGATTCCATGCATCCAAAGCATTGGCGGCTTGGAAATCTTTATGATCTTCACTAACATTTGGAGGGTCTTCATTCAGAAACCTTGCCAAATGAAGTGTGGTCAAGTAGAGCAACATCTTTTGCTGTCAACGCTTGAAATTCAACCCTTTGAATTTCTCTGATTTCTCGCTATGGTTCACCGGCAGAAGTGGAATAGTCACAACTTGAGTCACAGTTGCAGCATTGGTCATAATAGGGTTCGAGTTCGATGGGTCTCCAGTCACAAAGTTTTCAGTTCCAGTTCCAGTATTAAGAGCAAGGGTATTGTTCTCGTGAGTCATATCTGAAATACGACAAGAATCTGTAAGATTATAAAATTCTCTATAGAAGAGATTATTGTTATCTAAGATAACAATATAACATAAAAATATTACGTTTCAAGATTGTTGGGAAAAATCAATATTACAATATTACAGAAAGAATAAGACAAAAAATAATTGAGAGCAAAAACATTGCTGCTGAAGGAAGTCGAGTGGTGGTATATGAAGCTGTAACTGAGGCCTGTGTATCACACATTTTCCTTGAAACATAATTCGTCTCACTCCCTGCGTGGAGTTATAGTACGAAACTATTGTCTCCCAGGATATAACGTAAGTACCAGATTGCTTTTGCACTTGAAGGTCTACTGAAGTGATCGAGTGCCCAAAACCTATCACCAATAGGAGGCCAAAAAGAGGATGTGCAATGCAAGTGTATCGAAGGAAGGGAAGTTCGTGTTTTGTCAAACGTAATTTCTATTGTGGAGGGATGACTCTTTCTATACAAGTTTACCAAACACAAGGAAGCTTTTGTATATAAACCATTGAAGCCTTTCTTATTTTTCTAATGTGGGATAACTCATTTCCAACACTTCCAATGTCATACTTTAAGTCTCTATAACTTATTCATCAGAAACCCGAATTTGATAAATAAATATAGTATTTTTATATATTTACGAAAAAGAACATAATTCCACAATTACCTTAGACATTACATAAATGACTTATAAATAAATTAAAGCCTTAAAGTCAAATTTACTTCACTTAAAAAACACTAGTTTTCCAATAGGTGTGTAATAAAGGGTTATGTTTGATGTTGGATTCTAAATTTCTAACAGGAAAGGGGTTGCCATGAGCCCATGAATTCGATTTAAGGTATTGTTTGAATTGATTATTCGGGATTCAAAATGTAAAAGATTAAAAAGAGGAAGTCATGCACTCTGTGGATCGTTCCCCCGAACCCACCAATCATCTTGAGATGAATTATTTTGGCTCATTTGTGGGTTGGATTTCCATTTCCTTTACTCGTTCTGTTCCGGGTAAAGATCTCGTTTGAAAGTCAAGCTTTTTAAGAAAATAATACTTTTAGTAACTCATTACTAATAAAATAATATTTTTTATATCTTAAGTTTTGAAGATTGACTCTTTAAGTGAAACATCCCAAAATTAAATAATTAACTCTTTGCGGAGGGAGTATTTCTCTGATGGTTAAAGGTGTAAAACATCAGTTCTACTCCTTCCATCCCAAAAAGCGACTCAAGTATTTCATTTTTTCATGAATGGCGATTGAATTACTATTGTGAGTAGAGATGTTAATAGGGCGAGGTCTGAACTTATTAAACTGAGTTTTTTCAGGGTTAGGTTTGAAATTTTAACAGACTGTTTAAAGCGAACCGTTTAAACCGCAACCGATTAGGGACCGAAACTGACATGATTGGACCGATTAACATCTCTACTAGTTACGCTATAATTTAAGTTGTCATTCCAACCTTCTATCTGTTTTTTCATACTAATAATTATGTTAGTCTTACCTTCGGTGGTACAATTTTAATTTTATCTATTTTTTAAATGTAAAATTTCTTTGAACTCAGGTAAATTTTTTAGTGTAGTTTTTCTTTTTGGTCAACTCTATTTTTTTCCGATCATTACACAATGAAAATTTAAAATTTAAATAATAATCCAAAAATAACTATGCAAGTCAAACTCATTATGAATCAAGTTATTCAAAATTGGATTATGTTTAGTATAATAAAATTTTAATTTATGATATTTATGATTCTCAACTTGATTAAGACTTTTAGTTTTTAACTAGTAAAACTTGAAATCTTGAAATTTGTTTGTTTTTTGAACTTTATCACTTATGTTTTATGTTGTTGACTCGTTGTATGACTTATTTGAGTCATTTTGTTTTAGATTGTGTGTTGTTCAATGTTGATTGTTGGCTCCGTTGCCCTTTAATTACTTGATTTCAAATTATATATATATAAGTTTTTAAATTTTGTTTAGGTATAACCCGACAGTGGCCCGTTTAAAACAGAAACATAAATGGGAAGGCATAGGTTTGCAATTTTAGCGGGTTGTTTAAAACGGACCGTTTAAACCGCATCCGATTAGGGATCGAAACCGATAGAGTTAGACAACCGACAAGGTTTAACCGATTAACATCTCTAGCTGTGGGGAATTTGGTGGTTGACTGGTTGGTGGCGGTAGTGCTTTAGTGCTTATTTGTTGGAGTGTTTTGATCTAAAATATTAGTAAAAAACGTAGTGTTTTTTCTTTAAAAGTGTTTCAATGCAGCGTTTTAAAATACCCTAATTTAGAACATTTTAAAAATATATTTTATTTACAACTACTTTATTTATAAAAATAACATTTTAAAATAATTTTACAAATATGTTTTTAAAAAATTATATTTTGAAAAAATACGTTTTCGAAATGTCACCAAAAAAAGACCTTACTTTACTGATGGGTGTGGGAAGAGTCAAAGAGGAAGAAGGCAAATCTGAAGAAAAAGGGCACTTTTTTTTTCAGAAAAATCCCATCATACTTGCTTTAACCAATCGGAGATTCGGAATTGATGACAATTAGAGAGAGAAGACGCGGTGGGGCCGGTCATGGTGGAATGGATGAGGTAATGGATTGGGGAAGAAATGTATAAGATTTAATTTTTTTGTTTTATTTTCCTATTTATATTTAGTTTCTTTTCTTGCTCACAAAAAAAATTCCATCTTCACTGTTAATATGGATGTGAAAATATTTAGATATCACGTATGATTTACATTGTTTTTAAATAAAAAATATTTTAAATGTAAATGTGGATGATGAGTGTAGATATAATGTAACAATTAAATTTGTTCATATTGTAGATAATAATATCAATCTTTCATATTCTACTTGAGGATGTAGATACATCCTAATCATATTTTTTTTAAATACTTTCTATTGGTTGTTCTTTTTTCTTTTCTATTTTATTTTTTTGTCAAATATTATTTTAGTGGTGGGATGCATGTTACATAAGATTAAATCCACACTTGCATTAGAGAAATTCATTTTAATTAAATGTGAATGAAGAAAGAAAAAATGAGACATGATTGAGGGTGTGAATTATTCATGACCACGTAGGATCAAATCCATAGTTGTATTGATATACTCTCAATTCAACATGGACTCCTACTCACCATTGACTTGGGGATATTTTAGTCCTTCAAGTAATTTTTAACATCTCAATTGAAAGCGGTTACTTGAAGAAAGAATTTTAAGGCTAAAAATGAAGTTTATGGACAAAAATAGGAAATGTTCAAGTACTAGAACCGAATCAGGAAATGCCATTAAGTTCAAGGACAAAATTTATATACTCAATGCTTTTAAATAATTGTCTTCTTTGACGCAGTACATCATTTAAGAAAAACTAATTGGCTATATTATAAATATTTGTGTAATGTGTGGTTTCCTTTAATACCCTTGTGTATGTATTCATAATTAAAATATATTGAAAAAATAAGGGTAAAGTGATAAAATTGTTGTCTTAAAATGAAAGTTATGAAATAAGTCAATTATTTTGGAACAAACAAAAAAGAAAAACAGAACAATTATTTGAAACCAGAGGAAGTATTAAACCATTTTTGTAGACAGTACTAATGAGGTACTCCCTCCGTTTCATGCAAAGAACCTATCGTACTATTTTTTAATGTTCACTTTAAGAGTTCACTTTAAAATAATTATGCATATAATTTTTATAAAATTTCATCTTTATTTTTCACTATGTTGTAAACACATTGTTTGTATTTAAACATTTTTTGTAATTATAACTAACTTCAATAGTATTAAACTATTAATATATCTCATTAATAATTAAGTATTTCAAATATGAGCTATTTAGGTGGAATGAAGGGAGTAACTCTCATAGTTGAGGGTCGGGAATGTTTCTTTGAACTCGTTTGAAGACGTTGAATAACGTTTTAACTTCAATGATGTTAATATATCTCATTAATAATTAAAATTTTCAAATGTGAGCTCCACCAAACAAACACTAAATTAAAATATGATATGATGTGAAATATAAAATTAATAAAGTTATACAAAATTAACACATATTTAGAAACGAAGAAAATAATATTTTTTTAACGTGCAATGTTTCAAATAAATAAAAAACCTTTCCTTTTTAAAACTATTACTAAACAAACCTGTAAATCTAAAACTATTATTAAAACAAGAATCAATTTTACATCTCATTGTCTATATGACAACTTCATGTTAATTTATTTCCCCACCTAATCTCCTTATATGTACCATTTCAATGAACATTTCTTAAGTTTCATTTTTTAAACAAATTCCAACACACATCTTTTAATTTACCTTTAAAAATAAAGTAGTAACAACTTCAAATATTTCCCCTTTTCACTCATTGTAGAATAAATTTAAAAATAATATTTATGATTGTATTCATGTGGATTGCAGATGAGTATCATAATAAGAGCTCGTTTGTTGTCGTTGATGACTTATAACTTATGACAGATAGATTAAGTTGGTTGCTGAATGATTTGTGGTTGATTGTATAATAAACTGTTTGTTATCGCTGTTGAAAAGCTGCATATGAGTTGTTATAATTATTTGTTAAAAAAAACTTGAAAATTAGTATTCATATTTTTATGTATATTTCATAAAAGGATGAAATGAGAATAATCAAATATTTATTAATGAATAGTTTTCTTCATATTATAAAAAAAACCAAAAAATCTTAAAATTTTGGCTTTTTGGCTTTATCTTTTCAATACATAAAGGGTGTTGTACCTTACTTATCGACTTTTGACTTATAAGCTGAAACAAACACTTTAAATATGATTATCAAAAGCTAAAAGGCAAAGTCACTTCAAATAAACTGCAACAAACGAGCACTAATACTTTTTTTTTTTAATCCAAAATAACTTTTTTACTTATTTATTCTTTGGGCAATGCTAGGGTCACGCTCATTTTACACTAAAATATGGGTAAACTATGATATGATATACTTTTATTGGTTGATCATTTTGTGAATCCCAATACTCCAGTCAATAAAAATGTGCTATATCACAGAGTACTCATATTTTGATACAAAATTAGAATCACCCAAGCATTACACATATTCTTAACGTACTCCCAAAGCAATTAAAGATTCCACGATGTATGTGTTCTCTCTTTCACAATCAATTGATTTATCCAAGAAGATATCAGTATCATCCCATATTGGAACTAACTTTTGATGCCTTTATTCGAAGAATTTGTTCGCTACAAGGTTGAGAAATCACACTTTCTTTGGAAAGTATTCCCTTTGTCATAAAATTATTATTCTGTTTTCTTTTTTATTCGTTGCAAAATAATTTTCTTGTTTAAAATTTTCGTTTTTTTATAACACTTTTACTACTAATTTACCCATAGTTTTTCTTTAGTTACATATATATGAGCTTTAAAAGAAATTACATACAATACAAATATTAATAATAACGTTAATTTTTTTTAAAATCCGTATGTCAAATCAAACAAGATAATAATTTTTGGGACTGAGAGAGTAAAAAAAATTCAAAATAAGTTGTGTTATGCTAAAGAAAAAAAAATCAATTATAATTTGTGATTGATACACATAAATAATGACTTCCTTTTTTGGAAAAGAAATATTTTGCACTCAACCAACGACCTTTTTCTTTTTGAGAAAAATTCGAGCCGACCATTTTGGAATGTTTTCAACAGCCATATATCTTGATATTTTTCCAAATTGAAAAAAAGTAAGGGTTGCCTCACCATGCTCAAATGCGTGCGTCGTATACCAGTTGTGCATCGCCTTATCAAATGATACATCACAATACATAATGATGTATCACGATGCATTAAAAGTGTTTTTTTCGGTTTCAAAAAGATATATCAAGATATAAAGCGTTTGAAACTTTTTAAAGTGGGCTGACTCATATTTTTTCCTTTTTTTTCTCTTTAGTTTTTCAAGATATCTTCACACACGAAGGCACTAGATTAATATCTAAGCCGAGCCAGACCACAAACTCTTACCAAGATGAAACCACAAAGGTGGTAAACGCTCTCCATCAAGTTTTAACACATCTACAACTAGGGTGGGGCTAACTACACCCAAAATTCACTTTTTACACTTTATTTTTTATATTGTACAACACAAGATACAATATCTTAATGTAGGAAATGAGGTATAGAGAATAAATTTTTGGAGTGCAATTTGTCTCCACCGTGCAATTATAGGACTCAAATCAGAAACTTATGATCTAGGTAGAATGGCCAAGTATCAGCTTATCTATACCCTTGGTGGTGGACTCAATCAAAAACCAATGTAAGACTAAATAGACAGAATGATAGGTTTAAGATTCCATTCGGCCTCTATTTCCAATGGCATATTGCTTATTAGATGCAAAGAATTGAAATAAAAAACATGGAATAGTATGTGTACCTAAAGTGTACTGATTTTATTTCACCAAATGATGAGACATTTAATGTCGCAGCTGATGTGATACATTAATTTTGATTTGTTATCATATATTTTGTACCACATCAGGTATCAGATGATATCTTATTTGGTGTAATCTTTTTGGTATTTTTAGGTACCCAGAGCAATAAGGGTACTTGAATAATGAATATATCAAATTGAAGTTGTGTTCTAAATTCACGATATTCATGGCAAATCTATTGCAAATTACTAAAACAACAAACCACCGCTAACACATGATAATTTTCTGTAAAATGACAGTCACGTGTTAACTTTTTGTAAAATAAGATTTTTTTTGTTTTTGTCAAATTAAATATTTCTTATTTAAAACTATATTTTATCTTATTTAATTTATACAATTTTAACTTGATTGAAGCTCTCCAATCTCATCCCTTTTATTTCCCTATTATTTGAATTATACAAGTTATTTATATGACAATTTTATGTTCATTTTTCTTCTATTAATCTAAATCTATTAATTATTAATTACTACTAACAGTAGTCATTGTTACCATGTGATGACTTCTATTAAGTAGATCAATTTCAACGAAAAAACTAATTAATCTATATATGTTAATTATTAATTACCTCTTTTTTAAAGTTTTTTTTCTTTCTACAAAAAATTCTTACACAAATCTTTCAATTACCCATTCATGTGATCAATTTCAATATTTACCTTATTTTAGTTTTGTTCAAAGTATTATAATTTAAAAAAATTAATTACTTATAACAAGATTAGAAAATAATCTTATTTTAAACAACTTTAAGAAATAAAAATTAAAACCATGCATCGCACGTGTACTAAATATCTATTAATATTTCTAATTACTAAAATAACAACCTCTACTGCCACGTAACAACTTTTTTTTCCCATATTTCTATTAAAACTAAATTTTATTTCTTTTGAGATTTATGATAGAGTTTTACTAATAAAAAAATTACAGATAAATAAAACAAATTTAGGATATATTTTTATGAGCATATTTATAATAGATATTTACGTATAAAAATGGTTGGCATATGTCAACTTTCTGTAAAATGCGAAAAGAATTTTTTTGGGTAAAAAATAGTCTAATATAAAATTAGATTGTAACATATTTAATTTATACATGTTTAGATTGACTGAAACTCTTCAATTATCATACATTTTCATGGACAATTTTATGTTTTTTTCTATTAATCTATTAATAAATATCTATTAATTATTAATTTCAACCGAAAATTACTAATTATTCTAGATCTATTAATTATTAATTACTTCATTTTTAAGTTCTTTTTTCTATAGAAAATTTGTACACAAATCTTTCAGTTACCCATGCATATTATCAATTTAAATATTTACCTTATTTGTTCAAAGTATTCTGATTAAAAAATTTAGTTTATTATAAAATGTTTATCTAATTATAAATAATTTTTGCAATTTTTTTATTAAAACCGTGCATCGCACGGGTGCTAACTAGTTACATTACTAAACCATGAAACAATTACCTTAAGTACTAAAAATATTACATTACCACCCACTTACCCACATCATAATTTTTATTCCTGCATTAATCCTTCGCGGGTAAATTATTTCCTATAAAATAAAAATCCTTAGAATAAAACATTAAGACAAAAGCTTAGTAAAAACAGTCTTACATATATTTTTATGTAAAAACGGATCTCCCTGACCCATTGTGTGTTAGTGAGATGAGCTATGAAAAAGTAAGATTTCGTCTTTCGAATTAAGATCCGTAAGACGGTCTTATGGAAACATACTCAATATTAAAATAGTTTGTATCATTACAAGTTATATTTTAATTAATTTCATTATTAAAAAGTTTTGTTAGGACTTAGGAGTTTATATTGTAAGGCTTTGATGTTGCAAAACTAGCAAAATTTTCCAAAGAAACAATGATGGCTAGAGCAAGTGGACTATAAATTTACAAAATCATCAAAAAAAACACACAATTATTCTACAAATAGTTGCCTCAAATAAGTGCATGGATTGACATGGATGTACAGTGTACAAAGCCTCTATCGGACTAATTAAGAGCATCTCCAATGTTATTAATTCTTACAAATTTTAAAACTGGATCCTACTGTCACCTACACATTTTTATCTTTTTAACCACTTAAGAATATATTTTCACATTGTATAATCTTCTTACATAAGTTCTTACACAAAAAAATATTAAAATTAACACAATTTTTAATAAAAACAAAACCCACCCCCACACAAACACACTCCTCAAAAAGACGACTGCCCCCTCTTTCTCTCCCCCCCCCCAACTTCTTATTTAAGAAGTTAATTTTACTCTCTCTTCTATGTGGCTTTTAAGAAGCTCACAATGAAAAACAATTTTTTGTATTCTAATTAAGAAGATGAACAAAAAATGACAATGCGGATGCTCTAAGAGTCATTTCAATAAAGCACAAGTCACCTTTGGTGAACTTTATAAAGTATCACGGTTGGGTTGTCGACTGGTAGAAGGAAATTTTAGATTTTCCTTTCAATAGTGTTTGTATTTTTGAAAAATATAGTAGATTATTTAACCTTATACAGCTAGAATGTTGTTAGGTTTGACTATTACAAACTAAAACCCGTTAATACACCTAACCTGACTTGAAAATTATCTGATTCATTATTTTTTTTGGATCGAAACGAGTTACCTATTTCGACAAAAAAGAATAACGGGTCAATTTGGGTCGGCTTAAAGTGGGTCGAACCCGTTACTCATTCCAACCCGTTATTTTATTGCTATATAAATATATGTTTTTTAATAGAAAATGCGGGTTGAAAAGGATAGACCCGTTTTTGAACCGTGATCCACCCAACCCGTTCGATTCGTATAATTTTAGGTTATAATGGATCACGACCTATCTCAACCTATTACCAATTTCGACCCGACCTAAGTCATCGATTGCCAGCCCTACAAGCTGTGAGGGATGGATGTAACATTCATTAATTGTCTAGTTTTTTTTATTTTTTTTATTTTATTATTATACCTCTATCCAAGTTGAGTATTTTTAAAGTAAACAATGCACATTAACTAACTAAATGAATGTTACAGATGAAAATTCAAAAATTAGACCGTGGTGGCTGTACATTTCTTATGAATTCTAAAATGGCAAACTGTGTACCGGTCGAAGTAAACCAGACGCATGTAGTGTTTATGTAATACATCATCTCCCGTTAGGTAATTGTGAGAATTGTATTCGATTTATAAGGTGATTACACATTATCTCTGAGTACCAACATTATCCATAAACTGTGTGCTCGTGGGCCAGTGTGTAGATTACGTGTAGTAGATCGGGCTCGGGTCATTACATATAATATCAAAGCGGGTCTCATTCGAAAATATGGGAGCAAAGTGCTGAGCGGGCAATGATATTAAAACGGGTCTCTGCCGGAAATATAAGAACAAAGTGCTGTGCGGGCAATGGTATTAGAACGGGTCCTTACCGGAAATGTGGAAACAAAGTGTTGTGGACCAAAGTGCTACACCGCTGGTGTAGGACTTGTGTGTGATTTATAAGTTGATCATACACTACTACTAAGCACCGGAAATGTGGAAACAAATAGAACGGGTCTCTGTCGGAAATGTGGAAACAAAATGCTGTGGACCAAAGTGCTACACCGCTGATGTAAGACTTGTGTGTGATTTATAAGTTAATCACACACTACTACTAAGCACGAAACACCATGGGGCAATGGTATTAGAACGGATCCCTGCCGAAAATGTGGAAACAAAATCCTGTTGACCAAAGTGCTACATCGCTGATATAGGACTTATGTGTGATTTATAAGTTGATCATACAATACTACTAAGCACCAACATCATCAGACCAAAGTGTTATACCGCTGATGTAGGACTTGTGTGTGATTTATAAGTTAATCATACACTACTACTAAGCACCAACATCATCAATGGTGTTACGTGCTTAGTAAAATCAGTGTGTGGACTACACGTAACAAATCCGGTGGTTGTTGTACATTTCTTATGAAATCTAAAATGGCAAACTCTCTCCAATGATTGGTGTAAGCGAGACGAAGGGAGTGTTTAGTATAGGCCTTACAAATCAAATGCTATCAAATCAAGTATTTCTTAAATAGACGGCTTTCAAAATCCAAGTCTAAGTAACATACTATAAATGTTCATAAGGTGTTTGTTCAAACATTATAGTCACGTTGTTATAGCATTGTGGTACTAGTTGACTCCATTATGTCTAGCATAACTTTGTATAGCAATATCTCTAATGGTTGAAAATGACATATTCTATCTTCAGTGGAAAATAAGATTAGAAATGATACTTTCTCTTGGTTACTAAGAAAGCAAGAGGATATTGATGAATTATTAATGGATTGAAAGAATTGCAAAACAACTTTTGGAAGATTTAGAGGGAAAGTAAAATTATACTCCTTTAGTTTCGGGTAAAGAGTGTTGGTTTGAAAGTCAAATTTTTTCAAAATATAACACTTTTAGTAGTCCATTAGTAATAAAATAACATTTTTATGTCTTAATTTTCGAAAAAGACTCTTTAAGTGAAACATTTCAAAATAGAATAGAGGACTCTTTGTCAAAAACGGAGAGAGTATGAAGTTGTTGGGAAAAGTATAACTAAACCAACAGTAGAAACAAATTGTGTTGGTTTCGGGTACCGGTTTCGAATAAGACTGATATTCCCCCTCCTGTATGTATGATTTCTTTATGTTTGTTAATAAAATTGTGCAATGTGTTGCCTAGTGTTATAAAACTCATCGCTTAGCTCCGCCTAGGCGTTAGGCATCTCTCCACCGTCGCGAGTTTCTTAATTGTCGTTTAATCGGTCAAGTCAGCGCCTACGCCAAACCCCTTCGAACTTAATTTTGTTATAGCTGTGATTTTGTAGCGTGCGGTGAACAGAGAAGGAAGTGTGGGGAATTGGAGAAGGAAGGGGGAGTGATAATGGTGAGGAAGAAAGGGAGGTAAAAAGAAAATATATTTGATTTTATGAATATTCGGTGGGCTAAGAGAGATGATAGATTAAAGGGTTAGATCTATGAGGAAAAATATTGGATGATGAAAAAATGAGGATAGTCGGTCTGCCGGAGTCCGGAGAGAGAGAGAAAAAAAGGAAGAAAAAAAGGAAGAAAAAAAGGAAGAAAAAAAAGGAAGAAAATGGGTTGTCGGTCTGCCAGATAGAGAGAAGAAAGAAGAAGGGGGCTGTCTCGGGACTTCGAATTTATAATGAGCATGGACTAGGGAGGATATGTTAGACTGTGGGTTGTAGGAGCAGTAGGTAGGTGGTGTTTTTTTTTTTTTTTTTTAGTTCTAAACTTGGCTGATTTATTATTTTAGGGTTGTTTGGAATCGGGATTAGTGGTAGGTTTGTATATTTTTGTTTATTTTACAAATATAGATAAATATTTAATAAAATGATAAAAAAAATTATAGTCATTGTGTTTGATCTTTGATGTAAATTATATACATAAAAAAATTGTCATTATATCTTAATTTTAGGCCCCGCCTAAGCCCCGATTACGCTCCGACTAATCTCTTAAGCGCTAGGCGCTAATGTGCTGTCTAACAACCGCCTACCAATTTTTAGAACCTTGGTGTTGCCAATGTTTTCATGAAAAAAAATACAATTATTGTTGACAATTTATATAATTAATTTTCTCGTTCACTCAATACAAAATTCAATTAAAGTGTAATTAAAAGGGGCAATATTGGCACAATCAGAACAATTTTTTATTGACATCCTATAGTCATTTATTTTAAGACATTTTAAAAAATCATTATTTATTTTGGGATGAAAGGAATACGGAGTAATAGTTAATCATGTCCAAGTCTGTTGACAAACTTTTTAAGATTGTTCTGTAAAGTAACGATCATTTTATTATCTTGATTATTTCTTTTGATTATTTTTCTATGGCAAAAACTTGCGTTGTGCAGAATTTGGTAAGATAAAACTCCATTTAGAAATTTGTAGGTCATAATAAATAAAAAATATGTTACTAAGAATCACAAAAATGACCCACTCGAGATGGTCTAAGGCAAAAGCTCTAAACTTGGTGGAGGTCCCATGTTTGAATCTCTTTGGCCACGGAATGAGTTTATATTGAGTGTGGCTTGCTACGTGTCAGCTCGGTAGGCTAGCCAGCGCATTAATGAGAAGTTTCTCATTTTACTCTGGCGCCCTTCACTTTCAAGGTTTGCCATCGAAATTTTCCTTCTTCCCAAATCTCAAGTCTTGCAGTTTCATCCATTGTCAGCTTCGTTAGCCTCATTTGCCTTGGGATGTTTGACGGGCACTAACGGACTTTGACGAAATGCTGAGTGACACATTTAAAGCCAAACGTGACACATTTTAATGTCAAAAGTGATACTATAAAGGGAAATTTATTATAATTTTCATTAAAACACAAACTAACACTCACTCTTAATACTAAAAAGTGATACTTTTAATGCTAAAAAATGACACTTTAAAACTAACAATGATTAACAAAAGTGACACATTTATTTAATATCAAAATGTGACACTTTCAATGCTATAAAAGTGACACATTGATCGTTTCACGTCAAAAAGTGATGATTTTTATTTATAATGCAAAGTAATACTTTTTAAAGTAAAAGTGACACATTTAAGACCAAAAGTAACACATTTAAGGCTAAAAAGTAACACATTTAATACTAAAAAGTACTTCATCTGTCCCAAAATATATGTCATTTTGGGAGAGTTTTTTTGTTTCAAAGTAGATGACACTTTACAACTTTCAAGGAAATTTTTCCCATTTTTTTCCAATTCTACTCATATTTATTGATTCTGTAACTCGTGTTTTGCTATTGGGACAAGAATATCAAAACACTTCATTAATGTTTAGTCTTTACAATATGTTTCCTTAATCTGTGTAAAAAGCACTAAAACGTCATATATTTTGGGACAAAGGGAGTAACATCTTTTAAAGGAAAAAAAATGATATTTTTTATTAAAAATATAAAGTGACACATTTTATATTAACAAGTGATATTCTTAATACTAAAAAGTGACACTCTTCATTTATACACATGAGGGGTAATGTAAGGGTAAAATAGGCAAAGCCTATTTTATCTTGTTTTCACTTTTCTTGGTCAAAGAAGGATTTTAATTTAGTCAATGGTTATTTAGGTGTTAGATTTTGTCTAGATTATTTTTGGTAGTTTAGTTTATTTTTGGTAGGAAAATCTTTTAAAGGATTTCATCTATTCAAATCTGGTAACTAAATCTTTGCAAGCAATTTAGTTATTTCAAGTATCATGGTTTTGTTAGGAAAGATAATCTTGCATGATTAATAACTAATCTCTTTCCTAGTAAGAGTGTTTCTCTCTTGCCGTGGCCTTGCATGTCTGTGTATATATATCGGAGGCTGGTTTTCAAGCGGTATACAGCTTAAGAGAGAAGATAAAAAGCCATAAGCTGAGAGCATTATTGCAGGAGTTCTGAAGCAGTTCTTTCCAAGTTTTGATAGCTACCGATTGTAGCATCTGATGTTACAACATCAGCAACTACATTAAGTTCTCAAAGGCTGTTTCGTGTTCTTTGTTCTTCCTGTTTCTAGTTGAAGAAACTGAAGTTCTTTCTTCCCACGTTTAGTTTAGTAGTTTATGTGGGATTTTTGTGTTCTCCAAGATACTTTATCTTGTGAGAATTTTTGCTAGTTGTTCGTTGTAAAACATTGTTGGTTTTAGTAAAGTTTGTGTGGCCTTGAGGCTTGGTCTACAAGTGTTTATCTTGTAGATTGTTTTTTGGTTAAAATTTGCTTACCAATTTCTGTTTGAAACTGTGTTTCTATACAACCTTCCGATGCTACTGTTTTTATTATTATTTACTGTTCTCATTGTGACTGCCATTGTTGCAACAATCACTGCAACATTGATACTCACATTGACATCTATTGATAATCTGTGCTATCACGTTCTTTCAATTGGTATCAGAGCCTTCTCTTGATATCACTAAGAGTCGATTCTGTTTAAAGTCGTGATGGATTCTCAGTATGAGAACGTGGTTCGCCCTCCTACTCTTACAAATGCAAATTATTCTATTTGGAAAGTCAAGATGCGCATCTTTATCAAATCCATTGATGAAAGAGCATGGCTTGCTATTTTAAATGGTTGGAGTCCTCCCAAAACTGTAGATTCGGATGGTGATGTCAAGATCACCAAAGAATCTGAGTGGACCAATGATGATAGGAACACTGCTTCCTTTTACTCAAAGGCCTTGTCTGCTATTTATAAAGCCTTAGATGCTAATACTTTTAGGGTGATAGCAAATTATGAATCTGCCAAAGATGTGTGGGAGGCCCTTCAGACCTTATGTGAAGGAACTGCCAGTGTTCGTGCATCTAAGTTAAGAATGCTCACCACTCAATTTGAAAACACTAGGATGCATGAGTCTGAGGATATAATAACATATTATGGAAGACTTCTTGATTTATCTAATTCTGTACTTGCTTTAGGAGATCCTATTACAAATGAGCGTCTTATCAGCAAGATGATGAGAACTTTGCCTGAAAGGTTCAATGTCAAGATATGTGCAATTGAAGAAGCACATGATATTGACAAGATGAGTTTTGAGAGACTGGCTGGAATTCTTCAAAACTTTGAACTGAACCTAAACGATCAAATAAAACAAAAAGGCAAAGGAACTTCATCATCTTCTACACACATTATGAAAAATATTGCTATGCCTGCCCCGTTTGATCTCTCTTGTGATTTGCTTGAAATCCAAAAGGATATTTATGAGTCTGATTTTGGAGAAGAATCTATTGCCTTATTGACTACTAAATTCAAAAAAAAATTGAAAAATAAGAGTCAAAATAGAACTCCATCATCAAGCTCGAAAAATAATTTCAAACCTGATTCTGGAAAATTTGTTCCAAAAGAAAGTTCTTTCCAAACTCTAGAAAAAACCTTCACAAATCCTTTTGCATCAAAATCATCCTACAATGGTAAGAACATTGATTCTATCCAATGTAGAGAATGTCAAGGTTTTGGCCACTATTCTAACCAATGTGCAAACACTTTAAGAAAAAAAAGGCTTGAATTTTTCAGCAACCTTGAGTGATAGTGATGGAGAAGATCCAGGTGATCTTATTACTCTGAATGCTATTTATGATTCTGATTCTGAAAATGCAGATGTTTCAGCCAATATGTCACCCAATGCAGCAACATCAGGAGTAACATTGGGAGATACATTGAGCAGAAACAGGAACGAATTCTTATGTTTTAATTCCACAATTGCAGAAGATGATGGAGACACAGAGTCAGACCTACTGGAAGGGTACAAAGAGCTATACTATGATTGGGAGAAGAGAGCTCACCAAGTTACATTACTTGATAAGGCAAATGAGCTGTTAAAAAGGGCAAATGAGGATCAAAAAGAATGCATAGTAAGGCTGGAGAGTTTGCTAAGCAGAAAGGATGTGGAGATTGATCAGTTGAAGGAGCAGCTTACTCAAGCAAAAGAAACCATGACCAAGTGGAATTCTAGCAAACAAAAGGTTGATGATCTGCTGAATTCTGGTAATACATCCAGGTCAGGTATTGGTTTCATCCTTAAGGTATTTGTGAAAGAAGGAGAAGGAACATCTGGAACTAAACAGACTGATGAAAGTTTTGATGAAACTGTTTTCTGTGAAAAACCGAGAGTAAGAAAGAAAAATTATGTTTGTCATTTCTGCCATAAGCCTGGTCACATACAACCCTTTTGTTTTCTGAAAAAGGCTATGTATGAGAATGAAATAAGGCAAGATTTCTTTGGAAAAGCTCATAGGCAGAACCGTATGAAGCAGCCAATGCAACAACATTGGCAGTCACATTGGAAGCCTCATTCGAAGACAAACCAGAAATTCTTTCAAAACCACCAACCCAAAACTGTTAAACAAATGTGGGTTCCCAAAACTTGTGATGATAAGTGTAAAGCCAAATATTGTGAGCCGTTTGATATATGTCCAGGCGCTACAATGTCACATGATGAAGTGTGCAATGTTACTTTCACTTCATTAAAATCCCATATTGCTGGATCTTGGTATTTTGACAATGGGTGTTCTAGACATATGACAGGTTCAGCTGAGAATTTGAAAGAATATGTGAGTATCAATGGTGGATCAGTGACATATGGTGGTGGTGCCAAAGGGAAAATTGTTGGCAAAGGAACATTGAACGTTGAAGGCCTTCCAAATCTCACAAATGTTTACCATGTGGAAGGACTTAAGACAAACCTGATCAGTATAAGTCAGTTGTGTGCTGATGATCTTCAGGTAAGGTTTGACAAAAATTTTGTGAAGTTTTTGATCATAATAACAAATGTCTTCTGACAGGTATAAGATCGTCTGATAACTGTTACTTGCTCAACAATAACCATTCTTGTCAAAAAGCAAGTCTTGATGTAACAGATCTTTGGCATCAAAAACTTGGTCACATGAGTTTTCGTAAGCTCGATGAGCTTGTGAGACATGATGCTGTTAAAGGATTACCAAACTTGGAAAGGAATTATTCAAAGGTATGTGACTCTTGCCAAAAAGGTAAACAAACCAAGGCTTCACATCTTCACATAACACAATGCACCACATCTAGATGCCTAGAGATGATACACACTGACCTTATGGGTCCCATTGAGGTAGAGAGCCTAGGTAGAAAAAAATATACCTTTGTTTGTGTGGATGACTTCTCTAGATACACTTGGGTGATATTTTTAAGAGAGAAGTCTGAAACTTTTGAGGCTTTCAAAATTTGGTACACCCGTGTAATGAACTTGTATGATCTAAAACTTATTAGGATTAGATCAGATCATGGCACGGAATATGAAAACACATCCTTTTCTAATTATTGTGCCTCCAATGGTATTTCACATGAATTCTCTGCTCCCAAAACTCCACAACAAAATGGAGTGGCGGAGAGAAAGAACAGGACATTACAAGAGATGGCTAGGGTAATGTTAAACTCAAAAAATTTGGCTAAAAGATTTTGGGCTGAAGCATTAAATACAACCTGTCACATTGGAAATAGGGTCTTCTTGAGACCAGGTAGCACAATGACTCCTTACGAAATTTTTCTTGGAAAGAAACCAACCTTGAAATACTTTCATGTGTTTGGTTGCGTGTGTTATCTTCTCAATGATAGAGACCAACTTTCCAAATTTGACTATAAGAGTGATAAGTGTGTGTTCATGGGATATTCCACAAATAGTCGAGCATATATAGTCTTTAATCTACGAACCAAGACTATTATGGAATCCATGAACATTGTTTTTGATGATCTAACCGATCTTGGTCACAAAACTTCTGAAGAAGATGTTTCAGGGATTTTAGATTTTGGAGATTTTGACCCGTAAAACGTAAGGCGAATCCAAAGAAGAAAAGCAAAAGGTTACGGTTGTTCGATGAAGAAATTCAGGATGTGTCACCCAATGTGCTTCCGAATGCAAAGAACATCGGAAGACACATTGAAAGAACCGCGTAAGATGAAGTTGCCTTTAGGAACAGATTCAAATCAGGAAAACGTTCAGTCCAGGTTGACTGAACAAGAAATTGACATTCCAAGCAAGATCCAGAAGAACCATCCTCTCACTCAAATTATAGGTAATGTACAGGATGGTGTGTCAACAAGGAAGAAAGGTAAAGTGGATTGCAAGAAACTTGCATGCATGTCCACACTTGAATTTGATGAAATACATGCTTCATGTTTTGTTTCCACTGTTGAACCTAAAAATGTGCAAGAGGCTCTCAAGGATGAAAGCTGGATAAATGCAATGCAAGAGGAACTAGATCAATTCACAAAAATGATGTTTGATATCTAGTTCCCAGACCCACTTCAATAAATGTTATTGGAACAAAATGGATTTTCAAAAACAAAACAAATGAAGTGGGAGAAATAATAAGAAATAAAGCTAGACTTGTGGCTCAAGGGTATACACAGGTTGAGGGGGTGGACTTTGATGAAACCTTTGCGCTTGTAGCCCGCATTGAGTCTATTCGTCTACTTCTTGCGATTGCGTGTTTTCTTGACATAACTCTTCAACAAATGGATGTGAAGAATGCATTCTTAAATGGAATTCTTGAAGAAGAAGTTTTCGTTGAATAACCAAAAGGGTTTGAGGATCCCCATAAACCCAATCATGTGTTTAAATTGAAAAATGCTTTGTATGGCCTCAAACAAGCTCCTAGAGCTTGGTATGGTCGGCTTACAGATCACCTTTTACAAAGTGGGTTTAGAAGGGGAGAGGTGGATAAAACACGGTTTATTCAAAAACAAGATAAACATATTTTGATTACTCAAATTTATGTTGATGATATTGTGTTTGGATCCACCTCCAAATCCTTGGAAAAAGAGTTTGTTAATTGCATGACCTCCACATTTGAAATGAGTATGGTAGGGGAGTTGACCTATTTTTTAGGAATTCAGATTAAACAATCACATGAAGGGATGTTCATATCTCAAGCCAAGTATGCTCTTAACTTGGTGAAGAAATTCGATCTTGAGAATGGAAAACATAAGAAAACTCCTATGGGTACATCCAATAAACTTAATAGAGATGAAAAATCTGAAAGTGTTGATCCTACCTTATATAGAAGTATGATTGGAAGTTTGCTGTATTTAACTGCCACCCGTCCAGATATCATGTATAATGTGTGTTTGTGTGCTAGGTATCAAGCAAACCCGAAAATTTCTCACTTGAAAGCAGTAAAAAGAATAATTCGATATGTTGGTGAGACCTTTGGTATGGGTTTGTGGTATACTAAACACACAAACACTAATCTTGTTGGATTTAGTGATGCCGACCGGGCAAGTGTGTGATGACATGAGAAGTACATCTGGTGGATGTTTTTATCTAGGAAACAATCTGATTTCATGGTTTAGCAAGAGACAAAATTGTGTAGCCCTATCAATAGCTGAATCTGAGTATATAGCTGCTGGTAGTGGATGTACACAACTTTTGTAGATGAAACAAATGATCAAAGATTATGGTTTGCACAGTGATATCTTAACCATGTATTGTGACAACACAAGTGCGATAAACATTGCTAAAAATCATGTTCAACACTCAAGAACAAAGCACATAGATATTACACACCATTTTATTAGAGACTTAGTTGAACAAGACATTGTTTGCATTGAACATGTGGGAACAGAAAACCAATTGGCTGATATTTTTACTAAGAGTCTAGATTTTGAGAGATTCATAAATCTTAGAAATCTCTCGGTATGTGTGTCATGTAATCCCTCACTTATATTTTAATGTATATATATATATATATATATATATATATATATATATATATATATATATATATATATATATATATATATATATTAGGCATATTGCATTGTTCTTTAGGGGGCACACTAGTTTCTCTCTGTATGTTTTAGTACCTTGTTTGATTGTCTTGGTGATACATTCAAGAAAGTATAGTGATCTTATTGCTCAAATTCTTTTCACCATCTCCCAATGAAGTTATACTAAAATTGAAAATTCTCTTTCAAACCACATAGGAAAGAGCTGCCTTTTGAAATTTTTAGGATGCTGCAATTTGTCAATGTACTATGAAGTTTAGACTTGCATGGGTTGATCTTGACTAAATTGACTCCTTTTAATTGACAAAGTGTGAAAGCTACCTAACGGAAAAGAGCTACCTATGAACAAGGTTGTGACATCTTTCTTTTGGGACTATAAATTCTCGAATTTCATGGGTTGATCAATAAGTAAAGTTGCTACCCTTGGTAAATAGTGTGAAAGGTTCCTAGTGGTATCTGTCAAATTAGCTTGAAATAAAGTAAAACCATTCTCATAGGGAAATAAAGTACCTATGGTGATTATGGGAGTAGTTGTGTTAATTTGGTGAAAGAAAAATGAAAATTTGAACATAAAATCACAATTTTTACGGTGTGTTTTTCCATGCAAAGAACATTGGGAACGCATTCGATGATCTAGTCATATCACATGTGTGTGTTTGCATTCTTTTCATTTGATTATTTCTTCGCATACTTTAGGCATGTTTTCTAGGTCATATAGTTATTGAATACTGCGCATGTCAGTGCTTCGTTCACAAAGTCAATATTTTATGTTGTTGTCTAAACTGTTGTGTTCTTCATGAGATTCTGAACTGTTTTTATTGTCTGTGTTTGACAAACTTGAAGGGTTTCAATCTTGGTTAAGTATGATTTGTGTATTCTTAAATTACTTGATCAATTCAAAAATTTTTAAATCAGTTTTTTTATTGTAAATTTATTCTCCACATATCTCTCATGTTCATAACAAATGCATCCTTATCTTATTTCTATTTAGGCACCGCACTTGATTTTTTTAAAATTTTGATTTTCCTCAAGTTTTTGGGCCTTCTCACCTTCTCTCTCATTAATGACTCAACGGCTAATTTCAAATTAGTGGAAGGATTAGTGTTAATTTTTGCGTAAAACAACAGTCACCGCCAAAGGAATCTCTCTCATTCTCCCTGCGATCTACTCGCCTCAATCATCATCCAAA
>CM028380.1:135989207-136043756 GCA_013146195.2 Codonopsis lanceolata | reverse complement strand
TTAACCCACATGGAAGAAGTAGTGAGAAAAGAAGTTCTTAAGTTCTTAGATGCGGCATAATTTACCCTATATCGATAGTAAATGGGTTAGTCTGTCCAAGTAGTTCCTAAAAAGTCAAGAATTACGTTGTTAAAATGAAAAAGATGAATTAGTCCCTACAAGAACAATAACCGGTTATAGAATGCATTGATTTGAGAAAACTTAATGCGCAACCAGAAAGACCACTTTCCTTTGCCATTTATTGACCAAACTTGAAAGACTAGCCGTCATGAATATTATTGTTGAGAAGTTTTTCTAGTTACAATCAGATCCCTGCTGCACCAAGACCATGAAAAACAACTTTACATGTCCCTTCGTACTTTTGCCTTTAGGAGAATGCCATTTGGGTTATGTAATGCACCTACTTTTTCAAAGATGCATGATTTCTATATTTTCACTTAGTTGAAAGATGCGTTGAAGTTTTCATGGATGATTTTTCGCTTTTGGAAATCTTTTGATCATTGTTTAGAAAACCTACATCACCCTAAAGATGTGTGAAACAAATTTAACTTTAAGTTGGGAGAAAAGTCACTTCATGGTCAAACATGGAATTGTCTTAGGCATGTTGTTTCAAATAAAGGCATTGAAGTTGATAAAGCAAAAATGAAGTTATTTCACAACTACCCCTCCCACTTCGCTAAAGGAGTTAGAAGTTTTCAGGCATGCCGGTTTTCATCGACGATTTATAAAAGATTTTTCCAAAATCAGAAACCTCTATGAAATTTGCTTGCAAAAGATACAAAATTTATTTTTGATAAAGAATGTTTAGAAGCTTTTAATTTATTGAAAGAAAATTAATTCATCGCTCCTATTTTATCCGGCCCGATTGGTCACTTCCTTTGAAATCATGTGATGCACGATTTTGCGATTGGAGCCGTGTTAGAACAAAGGGTAGATAGAAAGCCTCTGTGATCCACTATGCTAGTAGAACTCTAAATGATGCACAATTGAATTATACAACTACATCGTAAAAGAGTTTTAGCGTGATATGCTTTAGAAAATTTAGATCATATCTCTAGATCAAAGGTGATAATATTTTCGATCATTCTCATTAAAATATTTGTTAAGTAAGAAAGATGCTAAACCAAATTAATTAGATGGATGTTATTGTTACAAGAATTTGACATTACTATCAAAGATAAAAAGGGAACCGAGAATGTTGAGTCGACCATTTGTCTAGATTGGAATTTTCACCCTGCTTGAACGCCAATTTCATGATGATCATGTTCCATAAATGATGATTTTCGTGATGAGCAACTTTAGCCATTAAAGATCGCCCTTGGTATGCCGATTTTGTCAACTACTATGTGTCCGATATCATTAATCCGCATTTTGATCATTATGAAAAGAAGAAATTTTTCATGAAACTATAAATTATTTTTGGGAAGCACCACATTTATACAAAATTCTCCGATTCTTTAATAAGAAGATGTATTCGTAAAAGACCAACAAGGTATTATGGAATTTTGCCATGGATACTTTGTGGAGGTCATTTTAGTGGAAACAAAACGCTAGAAAAATTTTGCAATCAGTTTATACTCACTATCTTTTAGAGATTGTGAATTGTTTTATAGAACATGTGATAAGTGTCAAAGAACAGGTGGAATAGGAAAGAGAAACGAGATGCCCTTGCATATTAATTTGGTTGTTGAAATTTTTCACATTTGGGGTATTGATTTCATGGGTCCTTTCCCAGTATCAAATAATTGTGAATATATTTTAGTAGCAGTAGATTACGTATGTAAATGGATTGAAGCAGTAGCAACCAAAGCAAATGATGGTAAAACAGTGGTTAAATTCATAGAAGACTTGTTTGCTAGGTATGGAGTACCTAAGGCCATAATAAGTGACCAAGGAACTCATTTTACCAATAAGTTGTTAAATAATGTCTTTAGGAAACATGGTGTAACTCACATGTTAGCTACACCCTATCATCCTCAAACATCCGACCAAGTAGAAGTTAGTAATAGACAAATAAAAGCAGTATTAGAAAAGACTGTTAGGCCTAATCGTAAAGATTGAGAATCTAAACTTAATGATGCATTATGGGCATACCGAACTGCTTTTAAAACCCTCATAGGAATGAGTCCATATAGAATGGTATATGGCAAAGCTTGCCATTTACCAGTTGAAATTGAGCATAAAGACTATTGGGCTGTTAAAGAATTAAATTTAGATTTAACCTTGGCTGGAGAGGAAAGATTGTTTCAATCAAATGAGTTAGAAGAACATAGGTTGAATTCGTATGAGAATGCAAAGACATATAAAGAAAAGACCAAGAAATATCATGACATGGGGTTAGCCAACAAAATGTTTCATCCAAGTATGAAAGTGTTACTTTTTAATTCTAGATTAAGGTTATTCCCCGGAAAGTTAAAATCTAAATGGTCTGGTCCCTTTATAATTGTACGAATCTATCCTCATGGAGCTGTTGATATTCAAAATCCTAAAAATAATGAAATTTTCAAAGTGAATGGACACCGACTCAAGCCATATCAAGAGCCGATGTTAGTAGAACGAACAATTGAGTTAATTCGTTTGGCTGACAGTGAACCACCCCGAGATTAGGCTTGCAGTTTGGTCGAGCCAAAGACGTTAAACAAAGGCGCTAAGTGGGAGGCAACCCACTATTTTGAATGTTATTTATTTCTAGTTTAAATATTTTTTTCTCCGTTAAATGTACTTTTGGACATTTAATTTTTAATTAAATATGCCAAAATTCAAGTTTGGGGGAGAAAAACATTTTAGTGTTGTATTTATATGTTGCTAATAATTTTTAGTCTAGAGTTCTTGTTAAGTTTTTGCATACAGGAAAGATACAAAACATAACGGAAGTTAACGGAAGGGCTAAACTACAAAACTATTGAAAAGGAAGAAAGAAAATCAAGCCTGAAAGTTCTGGACACCTTGCGGACACAAGGTGTTGGAGACCTTGAGACCGCAAGGTGCTGCGTAAATGTAAATGTTGTGCAACGTACCGTCAGACATGGGGAATCAGTGGTTTGACTGCCCACCTTGCGGTCGCAAGGTCTGCCACACCTTGCGACCGCAAGGTCCCCCTATTTAAGACAGTGTCGTGCCTCCCTTCAGAAATCACCAGAAAATTTTCTCCCTTCCTCAAGCAGCAGCAGCAGCCGCCCAGCCTCTTCCAATTCCGGCGAGATCTTCCATATTCCAGCACTAATCTCAAGATCCTCTCCTCCCTCTTCAAACTCTTCATCTTCTACCTCCCACACATCCTCCATTGCAATTCGTTGAAGACTTGAAGCTTTTGAAGAAAGAGGGAAGAACACCATTGTTGCCGATCAAGTTCACACTCCGGCTCATTCTCGACTTTAAAGCTGCATTTAACACGTAACGCTAACCCCTCTCTTTAAATTTTTACGTAAAATATTTGCATGCTAGGGTGTTAGATAATTTTAACGTAGATAAATTTTTTGCATGCTTTAGAATTAATTTTTAATTTTAAAACTTTAAAAACTTATTTTAATTGTTAGAACTTTAGTTTTTAATTTTTAATCAAATAAAATGTTTCGTAAGCGTAGAAATACCGGTTTCGGTGCTTCGTCCTCCGGCCCTGTTCAGGAAGACGAGCCGCATTTTGACCACACCCGATTCATATCCCACGAGGCCTCCGAAAGATATGCGGCCAAACTCTCTAAGTCTTTGGTTCCCGACAGGGGATTTAAGGCTGAAGAGTTTGGCCTCCGTCCAAACTTTACGGCCCGTAGGTGGGGGCGTTTGATAGACTCTCTGGAAAAGGCAGCTGTAGTGCCTATTGTCTGAGAGTTCTATGCCAATGACAGCATTGGCATAGATGAGGGTGTATTAGACACCGTTAGTGTTAGGGGCACGTTAGTAGATTTTTCGCCCCAAAGCATTAACGAATATTTCGGCACCTCCAACTTTGCGGTTGGTGCCGATAATTTTAGCACACACCTCCACCCCCTATCGCTGTCGAGGTGGTCAATGCGACCATCGCCCTCCCTGGTGTGGTATGGACCTATAACCGTAATGCACCCTTTGGTCCACGCACCATTGAGGAGTCCTTCCTTCAGAACACGGCCAAGCCCGTGTTCAAATTTGTTTGTGGGTGTCTCATGCCCTTAAGTCACCAACATACGGTGACTTGGGAGAGGGCTGTCTTGACCTACACTATTATGTCCGGTGGGTCTGTTGATGTTGGCTGTTTGATCAACGACCAAATCAAGACCCTTATTAGAGGTAGGACGAATGCGGGGTTCGCGTTCCCGCATTTGATCACGGAGTTGTGTAGAGGAGGCAAGTGAGATGACCTGCACACGCCGAGAGGTCAAGGCCGGTCCCGCCATTACTAGGCCATTGTTTGAGCACCACCAGTAGTCGAGAGTAAGGGTTCCTCAAGGGGAGGAACCTGAAGAGGAGGAGGAGGACCCGCTCGTTGGGATCTCCAATAGGCTAGAAGAGGTTGCCTTAGAAGGCCAGATAGCAACTCAACAGTTGGCACAAATCCGTGCCGACCAAGAGCGACTATTTGGTTGGTTTAACACGGTGGGACAAAATGTCTCAGCCTATTATGGGCTGCCTCCTGGCACGATCCTCGAGTTACATCCTTATTCGTTATTTCTGCCCGACTCACCGTGAGTCGAGGCCCAAGTTTCATCCTCTTTCGTTAGGTGGACTTGCTATCTCCTTTTGATATTTTTCCATCCCCATCAATCCTCTAATATGTTCCTCCATTTTGAGGACAAAATAGAAATTAAGTTTGGGGGGGGGGGATTTTAAGCTTAAAGTCCTAGCAGGTCCTAGCCTAATGAGGAATGGAGTTGGGCTATGTTTTTAGGGTGAAGAAAAATTTCTTTATACGATGACCATCTAAATCTTCACCCTATTTTTCCTGTTTTTATTTTTTCTTATTTTCGGAGGTGTTGCCTTGACCAGAATACACTCACATTGGATGCTCGTGGGTTCCTCTTGTGGGGACCCAACATTAATTGAGTCATCGTCATCATCTCCAATTTTCTTATATAAAAAAAAAATTCAAAATTTTCATTCTCAAGTTTAGGTGTGGTAATGCTAGTCGTAGTCAATGAGGAGTTAATGCAATGAACCGCATAGCTAGTCCATAGATCCCTCTGGAATTTACTTAATTTTGCGAAACTTTTACTTTTCTCCAAATTCTTCATGCACCCACACCAGTCATAATTATGGATTGATTAGAATAGTTTTATAAAGTTTATAACACCTAATTCATTACAACTAGATATGCACAAGAATATGATGCATAGCCATTCGAGCAAAATTGTTGCATTAAATTGTGACTTAGGGTCAATTGCATGATAGTTAGATCCCTTGGATTTTTCTCATTTATATATCTCAAGCACACTTTCAAACCGTGTCTGCATGTTAGTCTCAATTGTCCCTACCATCTGTCTTAGCGAATGCTTATGTGAAATCCAGTGATGCTAAACATTCAACCCCTAATTCCCATAGTTGATATGATATTTTGTGTTGTCTTACTTACTTTAAAAACTACATGAGCATTTGGCCTTAAAAAAATGAATTAGGCCATTTTTGGATCGTTAGAGCCTAAATATTCCCTGACCTATACTAAAAATATCCCTAGTGTCCCCGTTGAGTCTAATGAAAAAGAATGGAGTGTGCTAAGCACACTATTTAAACCCCCATTCGCCATCATTTCTATTACCCACATTAACTTAACCCTAAAAGCCTATACACTTTTAGCCTACCCTTTGAGAGAATAGGATGTGGGGGGAAATTGATTTTGGAGGACCACTTCTTTTCAGTTAGGCTATTTTTCGGAAGACTTCTTCTTTCCGTCGTCGAAAAAAATAAATAAATTATGTATCGACGAAAAATGAAACGGAAGAAGAAGAGTATAACAAAGATTCAAATGGAAGCATAGCTTTCAAGAGAAAAATATGTTTGAAAAATCATGCTGATAAGAATGATATTTTTAGAAGTATATATTGCCCAAAACAAGTTTGGGGGGGGGGGGAAGAAGAAAACTGAAAAGTAACGAAAACACCCCTCCACTTATGGTCTTTGCAGGTCCTAGCCTAAATAGGGAAAACTTCATTTTGCTTGGAAGTATGAGGGAAAAAAGGGTAGTCTTACTCTCTCACTTTGAATTCCAATTCCTTTCCATCATATCCCCCATCACCTTGGCCTTACATTACAAGCTAAATAAAGACCTAATGATCTTCTTGCCAATGCTTATGCTGTTTTAACTGTCAAGTGAGTAATATGAAATTGATCACACACTGCATATTCATTATTATTCAACCTAAGGCTCATTGTGTTAGCATAATCTTAGCTATTACAAGTAATTGGGATAGGAGAGCATTGTATGTCATACATAGAAGTGCATGGGATGGATGTATAAGTCTTAGAAATCCTTGGGACCTTTCTGTATGTAACTGACCGGGTTTGGATGGTAAATCTCATAATTCTTAATGCATAATTTTCTATTAAACTTTGATTTTCATATGAATGTGGTGTTTAGCTTAATAAAACTATTTTAGTTAAGATATTCTCTAAGACTGGTGAGCACACACACACACACAGAGAAATTAAAAGTTGTAGCAGTTTTAAGGAAAGATCAGTTGGTTTTATATGACTAAGTCTGCATATATGTGGTGAGCATCGAACTGAGATTGCTTTGTATGCCATACTTTTATAACTTAAGGTTGAAGCCAAAAAGATTTTATGTTTATTTTTAGTTTAATTTTTATCTGCTTTTGTATTTATCTATTTTTGTATTTATCTGCTTAGTCGAGTCACTCGAAAGAGTCTTCTTGAGTTTGTGGGTTTATAGAGGAGTGTAAATAGTGTCACCCTCCAAAAAGATTTTAATTTATGTTATTTATATGCTTTTGTATTTATAAGTGTTTATTATTTACTCGTGGACGAGCAACGTTTAAGTTTGGGAGTATTTGATCGATGTATTTTATACGTCGATTTTATACGCTTCTATGACTTAAATTATGCTATTTCACGAGGCTTTTGGCTACTAATATATGTTTTCGGTGAGTTTTGTAAGTTTCAGGGTTATTAGTGAAAATATGCCAAACTCCAGGGTTTTTAGGGCAAATTTCAAGAAGGGCCAAAGAGTAAAAATGAAGAAAAGTGAAGACTGTCAGAATCTGAAGACCTTGCGGACGCAAGGTACATCAGACCTTGCGACCGCAAGGTAGGTAGTAACGGGCAAAGTCAAGCAAACAAAGGCCAGACACACTGGAGACCTTGCGAACGCAAGGTACTCAACACCTTGCGGCCGCAAGGTGGTCAGATTGCGTGATTTTCGGATTTTCATATAGAGGTTCAATTGGATTACAACTCCCGAGTATATATAGAAGTTAGATGTCGAGAGCAAGAGAGAGAAAATCGGCTGGAAGCAGTCTTAGGTAGATTTTAGGTAGTTTTTAGATTGTATATCATAATTAGAATGTGTAAATACAAATATTGAAGATCAAATCATGTATTCGATCATCTCCAAGTGTTGTTCATTGTCTATGATGAACGAAATCATCCATAATCTAGGTGGTGGGAGGTAACTTGTATCAAACTTATGTTTTGATTCTTATATATGTTCATTCAATGCTTGTTGATTGTGTTGTTCATCAATCCCTATATTATTTTGCTTTAAACAAATGAATGTAATCGCAAATAATAAAGGCCTAGAGGTGCGGATAACTGCATGATCAATGTGCATATGTCGTACGCTGGCTCACCATCAAAATAAATTGGACCTATCGATGCACGAGAGTGATAAATTAGGGCCAGGTTCATACATGATCTAGGTGACAGATAGATCATAAATCTAGGTGACAGCTAGATTAAAGTTCATGTGCTTAGGATATAGAATGGATGAATTTTGTGGGGATAGAGGTTGAACCAATTGTTCAACAGACTATATCTATCTTTAGTGAACGAACCCAAGACATTGAATGATAATTATTATGAATTGAACATAAAGGAGATACAAGTGAAACCTAGAATCCTAGATTGCCACCCACCATAAGATCTTCATATCTGTAATCACTGCTAATTAGTTAAACATCTAAATATAAAAAGTTATTTAGAATAGAAATAAATATAAAAACCCCATTTAGATTAATAAGTTGCTATCAATAAATAGCACTGTTCGTGATCACTTGTCTCTGTGGGTTCGACCCTTGCTTCCAATACTATTCTATAATAGTCTTGTCCACTTGCAAGGAAAAAGATTAATTAAAACATCGATCAGCCATGATGCTTAAACTTCTCAATAAAGGGGATTTTTATACGTGGACTTTAGCATTGCAGCCTTCAGTAATCCTACCCTTAAAGTTCAAAATTCCCGACATAGAAAAGTTTGATGGGACTGGATGCCCTATATCCCATTTGAGATCATATTCCACTGGCATGCAGTCAAGGGGAGCTAGCTTTGAGGCTATGGCTTCCAATTTTCACCTCACCTTAGTAGGTGCTGCCAAACAATGACTGATGTTGTCCGATAGCAGCACCCTAAATACTTGGGACCAGATAGCTGAGGCAGTCCTTGAAAGATACAAAGACAACACCAATCCTGAAAATAGGAGGGACCTTGAGTCGTGCACCCAAAGGGAGAAAGAAACCTATGCACAGTTTGCAGTCAGGTGGAAAAGAAAGTTGGCACATACCTTTGACAGACCTGATCCGGCCGAGTCATGCCAAATGTTCATTAAAAATCTCCAGCCCATTTACCTGGAACATATGCGGTATCTCCCCTACACCAATTTCAAAGAACTAGTGGAGATATGAGCCAGTATTGATGATGATATACGGACTGGGAAACTAAAAACCAATACACCTCCTAGTTCTTTCCGTTATCCCAAATGAAACACAAATAAGCACTCATCACCACTGGCCAATATGGTAGGGAATGCCTCAACCCCATTTTCTACCCGCACTATAGTTCCTGCTCCATGGTACTATGGGTCGACAGTCCGCAATGCAAAGGGAGGAAATAATGGCCCGAATGATGTAATTTTAGAAATCGAACTCTAAGATTATAATGAACCGCAAGCTCCCCGCCTGCGTGATACCGTTAGGGCTAATGGCACAAGGAGTGCTAAAGTCGTTGGAAAATTATAAACCACCAAACCCCCTGCCCAGGAATTGGAACAATGCCCAAGATCGGAATACCATCGCCCAAAGTGGTCACCTCACCGATAAATGTTATACTCTAAAAAATGCTATCCAGGACCTTATAGATGATAAGGTTATTGAAAAGCCTCCACCCAGACCAAATATAGTCAATAACACCCTACCTCAAGTCAACATGATTGAGGTTAATGAAAACTCCTGTGTTACCAAGTTTGAGATCAATAAACATCCACTTCCATATATCCTTGTTCCCTATCCTCCATCCTTATCCACTAAAGAGCCTAGTTGTAATATGCTCTCTTGGGACACCATCCCGGGTAGCCAAAAAACCTGTAACATTGAAAAAACCACTTGGGTTGGTGGAGATGTTAGCCACCTTACCCGATCTGACTGAGCCTACCGGCCAAACCCAGAAAGAGGGGACCACTATGGCAAAGACCAAGAAACAGATGCTGGGGCTAAAACGGTGGAAGATACTCTATTAGCTCAGATGAAGAAAACTCAGGCCAACATTTCCTTCTGGGGCCTACTGTGTGCTTCTAAGACCCACCGTGATACACTGGCTAAGTCTCTAAGTCAGGCAGTCATTCCTATTGAAACCTCCCCAAATGAGCTTACTCAGATGATCGGGAACATCCACTTTGGGAACGTGATAATGTTCACTGATCTGGATCTGCCAAAGGAAGGAACCAACCACCTTGATGCTCTTCATATTATTGTGGGAATTCTGGAGAAACGGGTTCCCCGGGTTCTGATTGATAACGGGTCTTCATTGAATGTATGTCCTGCCAGCACGTTAGCCAAACTGGGAATAAAAATATCAAAACTCACTCCTTCCTCGCAGACAGTTAAGGCATACGACAACACTAGTCGATGTGTCTTAGGGATGGTCACTTTAATGTTAACTATTGGGCCGTTAAACATGCCAGTTGAGTTCCAAGTCCTGAATATACCAGCTACTTTTAGCCTGTTGTTGGGACACCCTTGGATTCATGGGGTAAAGGGGGTAGCCTCCTCATTACACCAGCGTGTCAAATTCGTCCACGATGACCATATAGTGATTATTCTGGCTGATAAGATCGTGGAGAATAAGGAAAACGAGGATATCCCAATCCTCGAGATAGAGCATGATGACACTGGTATTTTCCTTAGTGGCTTTGAGGTTATCCCCCAAGCTGTGGTCAACGCCATTGAATATGGTCGAGAAACGGACATCATTGGAAAGAAAGTCACCTCCCTAGGAAACATGGTCCCTTTAAACATGTTTCGAAAAATGAATTATATGCCTGGTCTGGGTCTCGGCAGAAATCAGCAAGGACTTCTTAATTTAGTCCAGGATGAACTTAAGGAATGTATCCCTCCTTTTGGTCTAGGATACACGCCTACTCCAGCTGAAGTAGCCGCAGTCATGAAACAGAAACGTGAGAAAAGGAAGGCAGAAAGAGAAAAGCGTCCTTATAAACATCCCCCTCTCCAACCTTATAGAAAAACCCTAAATGGTTACTTTATAAGAAAGGGGGAAAATAAAGCCTATTTCATGTTTCCTGAGCCCTGGTTAGACCAGAATGGAAAAAGATGCCCTGGTTGGGAAATCTTTGAAGATGTCAGTTTTCTCACAGATAGAATGGAACAGGTTACCCTGGAGCCCCGTAGCACTGCATATAAGACTATCACTGTTGAAAATACTTGGTCTATAGACCAAGATGATTATGCTCTAGCCCTATTAGATGATGATGGTCTAGGAGATAGTTTCCTGGGTATGATAGATGGAGGCACTTATTATAAAGAGTTCCCTACTTCTTTTGAGCTTATTGCCAATAAGCCTCTGCAAAACTGGTATACCACGACCGGCCCGCTCCTGACGCCCGCAGACTTAGTGGACCGTTTTGGATATACTATTCCTATTCCTTCCCATAGCTTGACAGATTGGTCATCTACCGATCGGCTACCTAAAATTAAGGATCTCAAACCCCATGTCCTCAATAATGTAATAAACCCTGTACAGTTTGCTTTTAATGACAATTTAAGTGTCTTTGCTTATTCCTTAGTTGCACCTACATTAAAAGATGCATTAAATAATAATAATGATAATGAGTCATTTAATGAAATGGACACAAAAGATAAAAATTATTTGCTTGAGCTTGTAAAGTCAGTTGAGCACCAGTAACAGAGCCATTCATCAGAACCAACTGAAGACCTGTCCACAATCAATCTGGGGCTGGACAATGAAATCAAAGAAATCAAAATAGGCAGCTACCTGTAAGGCCCTGAAAGAGTAGCACTTATTGATCTCCTTAAAGAGTTCGTGGACATATTTGCCTGGTCCTACGAAGATATGTCGGGTCTGGACCCAGCCATAGTCGAACACCGGATCCCCATATACCCGGATGCTCGTCCAGTCAAGCAAAAGCTCCGCCGCATCAAGCCAGAATGGTCACTACAAGTCAAAGAAGAAATCATAAAACAGTTGCGCGTCAACTTCATTCGGGTAGTTGAATACCCGATCTGGCTGTCTAATATAGTGACCATTCCCAAGCCCAACGGGAAAGTCCGAATCTGTGTAGACTTCCGCGACCTCAACAAAGCGTCGCCCAAAGATGACTTTCCTCTACCCAACATTGATATTGTGTTAGACGCCGTCGCTACTCACAAAGTCCGATCCTTCGTCGATGGCATGCTGGGCTATAATCAAATCAAAATGGCAGCAGATGACCAGGAGAAGACCTCATTCACTACTCCCTGGGGAACTTATTGCTATACTGTCATGCCATTTGGGCTGAAGAATGCCGGAGCTACCTATCAGAGGGCCGCCACTACCCTCTTCCACGACATGATCCACAAAGAAATGGAGGTCTATGTTGATGACATGATCGTGCATTCCAGCGACGCCAAAGGTGCCCATATCAAAGACCTTCGAATGTTTTTCGAAAGGTTAAGAAAGCACCAGATGAAGCTTAACCCCACCAAATGCACATTCGGGGTTACCAAAGGCAAAGTCCTGGGATTCTTAGTGACCGAGCAGGGCATCGAGATCAAGCCAACAAAGATCAAAGCCATCCTAGAAATGCCACAACCGAAATCTCCAACCGAAGTCAAAGGCTTCCTAGGCCGATTGTAGTATATCAGCCGTTTCATCAGACAGCTGACGACCAAATGTGAGCCCCTCTTTAAACTTCTAAAAAAGAATATTGACCAAGTCTGGGACGAGAAGTGTTAGCTAGCCTTCGAGAAAATAAAAGCCTACCTTACCAATCCCCCTGTGCTAGCTCCACCCCATATACATAAACTTCTCCTCATATATTTAATCGTCACAGACACATCAATAGGGGCTATGCTCGCCCAAGAGAAAGAGAATTCCTACATTGAAAATGATGTATACTTCATTAGTAGGAAACTGCAAGGAAGCGAGCTAAATTATTCAGCACTGGAGAAAAGCTGCACCGGCCTAGTCTGGGCCACTCAAAGGCTCAAGACCTATCTCCAGGTCCATCAAACTCATATCCAGAATGGAACTTATGAAGTACATCTTCGGTAAGCCATCACTATCTAGCCGACTGGCCAAGTGGTCTTTTCTTCTCAACGAGTTTGACATAACCTATGTCACACTCAAATCTATCAAAGGGAGCGTAATTGCAGACCACTTAGCCGATCTACCCCTGAAGGCCGAAGATACAACTGAGCCTGGTTTCCAAAATCAAGGTGTCTTGGAAATCACTGACCATGACACCAGTTGGCAAATGTTCTTTGACGGAGCCGCAAACAAAAGAGGCTTTGGCATAAGAATCTTACTTATCGATCCGGTTGATTCTCATACTCCGCTGGCTATAAGGTTGGAGTTTGAATGTTCAAATAATACAGCGGAATATGAAGCCTGTATTGCTGGCCTAGAAGAAGCTCTCCAAAGGGGAGCCAAAGATCTCGAAGTCTATGGAGACTCTGCTCTAATCATAAATCATGTTGAAGGGAGATGGAAAATTCAAGATCCCCGACTGCAGCTTTACCATGCCAAGTTAACAACACTTGCTGTCCAATTTGATTCTGCCTTGTTCCATTATCTGCCACGAGACAGAAATCAATTCGTCGATGCCTTAGCCACTCTGGCATTGCTAGTCCAGATTCCCGAAGAAACTAATGTTCAGCCGTTCAATGTCGGGAAGAAGGTCACTCCGGCATACTGTTTCAAAATTAATGTAGCCCCTGAAGCAGATCACGAGCCCTGGTATGCTGATATCTTAAATCTGATTCAGAAAAATATTTATCCTCCCAATCTAGACAAAAGAGGAAGAGTCTCCCTGCGAAGGTGGGCCTCCCAATTTGTACTCCGCGGTGGCAGCCTGTATAAGAGGCAATATCAAGGCCTCAACTTACTATTTGTCGATCAAGCTAAAGCTGAGCAGATAATGGATCAACTGCATGGTGGTACCTACGGGCCCCACATGAATGGCCATATACTTTCTAAGAAAATTATCCGATAGGGGTATTATTGGAGCACGCTCGAAACTGATTGTATTCGGTGGGTACGACACTGCAATAAATGTCAACGCTTTGCCAATCTACTGCATGTGCCCTCGCACGTCTTATATAACTCCACAGCCCCCTGGCCCTTCTCAACATGGGGAATCGACGTCATAGGCCAAATTCACCCGAAGGGATCCAATGGCCATGAATACGTCCTGGTAGCCGTCGATTACTTTACAAAGTGGGTGGAAGCCTCTTCCTACAAAGTTCTGAGTGCCCGAAAGGTGTCCGAATTCATCCGAACCAATATCATATATTGTTATGGGGTACCTTTCGAGATAATCTCCGACAACGGCTCACGCTTTGAAGGGGACGTGAACCGTCTACTCGACGAGTTCAAAATCCAAAGACATAAATCCTCCCCCTACCGGCCACAAGCCAATGGTGCCATTGAAGCAGCCAATAAAACACTTATGAACATCATCAGAAAAATGGCTGACACAGGAAGAGACTGGCTAGAAAAATTTCCGCTAGCACTCTAGGGCTATCGCACCTCAGTCCACACACCCACTGGGGCTACGCCTTACTCTCTGGCATATGGCATGGAGGCGGTACTACCGATAGAAGTTGAAATTCCATCATTAAGAGTGATGATGGAATCTGACATACCAGAAGTTGAATGGGTCCAAGGGCGTTTTGAAGAACTGGCCCTAATCGATGAATGGCGCCTATTAGCCCTGGAACATACCCGAGCATATCAAAGACGCATCGCCCGGGCTTTCAATAAAAAGGTCAAAGGCTGCAACATCCAAGTTGGAGACCTCGTACTTCGGGAAAAACATCCTAGTTATGTTGATACTAGGGGAAAATGGAAGTCTCCCTGGATGGGACCATACATTTTTAAGGAGATCCGGTCAGGAGGTGCCGTGTTTCTCACGAACCAGGATGGAGAAGATCTTGTCCAACCCTTCAACCTCGACAAACTCAAAAGGTACTATGCCTGATCTATCCAGCAGATGCTTCCCTCTCCAGCATGCTAGGCTGAAAACCCGAAAAGGCGGCCTAGGAAAAAGTTAGGGCACATAAAAAAAATAAATAATAATAATAATAATAATAAAGGAAAAATAAGGGCCCGCTAGGCTGAATACCCAAAAGGGCGACCTAGGAAAAAGTTAGGGCACGTATATGATAAAAAAATAATAATAAAAAAAAGAGATATATCAAGAATAAAGAAGGAGAGGGAAGGCATTATTTGGAGCCCTCGGCATACTACCTCCAAATCTTCACTATATCAGAGGCCCGACTGACAGAAAAGGAAAACCACGACAGAAGCTCATAATAAAACACTAAAATATAATATTATGGGTCCTAACTTAGGAATTTTTATTAAGACAGTTAAATTATAGATTGACTGCATGTACATATCCATATATTGCCTGTACCCCCTTTGTTTCCGTAGAAAATATCCTTTTTTGCAGCTCTAGCCCCATAATGGCCCATCAATGTTTGCGGCGTCCTCCGAGCCGGGCCCATATGCTCCTTCTGCGGGGTGCCGAGGAAGCACTAGTCTCACTAGCATGTGAGCCACCAGAAGTGTCTTCTTCTTCATCATCAGCGTCTCCGTTCTCCTGAGTGGCTGCATTGCTCGGACCAGCTCCATCATCCCTGACGGCCATGCCCCAACCAATTTGGGGAGGAGGAGCAGCTACTTCTGGTTCCCATGGGTTATGCTGCCTACTACCATTGCTTAATCTACGGAATGTATTTCTGGGACCCGCAGTATTCGGTCCAGGGGCTGATCGGGCGTCAAGACCATGTACCTGCCGAAACTCTGCCTCCAAAGCCTAAGGAATGACTAACCCCAAGCTATCAATATCCTCGCCTATTTCCATCAAACGAGTGTCAATTCCATTAGCCACATGACGGCCCAGCAAGTTTCTCAATCCGCGCCTGATAGTGTGGGACGGCCCCTCAGCAGATACCATAATCCATACCAAATACCCAGGGGACAGAAGTATATAATCAGGAAAGGGATAGGCTGCCTCTAGCCTCTCAGTATCCCGATGCCACATACCTTGAATGGTGGGACCCAAGTCCTCATCGGTATTATCCACTTCCATATATATGGGACGAGTTGTATCCGGGATCACCTGATGTCTCCCAAATTGCCGCAAGGTTCGGTCTGGCTGATAAAAGGAGGTCAGCATAAGGCCTAACAGGACCACTTGACTATATTCATCAGAATGACGAAGAAAGCGCCGAATCTCCCAATGATGAATTACCCAGATTATGTCCATGGAGCCTCGGCGGTAAAAGTGATCAGCCCAATCAAACTCAGAGAAATTGGTCTGAAGAAGATGCCCGCGAACGCCATAGAGGGTTGGATCATATGGTGCTCCGTGCGGCACGGGAGCTAGAACCCAAAGAAAATGCTCTTCTAGCCACATGTGTACCAGAATGGGGCTATCGGTAGGGAATAGTTCTTCGCCACTAGCAAAAGCAGTCAGGCCCATAAAGGTCTCCGCCAAAATCACCGGGACAATATTCAACCGGTGATCTCGAGCCTGTAATGCAAGGTCCACGACCCGCACATCAACAAATCCGGGTGGACCGACTAACAAGTATTTCCCTACCAGACAGAGGAAGAGCGCAGTCAGCCTACGCCACAGGTAATCTATATCATCCTCCCTATATTCTGTGAAGACCCCAGGGAGGACAGTTAGATTAAAAGTTTCTTTGTTAAAGAAACCTGGAGTGGCCTGGCGGGTAGTGTGAAAAAGCTCCCGAATAGCCATATATGGATGTCTCCTATAGGCCGGCACTGCGATCTGACGAGAAGGTGCCACCCCCAGCATCGCACAGAACTCTTCGAATGTGGGGCACATCTCATTCATGCCAAAGTTAAACAGATGGTCTTGAGGAGACCAAAACCTGGCGGCTCCCCTCAACATGTCCCAATTTATAATGACGTTCCGCAAGGACATTAGGCATTTGAACCCGAAGATGTGATCAAACCAGTCTCGCTCGTCTGATCGCAGGGAGAGGATCCAGAAATCCAATGCATTCTCATAAACTTCAATTTCCAAAGCCGTGGGAATACGTGCGACCATTTATGAAAGAGGTGCAATGGATTTTATAAGGCAAGAGAAAGGGCAACGGCAGAGCAAAAGAGAGCCTGAGAATTGTGAAAGAGGAGGATGAACAAGCTAGTGAGAAATCAAGCCAATCTTTGTCTGAATTTATACCGAGAATTGGAAAAAAACAGACAGTTCTGTGCACAGGATGTGAATAGTAACAAACAGTGGCTGCACTGGAGAAGCCATGGCGCCACCAATAGAGTCCCTTGGCGTTGCGCCATGCCCCCCATATAGCCATGCCAAGTGCCAAGCACTGTGCTGGAAATTCTGCCTGGTATCCTGGTTTATCTGCCGACCGTCCACTGTTCCTACGTCTGATCGTGAGAAAGAAAGAAAGGCTATGAAAAATGGCTATGAACACGGGTTCAATAGCCACAGTGCGTTGAAGAAACAAAGGAGACGGTCGTTCTTCCATTCCCCTATCACCAGAAAAACCCACTCCGATCTGAAGGTGTATTCTCATAAATCCCCTCTCCAAGAATACAGCGTGCCATTACCTTTTAGATGTCTGGTATAGCTTTCTTTTATGTGTGTATTTAGTTTTGCATGTGTAATATATTGCATCGTCTACATTTCTATTGAATTACATAACAATGTCTGTACAGGTTTCTTTTACATAAAAAAAAAAAAAAATACATCTAAGAATGTATTTCAAAAAAAAAAAAAAGATTATGTGTAATTATTTTGCATTTAAATAAGTTATTTTCGCATCCTAGACATCATAGAAGTGCATGTTAGACTACATTTATCATGTACATAATAAAGTAGGAAAATGTTCATGCATCATCTCATGATTGTTCTGCATTGCATTTGCATCAGGTAGAGTAGTTCATGCATCTATCATGTGCATTTCATTGTCCAATAAGCTGCCATAGGGGTACGCTAAAAGAAAATAAAATGCCACCGATCGTTAAAATAAATATTTGTATGGCATTTACTATGTCCCTGCAGCATTTGAATGCATGAAAAATAAATTTGAGGGCATAAAATATATCTATTTAGTCTCATTTTTATCCAAAAATACGCCCCAAAATGTATTTCAGAAAATTTAAATTGTATTCCGAAAAGTCCATCTCGTGACTGTATTGCATGCAAAAATATGTTTTAGTGTAAAACATGCATCATATAGCCTCATTTGCATTTATAGTATAAATCATGCATAGTATGGTAAAATAGTGACCACTAGTTCAATCATGCATCGCAAAAATAAATCATATAAATTTCATGCATCATTACTTAATTAAATCATTTAGGCATAAATAGGACATGCATATGCATCATTAATAAAGTCAGGAGTGCTCCAAAAGTTCCAAACAGTGCAGAAATTTAGCAGATATGAAGTATTTCCAGGCAAATCTAGAAAGAGAAAGAAACTTACAGCGGTGGGAGGAAGATTGGACACGTGAGTGTTCCGGTCTCGGAGAATATTGCCCCAGTGATCTGTAGAGTACTGATATTTGAGTTTATTCTGGATCAAGGGAGGAAACTCATTCCTCCTTTCGTCAGATTCTGGGTGCATAGGAGCCTTCCCCTTCCTGAATCGAGAAGAAGATGCCATCTGCTAGACAAATCACTGAAATTGGCGAAGAAAAATTGAGAAAATTAGCAAAATAAAAAGAAAATAAAAAAAGAACGGAGGAGCAACAATGGCGTCGTAGAAGAAAAGAAGAGAGAAAGAAGGAAGAAGGAACAGTAGCTCCCTTTCCTTACTCCCCGTCCATTATAAGGGTGGAAAAGGAATTTGTCTTTTTCCCCCCTCCAAAGTTTGAAGCTGCGACACTTAAGTCCCCAAGTTCCAAAGTTTCCAAAATGGTCCCTGAGCTTAACGAAGGATTAACGAAATTAATTTTGTTAACCAAAAATTGATGACCATCCATCAGAGGACAAAGAAAAATAATATCCCCAGCGGGTCAACCACGAAGTCAACATAGAAAAAAAAATTCAGTGGCAAAAGAAAAAAAAAGAAAAAAAAGAAAAAAAAAGAAAAAAATTAATAAAGTCCCTGGCTTGAAAAAGCAAGAGTGACAGAAATGTCGAAATCAACCGAATCCGCGGCAGCCACCTGGACGTGAAAAGGTAAGAAATGTATAGTATTCTTACCCTAACTCTAGAATAATTTCCTTTAAGAGGAAATTTTTGTTTAAAAGAAAGAAAAAAAAAGTTTTGTTTTTCAAGAATAAAAGAAAACCCTTTTTTTTAAAAAAAAATGAGTTTTTGTTTAAAAAAAACAAAAAAGAGGACTATTTCAAAAAACACAAAAAAAGAAGAATATTGAAAAACTTGAAGAATGTTTTCTATCTTCACACAGTTTTCGAAAAACTTGAAGAATGTTTTTCTCTATCGTGCTCGATGACAGATTTTGATCGGTCGAGTGCAGTTTTCGGAAAATTTGATAAGTTTTCTCATTTGTGTTCGGAAACAAGGTATTGACTAGCCAGACACAATTTTTTTGAAAATGACTCTTAACATATTTCAATGACAAGGTTTTGACCAGTTGAAATATGGTTTCCGAAAAACATTCAAATCTTCATACCATATTTGACGGCCGTCCTCGACCGTTTGAATACGGCTTTTCAAAAAAAAAATCTTTTTCCTGTTGTGTTCTTAGTTGGGTTTTGACCTAAAGAACATAACATCCTCGTTGTGTGTAGTTTAGGTTTTAGGCTTGAACTACGTTTGGTCTAATTTTCTTTATTAAGGAATACGTAGGCATCCTACATTAGTAGGTCCGACCATCAGAGTACTTAATTTGAATATTTGCTTAAAAACTAAGATAACCTGTTATAACCGACTAAATATGTCTAGGTTATGGAGTTTGGATAGCATGATAAACTGTGCATTATAATTGTTACCTATTGCATTTCTCTCCCGTTTTAATTGAACGAAATTGGAGAGTCTATTGTTTATCAATGATGTTCGTCTACTCAGTAAGCCTCGGGTTACCCGTAGACTCCATCGTTGAGGGGCTCTATAGACACCCCAATTTCGTACCCCTGGTATGTGACTTTGACATGTGATATCAAGAACTATTCAAACTTAACAAATGTCAAGTTACAGGAGTCAAAAATGCGAAAGGCAAAGCAGGATGCGCAAAACAGTGAATGCGAGGGGTGAAAGTGTCAAAATTGGAAGTTAAATAGGAGCTTGGCGCGACCTAAAGGCATGTTGGGCGCCACACCAAGCAAGGGAGGAGTCGGCGCCAGGGGTGCTACTGTAGCACTCAGACTTAACGCATTGTGCAACTCGCGAAGCTTGGTGTACGCGTAAACGAAGCCGGTTGAGGAATTCACATAATTCCCGATGACTCCCTCACCCCACCTATAAAGATAAGTGCTGGGCTCCCTCTTCAGTGTTCAGAAAAATCGACAACGAAGCTCTGATAATTTCTCTCCGAATTTTAAGAACGCCGAGTTTTAGTGAGAGCTGTGAGATAGGTGTGTGTAGCCCACAAAAGCTTCCAAACCCCGTCCAAACTCTGCCAAAACTTGAATCCACCGGTTATAAGTGATCCCTAGCCTAGTAGTTAGGTATCCACCTTATTTTCCCGGCCCAAAATCCATAAAGTAAGTCGTTACTCTGTCCGAGTAATGTGCTGAAATACACAAAAAATAAGTCGTTATTCCTCCCAACCAAAAAGGCCAAAAACCTTCATAAATAAGCTGTCATTCTGCCCAAGTGAACGAGCCAAAGTCATCCCGAATAAGCAGTCATACTGCCTGAATCACCACAACAACAACACAACAACAACAACAAAGACTCCCTCTCCCTGAAGGACAGAGCGAGCACACTACCGCTCTAAAAGGTAACAGCCTTTAACGGCGTTTTCCTTATTTATTTTTTTAAAATTTATTATTTAAATCCGGTTCAATGTAGCCAATATAAGACGTTGTGCTGCCCGGATTAGATTAGGAAATATTATGTAAAAGAGCTGTTATAATAGCCAAATATTTTTAAATATATTTGTAATTTATTGTAAGGAGATGGCTGTAAGTCCGAAATAATGTAGCCACGGATGTGTTTGTTTTATTTTCATGTCTTTTAATGCTTTCTTTATCTGCTGAATAAATATAACAATAAGCATACTTTAGCCAAAAACTATTTTTGAGACCGAAAGGGCGAGTTGGGTACCTAGCATCTTCCCAACTCGTAACTTAGCCTCTGAACCCGTTTTCTTTTTCTCTGGTTTATTTTTATTTATTTTTTGTTTTGCTTTATTTTTCCTTAAAATAAAGATGGCGACTCTAAAACTTTTTGGATCTAGTGGGGCCTCGCAGCACCTCTTTCTTGCACTTTTCCGTTTTCCCCTAAAAAAGAGAAAATGGGAATGAAAGGGTGATGTATTCCCATATCCTGGTATCCCCTAAAAAAGGGATAACTTGATGCGGGAAACCCAAAGCTCCCATAGTGATCTGAAATGAGCCATAAGGCTATTTTTATAAAATCCATAGTGGGGGTGTCGCAACATCCTTTTTTGCACTTTTCCGTTCTCCCCTAGAAAAGGGAGAATAGGAATGAAAGGGTGATGCCTTCCCATATCCTGATATCCCCTAAAAAGGGATAACTTGATGCGGGAAACCCAAAGTTCCCATATTGGATCAAAAATCCACTCAAGTCAACCGAGGCACATTCCAACGCGCTATTCTAGATAGCACTCCTCTCGCACTTTTGATTTCGTCTTCCCCTAAAAAAAGGAGGGTGGAATGAGAGCAGTGGATGTCACCGCATCTGCACGTACGCGCACCCCTATCCAAGGGCGCACAGGGCGCGGACGCACGACCCAAGCTACCCATAGAGACGATGGAGCGTTTGTTTCCTTAGCAAAGAATTCACAGGGTAAGCCAGTGGAGGTGGAACATATTGATATTGTCAGTCCGACGGTAGTTAGAGAGGAGCCATTGGTGGTAAAGACTCCAGCCACATCAACACACGGTCACCCGGTGCAATTAACGAACACCTTTTGCTTGTTAGAAGGCATAGGTGAGGATGATGGAAATCACCTTAGCGCGGGTATTTCCAGGGTTGGACAGGCGGTGTCCACAGTATGCTCCAAAGTGGTATCAAGGAAGCCTTACAAAGATACAGTTTTTATTGGAGGTACTTCTAGGATGGTATTCTTCATGAAAAATCGAGACGGTTTGGGAAGGCTCATTCTACTAATGGCGATTATGTGGACAAACCTATGGAAATACGTCATAATTTTACAGATGTCGATGTGGGCAAAGTTACACTACCCATCTCTTTTCCCAATTATTGTAACGTGCTTCACACGGAGGCTGCAAAAGCCAGGTTTCTGAAGGAGAATGTTAGAGTGACTAGGGCTGCCCGTAAAGCCCAAACTACTATCTGGAACTGATAAGTTTTTATGAAGACTGTCATATGGAATGCTAGGGGAGTCTGTAACAAAGCCACTCATACTTATCTGAAGCTTCTAATCCGGCAGCATAAACCTTTCTTGTGTGCCGTCTAAGATCCAAAGACTGGTGAAGATAAACTTATTAAATTATGTCGTCGTATTGGTTTTGATAATAACTTGCATGCTAATCCTTTTTATAAACATATATGGCTTTTATGGAATGATCCTGTTGATGTAGGTTTGGTGAATAGCTCTTCGCAGCATGTAACAATTATGGTAACTCTACCATCTCTCATTCCTTCTATGGCTACTTTTGTTTACGCTAAATGCAATCGTCAGGCCCGGAATGATCTGTGGATGGATTTGGTGAATCTTTCTATTGGGTGTTCTACTCCTTTAGTCAACCAGTGGAGAAACTAGGGGGTGCTCCGTGTGACTTTTGCGAGATGGAGGATTTTAACAATTGCGTTCATCAGGTAGGGTTAGTAGATGCGGGGTTTGAAGGTAGCCGTTTTACATGGTGTAATAATCAATCTGGGGGTCACCGTATCTGGAAGAGGTTGGAGAATGTTCTGGTTAACAGCGCTTTTAAGCTTCTTTTTCCCCGGCTTCAGGTTACTCACTTAGTCACTTCAGTTTCAGATCATGCTCCCCTCCTTCTTGACTTTCAAGAGACTGTTAATTCAAGAGTGGGTTTCATTTTCAATGGATGTGGCTAGATCGTTCGGATTTTTTACCTTTTGTGGCTGCTCAATGGAATCGCCCTTCTTGGGGATCGGGTATGGCTCTTCTTTATGGGAAGTTAAAACGTCTTCGCTCAGCTCTGCGTGATTGGAATTGGGGGGTTTTCGGGCATGTTCAACGTAATATTGCTGCAACTCAAGATGATATTCTTCGTTTGGAAATGGATCTACAGTTTGGGGGCAGATTAGCGGTGGAAGAAGGTCTGGGTGTTACAAAAAATCGGCTTAATCAACTTCTAGCCTGGGAAACGGAGATGGCTGAGGTGAAGTCTTGTCAGTTATGGGTGTGCGAGGGTGATCGTAACACAACTTTTTTCCATGCAAGTATAAAAGACAGAGCGCAACGGAACGTGATACGACTTCGCCTACCCGATGGGACGTTAAGTGAGGATCCGACTCAGATTGGTTCATTGGCTGAGGCAAATTTTTCGGACATCTTTGCTACGACTAATCTTGTTATTGAGGAGGAGTTATTTACTGATTTTCCAGCTTCTGTCACAATAGCTGACAATATTCTGTTAACTGCTCCGCCGTTGGAAAAGGATGTCTGGGACGCAATTCAGTCTCTTAACCCCAACAGTGCTCCAGGGCCTGACGGATTCACAGGATGGTTCTTTCAGGGCTGCTGGTCAGTCATCATAGAGGATGTCATGGAGGCATTTTTGGATTTCTTTCGGGGTACTGATATGCATAGGGGTTTGTCTACTGCCACTATTGTTCCTCTCCCAAAGATAGTTCGGCCAGATTATTTGGGCGATTTGCGACCCATAAGTTTATGCAATTTCGCAGCGAAGGTTATCTCCAAAATCTTGGCGACTCGTCTTGCCCCAATTCTTCCTTACTTGATTTCGGATCAGCAGGTAGGCTTTGTACAAGGGCACAGTATTCAAGAGAATATCCTTTTGGCTCACGAGTTGGTTCAACGTGTTGATCATAAAACCCGAGGTGGTAATTTTGTTTTCAAAGTTGATATGTCTAAATCTTATGATAGATTAGAGTGGAGTTTTTTGGATCGAGCTCTCAAAGCTTTTGGTTTCAGTCCGGGTTTTCACATGTTGATTACTCATTTGCTTGTCAACAGTTGGTATTCATTCAAGATCAATGGGGCTCCTTCGGGTTTTTTCAAAGCTAACAGAGGTGTGAGACAGGGGGATTCGATTTCGCCTTTGTTATTTATTCTTGCCCAAGAGATTCGGTCATATAACCTCAACCGGGTTGTTTCTCAAGGGCATATTCGGCCCTTCATTCATGGGCGGGGAGGTACTTTGATTACGCACCTGTTATATTCAGACGACATGCTTCTATTTTGTAATGGCTCCAAACAGTCGATCTTGGGTTTGAAAATAATTCTGCGGTCTTATGAATCCTCTTCAGGGCAACTTGTTAATAATAGCAAGAGTGGGTTTTACCCGTCGAAGCATTGTTCGCGTAGACATGTCTTGAATGTGGAAGGTTGGTCAGGATATAGACACAAGATGTGGCCGATGACTTACTTAGGTCTTCATCTTTTCAAAGGTCGTCTTAAGAGAAGCTATTTTGAGGATTTAGAGCGTAAAGTGACGGGAAGGATATACGGGTGGTGTAATAAATTGCTATCTTTTGGTGCCAAGGTTATGCTTCTTAAAGCTATTCTGTGCAGTCTTCCTATTTATGCCATGGCCGCATTGAAGGTGTCTAAGATGGTCCTTTGTCGTATAGAGCAGAAAATGGTAGACTTTCTTTGGAGTGATTGAGGAGATCGTCGTATGCATTGGATACCTTGGCATCGAGTTTGTCGACCTTTGAACGAAGGGGGTCTCGGCATTTGGTCTTTGACTCAGACTATGGATTCTCTTCACGCCAAGCTTTCTTGGAAGGCGCTTAATAATCAGGGGTTGTGGGCTCGGTTCTGTGTAGGTAAGTATGGCTTGAATCAGCTGTTTGGCTTTCGGTATGTTATTCCATCATGGAAAGCAGTCTTGTCGCAGCTTCTCCTGGTCAGGCAGTCTAGCCGATGGGTGGTAGGTCGGGGGAATATTTCTTTTTGGGATGAGAACTGGTGCGGTATACGGCTGGTTGGGCCTCTCCCTTTAGACGGAAATCTTACAGTTGCCTCCGCCATGCAACAATATGGGGATATCGCTCAGGTCATTCCTTCGGCAGCTCAAAGTCTAGTTCGTCAAATTAATTGTGATGTTTCTATGCTAGATAGACTTATTAGTGAGCTCACTGCCTCGGGAGAGTTCAAAGCCAATGCATTTTTGGAGCATTATAGGGTCTCTAACCCGACTCTGAGATGGGCGCAACTTATTTGGCAGCCATGGCTCCCTATGCGGGTAAGCTGCTTTCTTTGGAAATTGTTCCACAATGCTTTGCCTCTTCATGCAAATATTCAGACCCGACAGGTGCAGTTGGCCTCTCATTGTCATTGTTGTCTAGTCATGCCTTCAGTGGAGACTAGTTCGCACTTGTTTGTCTGCTCGCAGGTTGCTAGAGATCTTTGGAGTCGATTTGTGACTCAATTTCATCTAGTCACGCAGTATACTAGCCTTAATCATCTCTTCTCTGTTTGGTCTTCAGTTTCGTTGCGATCCCAGATAGGTGTAACTATTTTCAGTATTTTTGGTTTTACATGATGGGAGATATGGAAAGCACGTTGTGCAGCTGTTTTTGAAGATTGTAGAATGTTAACGGATCGGATAGCTGCCCGGATTTTCGAAGGTGTTAGAGAGGTAACCTTCTGCTTCGTTCCTAAGTCCATAAGCAGCCGAGCTGCATGTGCCGCCATCCAGTCCTTTCAGTTAATGGTCAAATCAATTCATGTTAGGCGAGGGGTTTGGGTGCGTTGGCGTCCCCCAGATGTTGGTTACAAACTTAACACAGACGGTTCGTCCAAATATGGGAGGCGTACAGGTGGTGGGGTAATCCAGGATGATACAGGGGATTTTGTGTGTGCTTTCTCTAGTGATTACAGTCCGGGTACGAATATACGAGCGGAGATTATGGCCGTCAAAGAGGGGCTTCAACTTTGTCATTCTCTTCATCTAGACACTGTTGTGGTGGAATCTGATTCCCTTACGGCAGTTAATATTTTATTTAGAGGGCATCATGAACCTTGGAGACATGTTTATTCTCTTCGGGATTGTAGGGGCCTCCTGGGTGGTTTCACTTTGGATCATGTGTTCTGTGAGCAGAATATGGTGGCAGATCGGTTAGCAGCTTTTATGCATGAGCATGGGAGTCAGCTTGTTCTTTCCGTTTATTTTTGTTTACCTTCCACGGTTAAAAAATCTTTGGCCTTTGATGATGCTGGCTTGTATAGTTTTAGGAAGTAGTTTTCCTATGTATTTCCTTCTGAGGTAAGGCTCCATGTCCCCCGTTGCTGAGCTGGCTGGTTGTCCCCCTCTTGTTTGTTCATTCTCTTTATGTTTAATAAATTATCCGCAGGTGCCGCCCTGCTTCTCCAAAAAAAAAAAAAAGATCGTACACTCTAGCGACGCCAACGGTGCCCATATCAAAGACCTTCTAAATTTTTTTGAAAGGTTAAAGAAGCACCAAATGAAGCTTAACCCCACCAAATGCACATTTGGGGTTACCAAAGGCAAAGTCCTGGGATTCTTGGTGACTGAGCAGTGCATCGAGATCGAGCCGGCCAAAGTCAAAGCCATTATAGAAATTCCGCGGCCAAGAACTCCAACCGAAGTCAAAGGCTTCCTAGGTCGATTGCAGTATATCAGCCGTTTCATCAGACAACTGACATCTATATGTGAGCCCCTCTTCAAACTCCTAAAGAAAAATACTGACCAAGTCTGGGACGAAAAATGTCAGCTAGCCTTCGAAAAAATAAAAGCCTACCTTACCAATCCCCCTGTGCTAGCTCCGCCCCATACACATAAACCGCTCCTCATATATTTAAACGTCACAAACATGTTAGTAGGGGCTATGCTCGCCCAAGAGAAAGAAAATTCCTACATTGAAAATGCTAGGAAGCTGCAAGGAAGCGAGCTAAACTATTTAGCACTAGAGAAAAGTTGCACCGGCCTAGTCTGGGCCACTCAAAGGCTCAAAACCTATCTGCAAGGACGATCCATCAAGCTCATCTCTAGGATGGACCCTATAAAATACTTTTTCGGCGAGCCATCACTTTTCAGCCGACTGGCTAAGTGGTCATTTCTTCCCAACAAGTTTGACATAACTTATGTCACACTAAAATCTATCAAAGGCATCGTAATTGCAGACCACTTAGCCGATCTGCCCTTAAAATCGAAGATGCGACTGAGCCTAGCTTCCCAGACGAAGATGTCTTGGAAATCACTGACCACGACACCAGCTGACAGATGTTCTTTGACGGAGCCGTAAATAAAAGAGTCTTTGTTATAGGAATCTTTCTAATTAACCCAGCAGATTCCCACACTCCGTTGGCTATAAGGTTGGAGTTCGAGTGTTCGAACAATACAACTGAATACGAAACCTGTATTGCTGGCCTAGAAGAAGCTCTCCAAAAGGGAGCCAAAGACTTGGAAGTCTACGAAGACTCCGCTCTGATTATAAATCAAGTCGAAGGGAAATGGAGAACCCAAGATCCCCGGCTACAATTCTATCATGCCAAGTTGACGGCACTTGCCACCAAATTTGATTCTATCTCGTTTCACTACTTGCCACTGGATAGAAATCAATTTGTCGATGCCCTGGCCACTCTAGCATCATTGGTCCAAATTCCAGCAGGAACTAATGTTCAGCCATTTGTAGTCGGGAAAAAGGTCACCCTGGCATACTGCTTCAAGATCAATGCAGCCCCTAAAGCAGATCACGAGCCTTGGTACTCTGATATCCTAAATCTTCTTAAGAAAGGAATCTATCCTTCCAGCTTAGACAAAAGAGGGAAAGTCTCCCTACGGAGATGGGCATCGCAATTCGTCTTTAGCGGTGGCAGCCTATATAAAAGGCATTATCAAGGCCTTAATCGATTATGTGTCGACCAGGAAAAGGCCGAGCAAATCATGGATCAGCTGCATGGTGGTACCTGTGGGCCCCACATGAATGGCCATGTGCTATCCCAGAAAGTTATCCGGCAGGGGTACTATTGGAGTACGCTTGAAACCCATTGTATTCGGTGGGTGCGTCATTGCGACAAGTGCCAGCGTTTTGCAAATTTGCAGCACGTGCCCCCACACGTCTTATATAAGTCCACAGTCCCCTGGCCCTTCTCAACTTGGTGAATTGACGTTATAGGCCAAATTCACCCAGAGGGATCCATTGGCCACGAATATGTCCTGATAGCCATCGATTATTTCACAAAGTAGGTGGAAGCCTCTTCCTACAAAATCCTGAATGCTCGAAAGGTGTCCGAATTCAACCGGATCAATATCATATATCGCTACGGATTGCCTTTCGAAATAATCTCCTACAACGACACACATTTTGAAGGGGACGTGAATCGTCTGCTTGACGAGTTCAAAATCCAAAGGCATAAATCTTCCCTCTATCGGCCGCAAGCCAACGGTGCCGTTGAAGTAGCCAACAAAACGCTAGAAAATATTATCAGAAAAATGGTTGACACAGGAAGAGACTGGCCAGAAAAATTGTCGCTAGCCCTCTGGGGCTATCGCACTTCAATCTGCACACCCACTGGGGCTACCCCCTACTCTTTGGCATATGGCATGTAGGCAGTGCTCCTCATAGAAGTTGAAATTTTATCATTAAGAGTAATGATGGAATCCGGCATATCTGAAGTCGATTGGGTCAAAGGGCGATATGAAGAATTAGCCCTAATCGATGAACGGCGCTTTCTAGCCCTAGAGCATACCCGAGCATATCAAAGGCGGATAGCCCGAGACTTCAATAAAAAAGTTAAAGGCCGCGACATCCAAGTCGGAGATCTCGTGCTTCGGGAAAAACCCCCTAGTTATGTTGATACTAGGGGAAAATGAAAATCTCCATGGATGGGACCGTATGTTGTTAAAGAAATCCGGTCAGGAGGTGTCGTACTCCTCACGAACCAAGAAGGAAAAAATCTCGTTTAACCCTTCAATCTCGACAAGCTCAAAAGGTATTATGCTTGAGCCATCCTATTTAGCAGTTGCTTCTCTCTCCAGCTCGCTAGGCTGAAAACCCGAAAGGGCGGTCTAGGCAAAAATTAGGGCAAATATATATTAAAAAAACAGAAAAGGAGAAATAAGGGCTCTCTAGGTTGAAAACCCGAAAGGGCAGCCTAGGCTAAAATTAGAGCATATAAAAAAGAAAAAATCAGGAGAAAAGGGGAGGGAATGCACTCTTTGAATCCTCAGCATCCTACCTCCAGTCTTCAGCATACAGGGGCTCGACTGACAAAAGAAAGAGAAAAACCACGACAAATGCTCACAATAAAATACTAAAATATAATATTACAGGTCCTAAGGTGCAACTTAGGAATAAAGTGCTAAAGAAATCTAGATTATGCATTATTTTCCTGTACATATCTATTACTTTATTGCTTCTACCCTCCTTGTTCCCCCAACTATACTTCGTTTGCAGCTTAAGCCCCAAGGTGGTCCATCAGTGCCTGCGGCATCCGCCCAGTCGGGCCCATATACTCCTTCTGCGAGGCGCAGAAGAAGCTCTAGTCTCGCCTGCTCGAGATCCCCCAGAAGTGTCCTCTTCCTCATCGTTAGCATCTCTATTTTCCTGAGCAGCTGTGTTACTCGGACCAACCCCATCATTCCTAGGGGCAATGCCCCATCCAGTCTGAGGGGGAGGGACAACCTCCTCTGGCTCCCAAGGATTATGCTGCCTGCTCACATTGCTTAGTCGAGGGGGTTCGCTACCATCATTCCTAAAGGCGGTACCCCATCCAGTCTGAGGGGGAGGAATAGCCACTTCTGGTTCCCAAGGGTTGTACTGCCTGCTTGCATTGCTCAATCGAGGGGGCACATTGCTAGGACCTGCTGTATGCGGACCATGAGCCGTCTGGGCATCAAGATTGTGTACCCGCCTAAAATCCCCCCGTAGGGCCTGGGGGACAACTAGCTCCGAACTCTCTATGTCCTCGCCTATTTCCATTAGGAGAGCATTTATGCCGCTAGATATGTGACGGCCCAGCAGTCACCTTAGTCCACGTCTGATTATGCGGGAAGGCGCTTCAGCAGCCACCATGATCCATGAGAGATACTCATGAGAAAGAAGCAGGTAATCGAAGTAAAGATAGGCCACCTGCAGCCTACCACAGTCCCGCTGCCACATCTCTTGGATGGTGGTGCCCAGATCCTTGCTATTATCCATCTCCAAGGCCACAGGGCGACTTGGATCAGGGATGAGCTGCTCCCTGCCAAACTGGGGCAAGATCTTGTCTGCCCTATAAAAAGAATTGTGCTCAATGCCCAGCAGGACAACCTGGTTATATCCCGCCGAATACATGATAAAGCGCCGGATCTCCTAATGGCTGATCACCCATACTATATCCATGGAGCCCCTACGCGAGAAGCTCTCAGCCCAATCATACTCCGAAAAATTGGTTTGAGGGAAATGGCCGCGAGAGCCATAGAGCCCTGGATCATACCTTGCTCCTGGCAGCACTGGGCCCATCACCCAAAGAAAGTGCTCTTCCAGCCACATGTGAATCAGAATGGGGCTACCGATAGGGAATAGCACATCACCACCTGTAAAAGCATCCATGCCCACTAAAGTATGCCAAAATCACCGGGATAATATTCACCCGATGATCCCGAGCCTGCAAAGCTAGGTCCACGACCCGCACATCGATGAATCTGGGTTGGCCCACTAGCAAGTATCTCCATACCAGGCAAAGAAAAAGTGTTGACAGTCGACGCCTCAAATAATCCTGGTCATCCTCCCTGAACTCTGTGAAGGCTCCAGGAAGGACGGTCAAGTCGAAATATACTCCATTATAGAAGCCTGGAGTAGCGAGGCGAGTGGTATGACAGAGCTCCCTAATTGCCATGTATGGACGCCTCCGATGGGAGAGCACGACAATAAGATGGGAAGGTGCCATCCCCACCATTGCACAGAACTCCTCAAAGGTGGGGCACATTTCGTTCATGCCAAAATTGAAAAGGTGGTCTTGTGGTGACCAGAACCTGGAAGCTCCCCTCAGCATGTCCCAATTAATGATAATCCATGTGCTCAAACCAGTCGCGCTCATTCGACCGCAGGGAAAGGATCCAGAAATCCAGAGCATTTTCATAGATTTGTATCTCCGAGGCTGTATGAACGGGTGCGGCCATTTTTGGGAAAAATTCAAAGGATTGTCTGATAAAAGATGGCAAAGGCTGAGCAAAAGAAAGGCTGAAAGCTTAAATGAAGAAGATAGATGAATTTGTCAAATTAGACAATCCCTCGTTCGCCATTTATACCAAAAAAATTGAGAAACAGACGATTTCTGAGCACAATACGCGAACAGCGCTGAATAGTGCTGAACAGGAATTGCACAGGGGAAACCCCTGGCGCTGCCATGACACTCCCCTGGCGCTGCGCCCCTAACCCCTATGGGTGGCGCCAGGCTTTTGCTATTGCTCCCTCAAAACCGGCTGGTATTTTGGTTTTCGGCTCCGAAAAATCTCCATTATTTCTGTCTGATCACGGAGAAGAATGAAAAGGGCTACGAGCAATAGCTTGGTAGAAATTATATGGCCGAGAACAGGAGGAGGCGGCTGCCTCTTCCTCCTCGCATATCATCAGAAAAGCCCACTCGAGTCCGAAAGTGTATTCTTTTAAAATTTGTTTCTGAAGAACACCGTGCCATTACCCCTAGATATTGGTATAGCTTTATTTTATGCATGCGTTTTGAGTCTGCATTTTTAATTTATTGTATCATATAAGTCGTATTGTATTGCATAATAAATATTTGCACATATTTTGGTACAAAAATAGAAAAAAGAAAAAAAAGAGGAGAAACTAATAAGTGCAGGCATGAAAGAACTAATGTGCACGGGAAGACTGGCTCCTATCAAGACCACCTCCCATAACCCAAGGACCCTCTCTGCCGCCAGCTCTATATGCTCATCCTCTACCCCGAGCGCAGCTCGATTCGGCATCCACATCATCGTCGTCATCATCCCGGCGCCTGGTCTGCCGTACCGCGTCATTCCCCCTGTAGGAAAGCTCGTCCACAAGCTTTTGATAAAGCTTATTAATGCTAAAAAAGCCCCACAGCAGCCTTTTGTAGGTAGACATGTTCACCTGAAAAAAATAGTGAGACAGTAAAAGATATATATTAGTCTCCAAAAAAAATACATATGCATCAATCAAAAAAAAAGAAAAAAGAAAAAAAAGATAATGAATGAAAATATATGCATGATGAAAAAAAAGAAAAGATGCAAAAGTGAAATGTGTTTACCGAATGGGCCTGCTCCGAGACTCGACGCTCCTCGGGAATATCGGCATCGGGAAGGACTTCCTCCACTATCCGTCCAACCCAATGATATTGAAAGGTTGAGAAAACATCATCAGGCTCGGAGAATTCCAGATTCTCGTCAAGAGACGGGATGGAGGGCCTCGGCCTGGCAGAAGCATCAGAAGCCTGTCTGGGTGCAGCAGGAGCAGGAGGGGGAGGATGGAGCACGGTCTTCAGGAAATCCTCATAAGCCATAGCCGGAAAATTAGTCGGAGGCATGAGAAATTTCGACAGGTATTGATACCTGTTCGGCAAATGGTTCGGCTCTATCACTCAAAAAGGAGGCCTAAAAGGCGCCACTGGAGGCATCAAAACTGGATAATGCTGGCGATTGACCCGCTCGCCCATATATAAAGAATCGACCATAATGGATACCATCGATGTCCGGCAATGCTCGACCACTAAAGCGACATAATGTCCCTCCAGGCCTTCCCAAGGTAGAAAGTGCACTGTGCCTGCACTTGAGCTAGCAATCCGCTCCTTCACTCTCTCCTTCTTTGAGCAGCCGCCGTCCTGGTCCGGCCGAACCTGTTCTTGTCCACAAATTCAGCCAAGTAGGGTGGCTGGTGGAAACACTAGCGTAGCCGACCCGACGTGAAGTGAAAAAATGAGAAGGCCCAGACCTGCAAAAAAAGATAAAAGAGAAATTTTATCAGCAATGGAGATATATACGCTGCAAAAAGAAAAAATAATAGGAAAAAAATAGAAAAAAAAAGAGAAGCATCAAAAAGCAGGAAAAGACATATACCTCCCACGCCGGGGCAAACCCATTCATAGTCGGCGAGTCGTTGTGGCTGGCCCTATCCATGGAAGCATAAAGCTCGGCGGACACTTTGCCTAGTCATAATTGGCCATCTGCTCAAAATCCCGGGCATGCGGGCGAAACTCTCGGGGTGTGGTGGAAGAATTGGCAAAAAGTGGCGTGCCGGGAAAAAGAATAAGAACGCTCTAGCAGCGCGAGCCACGGCTACAGGGTCATTTTCTGAGACCCGCCCGACGTTGCCCAGAAGCCATTTCCGCACGCTGCTAATAAAGATCTCGTTGGTGGATTTGTATTTCGGCTCAAAGCCCAAAAGGTCCTCCACCTCGTCATGGTGCTGACGGAGAGTATAGTCAGGCGCCAAGGTCCAGCCAATGCTGGTAGGAAGGTCGGTGCCCCCAACTAAAGTGAAATGTGTGGGTAGTATCCCACCAGTAATCCCGAAGCACGTCAAAAATGGGTAAAAATCTCTAGAAAGGGCGAAAGGCGTGCAAGAATGTTCTAAACCCAGAGTCTTCCACCAAAACTTGTGCCGCCTTGGGCAGCAAGCGATAAATATCTGACACATTGGCACAAGTGACTCGAACCCGTTGCAAGGGCCTGCGAAACTAAAAAAAAAAAGATGAGGAAAAGGTAAGTTTACTATCTTTTATTTTCCTCGCATAGAAAAAAATAAATGAACAATAATAATGAAAAAAATAATAATAATAGAGAATAAGCATGTTGCATATATCGTATTTTGTAAATCATAAATTGCAGCATAATAATTTCCATGATGCATTTTTTTCAAAAAAAAAAAAAGAAAAAAAACGCCATTTTGCATGTAAGAAAAAAATATATAAAAAACATTTGGCATCCATGCATAAAAAAAAAACAAAAAAAATGCATCTTTTAGCATTTGAGATATATTTTGGGCATCACGACAATAAAAATATATATGTATTGCATTTTAGCTTTCAGAAATTGTAATTGCATTCTTGGTATCATCATAAAAATGAAAAAAATGCATTTGTGCATTAAAATCTTTTTTTTCGGGCATCATAAAAAAAATCTTTATCGCATTTTAGCATTTTCAAAATTTTAATTTGCATCTTTAGCATCCCATAAAAAATGCATCTTTTGCATTCAAAAAATTATATATGTATTTTGGCATTTTAAGGCATCATAAAGTGTATATTTTACATTTGAATATATATATATATATATCGCATTTTTGCATCTTCGCATCCCTTAAAAAAATAATGATATTTATTGAATTTTCCAAAATTTTGATTTGCATCTTGATATCCATAAAATAAAATTCACATGCATTATATTAGCAAGCATCTTATAAATTTTTCTATATTACATTTGCATCAAATAAAATAATATATGCCTGCATTAGTCATTTATTATTTGCATTTACTATCCAAACAGCTGCATTATTACATTAGCAAAAGGAGAATAAAATGTTGCCAATCCCGAAAAGAAAATATTTCCGCAATATTCATTATACCCTTGCAGCACAGACATGCATAAAAGTAAATTTTAGTGCATAAAATATCTCTGTTTCATCTTGCATTTATCCGAAAAAGCGTCAGAAAATATACCCGAATTGCATTATATTCCGAAAAGACTGTTTCATAGGCATGTTGCATATAAAAATATTTTCTAGCATAAAACATGCATCATATAGCCCAAATTGCATCAATAATGATAAATCGTGCATTGCAGGGTCAAATAGTGCCACTAGTTCAATTATGCATCGCAAAAATAAATTGTATAAATTTCATGCATCATCACCAAATTGCATAATTTTAGCATAAATATTGCATGCATAAGCATTATAAGCAGAGACATGAGTGCTCCAAAATCCCAAAGCAGTGCAAAAATCTAGCAGATCTAAGAAATTATCCAAGTGGGTTAGAAAGAAAAACTTACAGAAGAACTTGGAAGGTTGGACACGTGAAAAGGAGGGAGTTCTCTCCTTCTCTCGCTCGATTCTGGATGCATTGGAGCTTCCCCTTCCTAGATCTAGATGAAGAAACCATCTGCTAGGAAAAACACGCAAATTGACGGAAGAAAAATGAGAAAATGAGCAAAAAATGAAAAAAAAAAAAGAAGAAAAAAGCAAAGCAACAACAATGGCAGTTGCGGAGGAGCAGAAGCAGAAGAAAGCTTAAGAAGAAGTGAAGCAGTAAGCTTCACTGCTTTCTCCCCGTCATTATAAGGGATGAAAAAGTATTTTTTTTCTTTTTCCCCCTCCAAAGATTAAAGTTGCCGCACTTAAGTCCCCGAATTTCCAAAGCTGCAAAATGGCCCCTAAAACTTAACGGAAAGTTAATGAAAGTAATTTTGTTAACCAAAATTCGACGGTCATTCATCCAAAAGCAATGAAAAATTGTATCTCCAGCAGATTAGTCGCAAAATAAGCAGAAAAGCCAAAAAAAAAAATCGGCAACAAAGGTAAGAATTTTGTAAAAATAAAGCTTACATAAGAAAAAGAAATGAAAATAAAAAGTAAGCATCCAAAATAAAAAAAAATGGCAAGCATGCGAAGAAAAGGAAAAATGCAAAGTGCAAGCAAAAGAAAAAAAAAGATGAAGAAAAAAAAGAGCAAAAGAAAAAGAAAAAAAATGCATGCAAAAGAAAAGAAAAGAAAAGAAAAATATATATATATATATATATATATGCATGCAGCAAAAGAAAATTGCTGCAACAAAAAGAAGAGAATTCCAGCTAAGGGCGGAAAATGCAGCAGTAAAAAGAAGAAATATTTTCGGCTAATGTCGGAAACGGCAGCAGCAAAAGGGGCAAAGATTTCCAGCAAAAGCCGGAAATGCAGCAAAGAAGAAAAATCCCCAGCATGCAACATAAAACAGCAAAAGCAGCAAGTGCAGCAAAAGCAGCAAAGTGCAACAAAAGCAGGAAGCGCAGCAAAAGCAGCAGCAGAGGTCGCAAAAGCAAAGCAAAGGTAAGAAAAGGTAAGTATTTTTTCCCTTTTCTATGCATTTGTGTTGGTGTTTGGAAACTTTTCCTTAAGGGGCTGCAACCCCGGATCAGAGGGAAAGGCTTTGTTCTCCGACGAAGGGTGAGTTCCTGAGGAGGCAGTGCATTCCATGCATTTGTGTTAGTGTTTGGAAACTTTCCCTTAAGGGGCTTCAACCTCGGATCAGAGGGAAAAGCTTTGTTCTCCGACGAAGGCTGAGTTCCTAAGGAGGCGATGCATTCAATGCATTTGTGTTTGTTGGTTTGAAAACTTTCCCTTAAGGGGCTGCAACCCCGGATCAGAGGGAAAGGCTTTGTTCTCTGACGAAGGTTGAGTTCCTAAGGAGACATTGCAATCCACCCAGCATTTGTTTGTTCCCCAGCGTAGAGCGAACTACGTTCGGTCTGATTCCTTGTATAAGGATACGTAGGCAGCCTATTTCGGTAGGCACGACCGTCGCATGCATGCTTGTTTTGGTTTTGGCCTGAACTACGTTTTGGTCTGATTTCCTTTAATAAGGGATACGTAGGCAGCCTACATTAGTAGGTCTGACCATTAGAGCATTTCATTGCATATCTGCTTAAAAACTATGATAACCTGCTATAACCGACTAAATATGTCTAGGATATGGAGATTTGGTTATCATTATAAATTGTTGCATTATAACTGCTACCTAGTGCATTTCTCTCCTATTTTAATTGCACGAAATTGGAGAGTCTATTTCTTATCAATGATGTTCGTCTACTCAATAAGCCTCAGGTTACCCGTAGACTTTATCGTTGAAGGGCTCTGTAGACACCCCAATTTTGTACCCATGGTATGTAACTCTGGCATGTGATATGAAGACCTGTTAAAACTTAACAAATGTCAAGTTACAAGATTTAAAAATGCAAAAGGCAAAGTAGGATGCGCAAAGCAATAAAATGCAAGGGCTAAAAGTGCAAAAAGTTGAAGATGAACAGTGGCTTGGCGCGGCGCCCATAAGGTGTTAGGGCAGCGCCCAAGGAGCTACAGTACTGCTATAGTGGCTCCCCAGTTAACGCATTGTGCAGCTTCTGATGTGCGATGTACAAAGAAATGAAGCGCCAAAGGTAAAATTGTAATCCCCGATGAGTCCCTTCTTCAGCCTATAAATAGAAGGCTTGGGGTTTGCTTATCAGTGATCACAAACTCTCCGCGTCGTTGTTACGCTGAGAGAAAATAGTGAGCAAAGTGAGATAGGGAGCGATCCTCCTATAAAGCCTCGAAACCCTGCCAAAACTCCACCAAAAGTAAATCCAACCCGTCAAAGTGATCCCTAGCCCTCTAGTTAGGTATCCACCCTATTTCCCCAGTCCAAAAGCCTCGGAAAGAGCAGTTGCTCTGCCCAATAAAAAGGCCAAAAACCACCAAAAACAAGCCTTTACTCTGCCCAAATCGCAGCAGCAGCAGCATAAAAAATGTTCCCTCTCTCGAGAAGGACAGAGCGAGCACACCACGCTCTAAAAGGTTAAGCCTTTAAGGGCGTTTATTTATAGAAAGTTATTTTCAAATCTGGCCCAATGTAAAAATATAATCCGTTGTGCTGCCTGGATTTAGTTAGGAAATTCTATTTAAAAGAGTCGTTATTATGGCCAAATATTTTTAAATGTATTTGTAATTACTGTAAGGAGACGGCTGCAAGTCCGTAAATAATGTAGCCCTGGATGTATTTGCTTTTATTTCCTGTCTTTTAATGCATTATTTATTTGCTAGATAAATATAACAAAAAGCATACTTTAGCCAAAACCCGGTTTTGAGACCGAAAGGGCGAGTTGGGTGCCTAGTACCTTCCCAACTCGTAACATAGCCTCAGAACCCATTTTTTTGCAATCTCTGGTTTTCTTTTTTGGTTTTTGTTTATTTCTTCCTTAAAATAAAGATGGCGACTCTATAAAACATTTTGGATCCAGTGGGGCCTCGCAACACTCCTTTTTTGCACTTTTCCGTTTTCCCCTAAAAAAGGGAGAATGAGAATGAAAGGGTGATGTATTCCTATATCCTGGTATACCCTAAAAAGGGATAACTTGATATAGAAAACCCAAAGCACTCATAGTGATCCGAAATAGGCCATAAGGCAATTTTCATAAAATCCATAGTGGGGCCTCGCAACACTCCTTTCTTGCACTTTTTCGTTTTCCCCTAAAAAAGGAAGAATGAGAATGAAAGGGTGGTGTATTCCTACATCCTGGTATCCCCTAAAAAAGGGATAACTTGATGTTGAAATCCCAAAGCTCCTATATTGGACCGAAAATTCATTGAAGTTACCGAGGCGTATTCAACGCAGTTTTTAAGACAGCACCCTTTCCTCATTTTTAATTTCGTCCTCCCCTAAACAAAGGAGGGTGGAATGGAAAGTGTGGTGTCCCGCTTTCGCACGTACGCGCACCCCTATCCAAGGGCGTGCGGGGCGCGACGTCATCCTGGGAACCCACACATGGTCAAAGTGTCAAATTACATGGAAATGTGGAGCTTGTTGAGAGCCTCCAAGTGACCAACACAAGACATTGTCTAATAGGCAAACTACATAGACATTGGTGGAGGATGTTGGGTTCTAAGTGACCAAATTTCCTCTTCCATTAGCTTGAAATCAGCTTTGATTTCCTCCATTTCCGCAACATTGTAAGCTTGTATTTGTTATTGAATATCCTCCCTCATCTGCTCCACTTTTTCACAAAGCATATCTTCAAATTGTTGGGTTTGTGTGAAATCTTTATTCACACTTCCATATGAGGAAACTTGATATCTTCTTCCTGTAGCGGAACTACCAACCTGAAAGAAAATTAGATCACCTAATATGACAAAGAAGGAAGGAAGATTCACAAAGAAGTCTGGTGTCTACCATTAATACTTGTGAAACATTTTCATGCATGGAACGTGTTAAGTAAAAATAAGATAAAAAATTTAATAGATCCAAGGATATAAGAACCATGCTCACACAAGGAGATATGGGATTTAGATATCAAGTGAAAAGTAGTCAAGTAACTATTTTCTTCTGTGAATATATGCGAGAAAGCAAAGGGAGAAGGCTTTTCAAGTCCAAACAAGTACCAACTAAGCGCCTTACAATTTGAATAACATAATCAAGTTAGACATAATAAAGAAGAATATGGATCAGGAAGGATGTACAAAACAAGTTAATCAACCATTTTGAAAAGGAAAAGGAAGAATGTACAAAAAAACTTGGGCATGGGTTGTAAGGTACCAACTTCCACAAGGTTAAGCCTCTAAATCTGCATGTGAAATGGAAGTGGTATGTAATAGTAATGCACAGCTGAGATGTGAAATCTAGGGGAAAAGTTATGGCCAATTGAGGTCTACGGTAAAAGAGTTATATAAGTGGTTACTTATTCTAAATTTAGGTAAGCCGATTCCTTTGAATGTAAAAAAAGTATTGGAATTCATACAAAAAAGTTTATGGTTGACCTATTATGGCTATCTATGAGTTCTCACTTGGAAATGGTTGTTGCACTAGAAAAATAAGAGCCATCTTGTGCACAAGATGAAAATGTTAATGATGGCTGAAGTGGCCAGTCTTCTTCTCCTTGGACCATACTTAAGTGTAGATTGGGCTTTTGTATTCGTCATTCACAACAAATGACCACTATTGAACAATTGAAGCCTTGGATCAGGAACATGAAATTTGCTGGGGTCTTTAGTGACACTTCTATAGGTGATTGAGTTATTATATATGTGAGTTAACAAGGGTAAACTATATATACCAACTTCACTACACTGGAGTGAAGCAATTAGATAGATTGTCCATAATCAGGTTCTACAAGCTTTGGCATGTCCTTAGTATGCTATTTTCATGATTAATAGGGAGGTACTTCAATTTTAAAAGATATGTAATCAATAATTACAGGGTTTAAAAAATCGATAATTGAGTGGTTTCATTAGGCTTCATTTTATATCTATTAATTTCATCAAAGGAAGAGCACAAGAAAAAATGGCAAATGCAGTTGCAAGTGTACTTACAATGATAGTATTTTCTGGCTGAGCGAGCATAAATGAGCATTAGTTGCATATACATAGAAAGTATAAGGAAAACAAGAATCACGCTACTATCAATTGACTGAACTACGTTGTCTCATAATTTATAAGACAATCATTAACCTGTTTTGCAACGAAATCCATCATTGGAGCCTCATAGATATTTCTCCCAGGTTTTCTCACTATTTACACCATAGGAATCTGTCCTGCTTCTTCATTAGGATATTTGCTTTTAGATGTCACCAATCTTATTTAAAATACATGTTATTTCCCAACTTCAATTCACAAAGGCACACGTTTCGTACATATATTAATATAAAGAAAATAGCAAGAAAAGCACAAAGAAAAACACTATGATCAAAAGTAAGACCAGTAGAAGAATAAAATTGTGGAAAATACCTATATCAAGGAGGCAACTAGCGTTATTCTTAACTCCAAATACCTAAATCGATGAGGCAATTAAGATTAGAAGGAAGCAAATTGGAATTGATCAATCTGCCAAATTGATTACACAATGTTCATCAAAAAAATTTGTCTTTGTGTCCAACAATCAAAACTAAAATAGATTACCAATCTATCATCTTAATACAACATCGTCCTAATAAATTCTGCGTCACTTGATGATTGAAATAAGGGATTGATCCCATTTTCCATCATAAGAAATAGTAAAGCTCTGCAACAAGAGCCAACAAATGACACCCGAAAACAAGATTATCAGGAGATTGGGTTAGAATGATACACCCGAGTTCGCGATGAACAGTGATGGGATCTTGATATTTCATAATAGAATTTGTGTTCCTTCTTCCGATGGAGTGAAACGTATGGTTCTTGATGAGACTTACAAGGCTAAGTATACGATACATCTAGGGAGTACTAAGATGTACTGTGACTTGAAGAGGCTGTTTTGGTGGAGTGGTATGAAGAGGGAGATAGCTAAGTATGTTTCTAGATGTTTGACGTGCCAGCAGGTTAAGGCTGAGCACCAGAGACCTGCTGGTTTACTTCAGCCACTTGAGATTCTGAAGTGGAAGTGGGTGCATATCATGATGGATTTCGTTATAGGATTGCCACGTACCCGTAGAAGCTTTTATTCAATTTGGGTTGTCGTTGATAGGTTAACTAAATCTTCTAATTTTATTCCTATTGTGATTACCTACAGTTTGAGTCAGTTGGCAGCTTTGTACATTCAGGAGATAGTGAGGCTACACTGTGTACCGGTTAGCATTGTATCAGATAGGGATCCCAGGTTCACTTCTAGGTTTTGACATTCCTTACAGGAGGCTTTAGGTATGAAGTTGAACTTCAGTACTGCTTTTCATCCTCAGTCAAATGGTCAGTCCGAGAGATTGATACAAATTGTAGAGGACATGTTACGTGCGTGTGCTATGGATTTCAAGGGTAGTTGGGATTCACATCTACCATTGGCAGAGTTTGTGTATAATAACTGTTATCAATCGAGCATTGAGATGGCACCTTATAAAGCCTTGTATGGATGTAAGTGTCATTCACCAATTTGCTGGGATGAGGTTGGTGAAGCTAAGTTATGGGGTTCAGAAATAGTACAACTGTCGGTTGAGAGTGTGAAATTGATCTGAGACAGATTGCTTACAACTCAAAGTAGACAGAAAAGCTACGCAGACAACCGGAGATGAGATCTTGAGTTTCAGGTTGGTGATTATGTGTTCTTGAAGGTATCGTCCCGGCGCGGTACTAAGCGGTTTGCGAAGAAAGGGAAACTTTCACCGAGATTTATTGGCCCATTTAAGATCTTATAGAGGATTGGATCTTTGGCTTATCGACTTGCATTACCACCGTCTATATCGGGTATCCATGATGTGTTTCATGTTTCTATGCTTCGTAAGTACTTGAAAGACGAATCACATGTCCTTGCTTATGAGGATATTTCTTTTGAGCCCGATCTATCCTACGTTGAGAAGCCGGTGAGGATACTTGATACAAAAGAGCAAGTCTTAAGGACTAAGTGGATTCCGTTAGTAAAGGTCTTGTGGAAGAACCATGGCATTGAGGAAGCCACGTGGGAGACTAAGATCGATATGTGAGAGAAGTACCTGTACTTATTCGAGATTTCTGGTATGAATTTCGGGACTAAATTCCTTTAAGTGGGGGAGGATGTGAGAACCCAAACCCTACTTGTACTATATGTTTACAATGCTTACTTAGCATGCTAGAGATGTGCCTAACATGTTTAACTTGGTTGTGTTCCTTGTTTGAGTCACAGTTGCCGTATAAAACTCCTACGCCTTGTATGCTCCTGCTCGGCTTACTTTGATTCATGCTTTGATCCTTATGGACTTAAATAAGTCTATATGAGTCCTTGTATCACATTAAAATGTGTCTTAATACATGTTGTTATGCTTCTTTGAGTTGTCTTTGCCTTATGTGTGCTATACCTTCAATTCTGGACCCAATTGACCCTATTTTTGGCCTGAAGCTTTGTTCTAATCTAACCACTGAACATCTATAGAGATGTTCGGCCATGCCAACCGAACCACCATGGAATGGTTCGGCCAGCTCAACCGAAATCCTTGGGGAGTGTTTGGCCTGACCAACTGAACAGTTGGTTTTTCAGCCTTGTGTGATTTTTGAATTTTGGTTGATTACTTTGGTGCCCTTACTCTAATCCGTCCTAACACTGCTTTAATCTCTTGATTTGGACTTGATTAGCATGTATTAATCCTAAGTGAAATTTTAGTCCTAAATCCTAATTGTTTAGGCCTTAATTCAACCTATTAGAGAGTGACACATGCCCCACTCACTTTCCTAACCTTAGTGGAGTCCAATTTCTATAGAAGACCACTCATTAACTCTCCTTCATTGGATATTTTCAGCCACCATTGAAGAGAGCTCTTGTATGGGAGATTTAAGGTGAGACTAGTGTGTGTTTTGCCGTTTCTCGGAGATCCGACCACCCGATTGGAGATCCGAGACCACCCAATCGTAGCTATCGTCGAGGAGTCTACTAATCCTTACTTTGTTTTCTTGTTCTTCAACCTTTTCTAGGCTTATGTAAGCTTCCAATTCCTAGAAAAATTGTATGCTAGATTGCTTTGCATGCTAGCTTCATTAAAGTTGTCTATGCCATGTAAGGGAACATTTCTATCATGTTAAAAACATCTTTTCATCCACTTTAAAAATCTATAAATTTTAGGTCATGAACCTAAACTTGAGTATTTGTCTTTGTGTTGAGTTTTAATGTTGTTCAAAACATCATTTGGAACAAGTATTGTGAATGAACTTGTTGTGGTTGTCAACTTCTATGTGATGATCATCTTAGGGTTTCACCAAGTGTGAAATTGTGTACTTGCTTGCTAGGATTGCTATTAGACTTGGTAATCTAGCTTGAATCTATTCGAAAACATAGAAGAGGGCCTTGGAATGCATATAGTATTCATGCTCTAATTGGTTGCACTATTAGAAATGACTCATCAGAGTTGAGTTAAGGGAGTTATTAAACAATACCGACTCCACATTTAATCCCTACGACGTTTAGAGTTTGTTGGGTTATAAATTAGCTTTCGAGATTCTTAACGTGATTGATATTCATGCTTGAATGGTATATCGTTGTGTAACATGCCTACTTCATTGGACGAGTTCGCTCTTGTCGAGCTCGCTCCCTACTTGATGTATTGATTTAGTAAATATCTACTTGACTCGGAAGAGTTCACTCTTGTCGAACTCATTCCTTACATGATTTCTAGTGGCAAGTAAACACCTACTTCGCAAACCCTAAGTCCAGCTGGCATACGTGAACCGTCTAGTTGGTAAACGACGCATCGCTGTCACGAATTGTGAGATTCATGGTAGTGATGGGTCGCGGCACCGAAATATTGCACCCACCCTTCACTACTGATCACAGTGGAGAAGATTACCTCGTCGTAACCAAAGGACGCTTGGAATAATACTATCGTGGTCGATGTATCAAACACGTGCATGCGACAAGTACACTCAAGATAACCTTGTTTATTTCAGGGCCTACGAAGCGGCACCAATTCCATAACATATCCTCTTTATATGTGGTTTATTTTCTAGCACTTATGTGAAACAATGTGCTACCATGGTTATGTGAACTAAGTGTTTATGTGAATGAATGCTTTGATAGCTTGATGTTAATGTTGATATCTTGCTACGTTTGTTGCATGATGCCATGACATGCATGATTGAAAGCTTACAAAGTCTTTATGACTTACCCCCTCCCTTTTACTGCTTTAGATCCGAGCCGTCCAGGTCCTTTCCGCTGATGTATTGCAGAGTTCACGCTAGTCTGAGTTCATTCGCGACAAGGTTGTTTGAGATGTCCTTCATTTGTTTTCTTTTGGAAAGGACTTTGGGTATAGCAAGTCATGTAGACTTCGTTTTGGGAACTTGAAAACTCGTTGTCTTTATGTTTATAACTTGTGGCTATTGTAATCTATTTTAAGTGTCGGCACATATACGCCGCGTCTTGTATAGTTTTGTATTCGGCTCACTATGTCTTAAGTCTTTCGCTGAGCATTTGATTAGCTCTTGTTATAAACTTTTAGTGATGGGTTCCGGTTGTAAAGTCGCCGATGAATTGGTATACTTGTCTTAAACTGTTATATCAGGTTTTAAAAGTTTTAAAATGTTTCGGCCTTTTAGTGTCGAGTCGCGCTTCATCTAGAATGTTGTGTCACGTCATTTTCTATAATTGAGTCCTTACATGATTTGTAGTCCTATTTGGACGGCTTGACTCATGATTCCTCCTCGGGGTCCGGGTCGGGTCCTCACATGAATAATCTTCATTTTAACAGTTTTTGGCAGGTTTAGTCGAAAATCTTGGCTCCACTGATTGTTTGCAATCAGTCTTGTAAGATCATGAATCAATCAAAAACAAGATAAAAAAGACAGTTATGGTCTACCGTGTACAAAGATGGAGTATGGCTAAATCTAAGAAAAAATTAGATGCTGCTTAGGATGCAACCTCTGTGAGTGGTTGGTTGTGATTGACCTGCTTTATATATTCCTTCCACTCGTAGAGTCCACATTCACTGTGTCCTTAGATTTAAAATGTATAATATTATTTTTAAAGTTTACAGAAATTTTGTTACTCTTAAGTGCAAGGTTCTAAGAATTAATTAGTAAACGATAATATATAAGCTTAGGTACTAGACTCTTTATGTGAACATTCCAAACAGAAAGTTGAACTCTTTGGACATGTACAAAATCTAAAAGTAAATGATTGAGATGAATCCAATTTTTATCCTGTTATAGTAACTTTTATTACCAGAGGCAAGAATAATTAACAAGAGCCTGTAACTTCAGGCTAGCTTGCTAAAAACATTCAGACTTCACAAATCAATATAGACAAACCTGAAGGCTCTTGTTGCATCCAGTCGTCGAGTGAAAAAGTGGACATGCATGTTCTTAGGATCCAAGTCGAGAAACATGTGAGAAAAGAAAAAAAAAATTAAATGAATGGCATTACCCATCTATTGAAGCACTAGTTGGCATCTCAGGCATTTAAACGAACATATTATATACGTTCCTACCAATGCAACATTGTTTGATATTTGACCCATTCATGGAACTGAAATAGCTTTTCTTCTTATTATCATGTCCACCTGACAACAAAGATATTGACAACCCCACAACTTGAGTTAATTGCTTTAATTTTATTAAGCTCCAAAGAACACAAAGACTTGTCCAATTCCACCATATCATATTTGAAATTAAAATGTAAATACATGTATATAGTCAAGACAGAGTTGATTATAGTAAGTAGTAACAACAATTCTAAGTTTCTAACATGAACTTGTACAATGTGTGGGAAAATCTGTTGTCTTCAGCTACATAATTTACCATGTGGAAGAAAAAGAAGCCAAAAAAATTAATACAACATTAGAGGCACCTCGTAATTTGAAACCTCCACTGATAAACCACATAATGAAAAGCAGAGCACCTTGAATCGTACATTGAAATATTTCATAAATGTTGACTAACGAATAAATTGCTAGAAAATAGTTTTTATTCCGTAAAAACACTTGTTGCAATATATCAGTCAACGTAAATTAGATATGCCTCATCAATTGCAGCTCCAAATCATCTATCCCGTCAATTACTATATACTGTTTACGGAATATGCTGGAATTCTGCAAGATTGACAATCAGATATCAGAAATTACAATTGGTCTTGTTCATCAATGCTACATAATAGAGAATTATTCCAATTCATTTTCATCTTAGGCTTTTAGGAGTATAATGATTAAATCCAGATGTAGAAGTAATCACTAAACGCAACAAAAGATTCCAATCATCTGCAATAATATTTCTTGCCAAATTTGGCACTTAAGAAAGAACCTTGTATGGAGAAAGCAAAGTTTTAGAAGGAAGGTTGTACAGAGATCTTAGGCAAGTCCTTTATGCATCAACTACAACGATTACAGAAAGCTAAAGAGCTCGAAGATCTTTGATGAAATAAGGAAGTTTAACTATCATTATGGCATCAAATAACTCAACTAAACTTAGGTTATGTTTAGAAATTCAATTATGAGTCATGGATTTAGAATTGCAAGTACAATTTGAATTTAGTTTTTCTAATTCCTAATCCAAGGCTTGGAATTCAGTTGTCAAACATCGCCTTCATCTTTGTCTCAATTATTAGGAACTGAGCATGAATCAAATTTCGCCATTCAGTTAGATCCAAGAAAAGGGCATCATACACATCACACTTATTCATATTCTTCTTTATTACCAAAGACCATGTTAGTTTTAGTCTTTCCCCTCTCTAGCATGGATGCTGATGTTGATAATATCACACATAATAACAATTGTCTGGATAATGCATCAAATAAGTCCAAATAAATATTCGACTCTCTCTCCCCCCTCTCTCTAAAATGAAACTTCTATAAGAACAAAAAATTTGTAAAAAAAAAAAAAGAAAGGAAAATCCTCAGTAGGTAAAAAGAAAAATTCTAAACACTAGAATGGTGTATGGCAAAGCATGCCATCTTCCAGCGGAAATTGAACATAAAGCTTATTGGGCCATTAAAACTCTTAATTTTGACCTAGCTTTTGCTGGTTAGGAACGACTGTTTCAACTAAATGAGTTAGAAGAACACATGCTAAATTCGTACGAGAATGCCAAAATATATAAAGAGAAGACCAAAAGATACCATGATATGGGAATCACTAAAAAGATGTTACATCCAGGTTTAAAAGTGCTTCTTTTCAATTCTAGACTAAGATTATTCTCAGGAAAGTTAAAATCAAAATGGTTTGGTCCTTTTATAATAGTACGAATATACCCACATGGGGCAGTTGATATAAGGAACCCAAAGACTGATGAGATATTTAAAATGAATGGTCACCGACTCAAACCTTATTTTGAACCCATTCAGTAGAGAGAACAATTGAAATCATTCATCTCTCTGACACCAAGCCTCCAAGAGAATAGGTTTGCAGTTAGGTCGAGCCAAAGACGTTAAACAAGTGCACTAGGTGGGAGGCAACCCACTTTGATAAAATTTTAATTGCTTTCGTAGTGTAATTTAAATATGTTTTCTCCAACTTATTTAATTATGAATATTTAAATTAAATATTTTCCAATCATGGCATAATTCAAGTTTGGGGGAGAAAAGCACCGTAGTGTTGTATTTATATGTCATTTAATATTTTAGTGTAGGAAATAAACGACCCTAACAGAACGTAACTGATCGATGTATTTTATACGTCGATTTTATGTACTTCTATGACTTAAATTATGTTATTTCACGAGGCTTTTGGTTACTAATATATGTTTTCGGTGAGTTTTGTAAGCTTCAGGGTTAATTGTGAAAATACGCGAAACTCCAGGGTTTTAAGTGCAAATTTCAAGAAGGGCCAAAAAGGAAAATTGAAGAAACAATGGAAGCTGTACAATCTGGACACCTTGCGGACGCAAGGTGTCTCAGACCTTGCGACCGTAAGGTAGGCAGTACGGGTAGAAAAAGGCTCAAGTCAAGATTTCCAAGGCCGGACATACTGGAGACCTTGCGGACGCAAGGTACCCAGCACCTTGCAACCGCAAGGTGGGCAGAATGCAACCTATTCGGATTTTCACACAGTCATTCGATCCGATTACAACTCCCGAGTATATATAGAAGTCAGATGCCGAGCCAAAGAGAAGGAGGACGGCTGGAAGCTCTCTTTTCATAGTTTTTAGGTAGTTTTAGATTGTATAACATAGTTAGATCCTGTAATTTCAAGTATTGAAGATCAAATCATGTATCCGATCATCTCCATGTGCTGTTCATTGTCTATGATGAACTAAATCATCCATAATCTAGGAGGTGGGAGGTAACTTGTATCGAATTTATGTTTTGATTCTTATATATATGTCTATTCAATGCTTGTTGATTGTGTTGTTTATCAATCCCTATATTATTTTGCTTTGAAAAAATGAATGTAATCGCAAATAATAAAGGCTTAGAGGTGCGGATAACTGCATGACCAAGTGCATATGTCGTACACTGGCTCACCAACACAATAAATTGGACCTATCGATGCACGAGAGTGATAAGTTAGGACCAGGTTCTTACATGATCTAGGTAAGATAGATCATAAATCTAGGTGACAGCTAGATTACGGTTCCGTGCTTAGGATATAGAATGGATGAATCTTTATGGGGATGGAGGTGAACAAATTGTTCAACGACTATATCTATTTTTAGTGAACGAACCCAAGACATTGAATGACATTATTATGAATTGAACATAAAGGAGATATAAGTGAAACCCGTAATCCTAGATTGCCACCCACCATAAGATCTTCATATCTCGTTATATTACTTGTCTAATTAGTTAAACATCTATAACTAGTAGTTTAGAGTAGAATTAAACATAAAAACCCCCTTAGGATAATAATTTGCTATCAATAATTGCACTGTTCGTGATCACTTGTCTATGTTGGTTCGACCCTTGCTTCCAATACTATTCTATAATAGTCTTGTTCACTTGCAAGGAAAAAGATTAAATAAAACATCGATCAGTTACGGAAGGATGAAAACGAAGACGGTGTTGAAATATATAGCAGCTCCCCAAAGGCAAACATTCTGTGAACCTAGCGGACGCAAGGTATATATGCCTTGCGATCGCAAGGCCTCATTGAATTTTGAACGTCCGAAACCCTTGCAGCTGCAAGCCCCCTAGGCCTTGCCCCCGCAAGCCCTATCTCAGCATCCGTGCACATTGACTGTGAACCTTGCGGACGTAAGGTATACAACTGATCGATGTATTTTATACGTCGATTTCCTATACTTCTATGACTTAAATTGAGCTATTTCACGAGGCTTTTGGCTACTGATATGTGTTTTCTAGTGATTTTGTGAGTTTCAGGGTTTTAAGTGAAAGTATGGAAATTATAAGGATTTTTGGTAAAGATTCCAAGAAGGGGTCAGAGTGTAAAAGTGAAGAAGAAAAGAAGAAAAGTCAAGCTAGGAACCTTGCGGTCGCAAGGTTCTCAGGACCTTGTCTCCGCAAGGTGGACAGAAACTTCAGAAGACAAACCCCGGATTATTGAAGGACCTTGCGATCGCAAGGTGCCTCATACCTTGCGACCGCAAGGTAGTCAGAATGCCAAATTTTGCGTTTTCACAAGAGATTCAATTGTAATACAACTCCTTGGTATAAAAAGAGGTCGGTAGCCAGAGCATTGACGGTTAGAAATGGCTGGAGACGGCTAGAAATTAGTTTTCTATAGCTTTAGAATAGATTTTAGGTTGTATAACATAATTAGTCATTGTAATTACCAGTATTGAAGATCGATTCATGAACTCATTCATCTCCATGTGTTGTTCATCTTCAAGGATGAACTAAATCTTCATTAATCTAGGAGGTGGGAGGTAACTTGTATCGAATCTATGCTTTAATTTATATTTATGTTCATTAAATTCTTGTTGATTGTGGTGTTTATCAATCCCTATATTATTTCACTTTGAACAAATGAATGTAATCGTGAATAATAAAGGCCTAGAGGTGCGGATAACTGCATGATCAATGTGCATATGTCGTACACTGGCTCACCATCACAATAAATTGGACCTATCGATGCACGAGAGTGATAAGTTAGGGCCAGGTTCCATATATGACCTAGGTGACAGATAGATCATATGTTCTTGTGCTTAGGATATAGAATGGATGAATTATTTGGAGATGGAGACTGAACGGTAATTCAACAGGCTATATCTATATTTTGTGAACGAACCCATGAGATTGAATGAAACTTTATTAAAATTAAGTATAGAGGAGATACATGTGAAACCCGATTCCTAGATTGCCATCCACCATAAGATCTTCATAACGTGTAAGTGCTGCTAATTAGTTAAACAACAGAATAATAATTAGCTTAGAGTAGAATTAAAATCAAAACCCCCCCTTAGATTAATAAATTGCTATCAATAAATTGTATTATCTGTGATCTTCTTGTCTCTGTGGGTTCGACCCTTGCTTCCAAAACTATTCTCCAATAGTCTTGTCCACTTGCAAGGAAAATAATTAAAATAAGACATCGATCAAGTTTTTGGCGCCGTTGCCGGGGACAAGCTAGTTTACATAGTTAGTTTGTTGGTAGCGTAATATTTAATTTAATTTTAGTTTTCAGTTTTTATAAAAATAAAAATACAAAAAGATTTTATTTTATTTGTTTTTAATAGTTATTTGTTTTAAAATTGCTTTATTTATTTTGTGCACAGTCGTAGATCTTTGAATCCTCAACTGGTAGAACTAAATCAAGATATAAATAATATTAGAAGGAATCAAGAAGAGCTTGAAAATCTAGCAACCTAGCCTGATAATCAAGAACAATTGAATCAAGAGGATCTTCTGGTTGATCCTCCAATGGATAATATTAATCAAAATCCTAAAAATCCGCTTCATCCGGTTAATGTGAACCAAAGAGAAGAAGAGTCTGCTAGAAGAAATATGGAAGTAGTCGTAAACCAAAGAACTATTAATGATTTCAGTAGACATTCATTAAATGTGGTAACATCATGTCTAGTCTTACCAGAAGCATTAAGGAATTTTGAATTTAAAGGCCATTATTTTAATGCTATACCTTCTTTTCATGGAATGCCTCACGAAGATCCTGTAAGTTTCCTAAGTGATTATGAATATACGATGAGTAATTTTTCTTTAGGAGGGTTGACTGAAGACCAAGTAAAAATGAAATATTTTCCCAGTGCGTTAAAAGAATTGGCAAAGTGATGGTTTATGAATCTAACACCTAGTAGTGTTTATACTTGGGCTCAACTTTATGATTTGGTTATGAATAAATATTATAAGCATGCATCTCTGACTGAATATCGAAAACAAATTATGTCATTCCAAAATGAACCAGGTGAAACATTCCATGAGTCTTGGGATAGATTTAAAAATCTGCTCATTATGTGTCCTCATCATAATCTGGTTCAACGTGTGTTAGTACTTCAATTTTATCATGGCCTTTTGCCAGGTTTACAAACTATGGTTGATAGTCCAGCTGGTGGTTCTATTAATAGAATGACACCAGATGCACTAGAGGAATTATTTGAGATGTTAAGTATAAATTCTCAACAGAAAAGTGCTAGATGTAAAAGTAGGAGTTTATATCAAGTTCAAGAAAAATCAGATACACAAGCACAATTTGAAAATTGGCCAATTCAAGAAGCATGTGCTTTATGTGGATTATATTCTCATGCTACTAATTTTTGTCCATCAAGTGCTATGTATGCTGAACAGGCTAATGCCATGAACGTATACCCTCAAAGGCCAAGGAATGATCCCTACTCAAACACATATAATCATGGTTGGAGGAATCATCCTAATTTTTCTTGGGGAGGAAATAAACCTTTAAAACCTCAACAATTTCAGCCTCAATAACCACAACCTCAACAATTTCCAAATCAAGGTCAATTGAGAATTGAAGAAGTTCCAAAACAAGATGGAATAAGTAAAGGTCAAGCTGTCCTAATAAAATATTTGCTTGAAGAAGTTGAAAATTTAAAGAAGCACATTGCACAATCCGAGACCGAGAAAAGAGAAGAAGGGAAGTTCCCTAGCCAAACCGAGCAAGCAAAATCAATCACTGTTTTGCGAAGCGATAAAGTAATAGGTGAAGAGGTAAGTGATCCTGTTCAATCTTCTAATGTGCCTGATGAAGTAGACAATTCTGAAAAAAGAAGTTTGAAAAGATAACAATGAAGACAATCAAACAACTAATCAAGAAAAAGAAGTAGAAGTTCAAAATAATGAAAAAGAAGTAGAAGTAGAAAAAGAGATAGAACAAGAAGAAGATGAACCTTACGTGGCTCCACCACCATATGTTCCTCCAATCCCGTTCCCTAGAAGACTTATGAAAAACCGAATGAACAAATAATTTTTGGAAATTTATAATATGTTATCCAAGGTGAATGTTAATCTTCCTTTGCTTAATGTTATTAAAAATATTCCAGCCTATGCTAAGTTTTTCAAAGATCTTCACTCTAAGAAACACAAGTTTGAAAACAATGAGAAAATTATTGTTTCTGAAAACGTATGTGCTGTTTTACAACCCGAACTTCCCCCTACGTTAAAAGACATAGCTTTAATATCCAAGTCTCTTTGGGAAGCTCTAAAAAGATGAAAGCCATGCTAGATCTAGGAGCAAGTATTAACTTGATGCCTTTTGCGGTCTACAAACAATTAGGATTAGGAGAACTAAAACCCACTAATATGTCCTTACAATTAGCTGATCGTTCAGTTAAACATCCTTTGGGTATAGTGGAAGACATCCTAGTTCAAGTTGATAAACTAATCATTCCAGTCGACTTTGTGGTCCTAGAGATGGAAAGGAAAATCTACACAAATAATAAAGTTCCTATCTTGTTAGGCAGACCTTTTATGGCTATTGCAATACTATGATAAATGTTAAAATTTGTAAATTTTCAATGTCAGTCCTAGGTGAAACTGTCGAAATCTCTGTTTTTGATACTATGAATAGACCTAGTGACATGAATGCATGCTTCTCAATAGATGAAATCGAAAAATTAACTACTCAAAAATTTGAAGAAAATTGTGAAGATGACGACTATGAGAATGATGTATTTATAGTTTATAATGATAGACCTGTCCCTCCCATAAAAATTGACATTGAAGAGATAGAAAGAGAAATAGAAGAAGAAGAAAGACAAGAAAGAGAAAAATTAGAAGCTCTTAAAAATAAAAATAAAAATAATATGGAAAAAGAATTAGAATCAGAGATTAATTCTGATAAATAGAAAAAGTAGAGGATGAAATTAATGAAGAAGAAGTAGAGATTTTAAAATCTCTTTTTGAAGAAATAGAGGTAGAGGATGAAAAAGAAGAAAATAATGAGGAGGTTAAAGAAAAATAAACAATTAAGCCAGAAAATTCTGAATTTATTCCATTTGTTAAATCTCCTCCCGTGGAAGAATTAAAGCCATTACCACCCCACTTAAAATATGCATTTTTAGGGGAAGGTAAAACTTTACCTATTATAATAGCAGCAAATTTAACTGAAGAACAAGAAGCAAGTTTGTTAAAAGTTTTATGGACACATAGAGAAGCCATAGGATGGTCCCTAGCTAATTTAAAAGGTATTAGTCCATCTATGTGCATGCATAAAATACATTTAGAAGAAGTTAGTAAGCCTTCAAGAGAAAGACAAAGAAGACTTAACCCTCACATGGAAGAAGCCGTAAGAAAAGAAGTCCTTAAGCTTCTAGATGTAGGTATAATTTACCCAATTCGCATAAGAAATGGGTTAGTCGATTCAGCTCGTAGTTCCTAAAAAGTCGCAATTACAGTAGTTAAAAATGAAAAAGATGAATTAGTCCCTACAAGAACTATCACTAGTTATAGAATGTGCATTGATTTGAGAAAATTAAATGTGGCAACTAGGAAAGACCACTTTCCCTTGCCATTTATTGACCAAATCCTTGAAAGATTAGCGGTCACGAGTAATATTGTTTTCTTGATGGTTTTAAGTTTTAACCAAATTCACAGTAGCACCGAAGACCAAGAAAACAACCTTTACATGTCCTTTTGGTATTTTTGCTTTTAGGAGAATGCCCTTTGGACTATGTAATGCACCAGGCACCTTTCAAAGAAGCATGATATCCATATTTTCATATTTAGTAGAAAGATGTGTTGAAGTTTTCATGGATGATTTTTCAGTTTTTGGAGACTCTTTTGATCATTGCCTAGAAAATCTTACATCAGTCTTAAAAAGATGCTGTGAAACAAATTTAACTTTAAGTTGGGAGAAAAGCCACTTCATGGTCAAACATGGAATTGTCTTAGGGCATGTTGTGTCTAATAAAGGCATTGAAGTCGATAAGGCGAAAATAGAAGTTATTTCACAATTACCTCCCCGACTTCATTAAAGGTGTTAGAAGTTTTCTAGGGCATCTTGGCTTCTATAGAAGATTTATAATTTTTCAAAAATCGTAAAACCTCTATGTAACTTGTTAGCAAAGATACGGAATTTGTTTTTGATCAAGAATGCATAAATGCATTTAATTTATTAAAAGAAAGATTAACCACGCCTCTATTTTATCCGCCCCGATTGGTCTCTCTCCCTTGAGATCATGTGA
>CM028380.1:135844548-135989107 GCA_013146195.2 Codonopsis lanceolata | reverse complement strand
AGATAAAATCTTCATTAAATCATCCATGTGGAAGTTTTAAAACTCTTTGGTTTTCTAGCCATTAGCTAATAATAATACCTAATAACAATCAATATGATAAGGGTATTAGTATTAGTATATATAACTTCTTCTATTGTCAATAGTAGAAGACTTATATTTAAAAATTTACAACTAACATTACTTCTAACCAATGTGGGATAAAACTCTTCAAGGTTAGATATTACTTCATAACTCACTTTTAACATCATACTTTAAGCTTTGATATCTTATTCATCCAAAACTTGATTTGGACAAATAAATATATCATTTCGATGTTCTTGCAGTAGAACACATTTACACAATTACTTTTGTCAACAAACAAATGACACGTAAAGAAATTTGTGCCTCAAGTTGCACAATTTCTTTTACTAAAACACTAATTTTTAATAAGTATTATACTTTAACTCTTGATATCTTATTCATCCAAAACTCAATTTGGACAAATAAATATATCATTTCGATGCTCTCAAGTAGAACACATTTGCACAATTACATTTACCAACAAACAAATGACACGTAAAGAAATTAGTGCCTCAAGTTGCATTTCTCTCACTAAAAACACTAATTTTTTTTAACAAGTATTATACTTTAAGTCTTGATATCTTATTATCAAAAACTCAATTTGGACAAATAAATATATCATTTTGATGCTCTCACCAAGAGTAGAATACATTTTGCGATCACGGCCCCGTTAACAAACAAATGATACGTAAAGAAATTAGTGCCTCAAGTTACACAATTTCTTTCACAAAAAACACTAATTTTTCAACAATAGAAGAGATGTATCCCACATTGGTTAGAAATTGATGTTGGTTTTAAAATTATTATTAAGTACCAATAGAAGAAATGCATCATGCATCATACATTGGTTGGAAAGTGATGTTGATTTTCAAAGTCACTAGAAAACCAAAAGTTTTTAAAGCTTCCACATGGATGCTTTAGAATGAAGATTTATCATAAAGGATGGTGAGGTGTATATATCAACCATAGTGCTCCTATATACCAATATATATATATGCTATATATATGATAAAATATTTTTACAATTATTACCAATAGAAGATGTATATCTCACATGATTACAAAATATTCTACTATTATTACCAATAGAAGAGATGTATCACACATTGGTTAGAAATTGATGTTTGTATTAAAAATATTATTATTAATTACTAATTGAAAAGATGTATCATACATTTGTTATAAAGTGATGTTGATTTTAAAGTTTTTTTGTTAAAAAACTTCTACCATTATTACCAATAGAAAATGTATATCTCACATTGGTTAAAAAATGATGTTGATTTTTAATTATTTTAGATTATATAAAAGACTTACTATTATTAGCAATATAAGATATATATACTTTTGGTTTTCTAACCATTAACTAATAATAATACATTATAATAATAATAATAATGATAATAGTATTAGTATTAGTATATATAACTTCTTCTATTGTCAATAGTAGAAGACTTATATTTAAAAAAATTTACAACTAACATTACTTCTAACCAATGTGGGATAAAACTCTTCAAGGTTAGATATTCCTTCTAATGACTCACTTTTAACATCATACTTTAAGCTTTGATATTTTATTCATCCAAAACTTGATTTGGACAAATAAATATATCATTTCGATGTTCTTGACGAGTTGAACACATTTACACAATTACTTTTGTCAACAAACAAATGACACGTAAATAAATTTGTGCCTCAAGTTGCATAATTTCTTTCACTAAAAACACTAATTTTTAATAAGTATTATACTTTAACTCTTGATATCTTATTCATCCAAAACTCGATTTGGACAAATAAATATATGATTTCGATGCTCTCACGAGTAGAATACATTTGCGCAATTACATTCGCCAACAAACAAATGACACGTAAAGAATTCGTGCCTCAAGTTGCATAATTTCTCTCACTAAAAACACTAATTATTTTAACAAGTATTATACTTTAAGTCTTGATATCTTATTACCCAAAACTTCGATTTGGACAAATAAATATATCATTTTGATGCTCTCACTGAGTAGAACAAATTTGCGCAATTACCTTCGTCAACAAACAAATGACACGTAAAGAATTTCGTGCCTCAAGTTGCACAATTTCTTTCACTAAAAACACTATTTTTTCAACAATAGAAGAGATGCATCCCACATTGGTTAGAAATTGATGTTGGTTTAAAAAAATTCTATTATTAAGTATCAATTGAAGAAATGCATCATACATTGATTGGAAAGTGATGTTGATTTTCAAAGTCACTTGAAAACCAAAAGTTTTTAAAACTTCCACATGGATGCAAGTATTTCACATTGGTTACAAAGTATTCTACTATTATTATCAATAGAAAAGATGTATCACACATTGGCTATAAATTAATGTTGGTTTTAAAAATACTATTATTACCAATAGAATAGATGTATCATACATTTGGTAGAGGGTAATGTTTGTTTTTAAAGTCTTTAAATAGAAGACTTCTACCATTATTATCAATAGAATATGTATATCTCACATTGGTTAGAAAGTGATGTTGATTTTAATTTTAGATAAAAAAAACTTTTACTATTATTACTAATAGAAGAGATATCTTACATTTGCTAAAAAATGATGTTAGTTTTAAAAGTCTTTAGATAAAAGACTTTTACTTTTATCGTCAATGTAATAGAAGAGATGTATCCCACATTATTTAGGAAGAGATGTTGGTTATAAATTTTTTAAAATAAAAGACTTCTTCTATTATTACCAAATGAGGATATGTATTACACATTGGTTAGAGAGTGATGTTGATTTTAAAAGTCTACAATTATTAGCAATAGAAGAGAAATATTTCACATTGGTTATAAAGTGATATTGGTTTAAAAAGTTTTTAGATGATGTATCTCACATTGGTTACAAAGAAATGTATCTCATATTATTTAGAAATGAGTATTGGTTATAAAAGTCATTAGATAAAGACATTTTTTGTTATTACCAATAGAAAATATGTATCCACATTGTTTAGAAATGAATATTGTTTAAAAAGTCTTTTATCCACTACTATTATTACTAATAGAAAATATGTATACCACATGGTTAGAATGTGGTGTTGGTTTTAAAGTCTTTAGATAAAAGACTTAAACTTTCATTACCAATAAAAATATAAAATATGTATCTCACATTGTTTAAAAATGAATTATGATTTTAAAAGTTTTTAACAAAATGACTTCTAATATTATTATCAAGTTAAATGTTAATTTTAAAAGTCTTTAGATAAAAAAAATTACTATTATTATTAATACAAAATATGTATCTCACGTTAGCTAGAAACTTATATTAATTTTAAAAGTATTTAGGTAAAAAAATCGTTTAATATTAGTAACAATATAAAAAAAAATTATAACAATGGAAGAGATTAACAATCTAATTATAATGTCTAAAAGTTATATTATTATTACAAAAATATATATATCCCATATTATACCCGTGCATAGCACGGGCTAAATAACTAGTTGATAAAATCTATATATATATATATATATATATATATATATATATATATATATATATATATTTAAAGTTGGTGAGGAGATGTATGGTTGTGCCACTGCACACTTTAGATAAATCTTCGTTAAATCATCATGTGGAAGTTTTAAAAACCTTTGGTTTTCTAGCCATTAGCTAATAATAATACCTAATAACAATCAATATGATAAGGGGTATTAGTATTAGTATATATAACTTCTTCTATTGTCAATAGTAGAAGACTTGTTATAAAATAAAGATACAATCTTCATCTTCTACCCTGAGACATCATGTCTTCCCTCAACCCACCCACCACCAACCCCACCACAATTGATCATCACCACCAACCCTTTCTCACCACCACCAGTTAATTTATCATCAATGAAAAAATGAAAAGATTAGCCAAAGGATTGAAGATCAATCCTTTTCGCACAAACCCTATCATCAGTCACGAGTAAAACCCCTTTCCCCGCCTCTAGGGTTTCACTCACCTCTTCCTTATGCACACGCAAACATCGTTCAACTCAATCATTTTCTTCAGGGGATCGAGCAAGTCTTTCTTTTTCTTACCCTCTGCTCCTCAGAATCAATTTGATGTGCCAAGATTTGCTCATTTTCTATAATTACAAGAGCAAATCCAAGGAGAAGAGTCTCTTTTCCTAAAATAGGGCGAAACTGATCCCCTACAAACATAATCTCCAGAAAATGTGCAAAAGCACTTTTTCTCTTCAATTTGCACAGAAAAGCAGGTTAATTTTTACAATTTACCCTCAACAACCTTGACTGAACTATTGCATGCTCTGCACAATGAGATTCGATCGACTGATAGTGGCTTTAATTGAGTGTTAGGATCAAGGGCGATTTTTTTAGAGCTTAGGTAAACTATGGAGCATTTCCTTTGAGCGTACTTATACAAGTACTGACTCGGGAACTTCCAGAATTCGTCCCTAGTTGATTACCAATCTTGCCGACTCCCTTTCGCTTACTTACAATCGAAAGAACTATTTTGCTTTCTGAGCTAACTAGATCGATCTCACAGGACTAACTTTTTGAAACCTGAAAGAAAGGGTAAGCTTAGGTAAATTGATTGAGTAATACCAGATGATAAATAATACTTCCTTTGTTTTTAAAATATTATCTATTTTGATCAGACACATTGTTTAAAAAAAATAATTGACTGTATTATAAATATTGGTGAAATATGTGGTTTTTTTAAATGTCTATGAATATGTAATCATGATTAAAGTAGTTAGAAAAAATAAAATGGTAAAAATATTTTAGGAGAAGTTTTAAAAGAGGACAATTATTTAAAAATGGACGAAAAAAGAAAGGTGAACGATAATTTAAAATCAAATAGAGTAATAAAAATACAAAACCCCTAAATGTTACACCTAAAAACTCTAATTACCACACTACTTAGAATGTCTGATTACCAAAATACCCTCCGTCGAATATAAATAAAATAAAAACTCTTTTCAAGTTACCAAATTACCAAATTGAAAACAAAAAAAGAGTGGATATTGAATTAACTCAATATTGAATTAACAACAATCGATTCTCACAGTCAACTTTCTTTAAAAAATTAAAAAAATTAACCAGTTTTTTAATAAAAAAAATTAAAAAAATCGCCTATTTGTTATGCAAAAAAAGAAAAAAAATCGCCACTTTTTTTAAAAAAAATCCAAAAAAGTCGCCAGGTATTTAAAAAAAAACTGAAAAAAGTCGCCACTTTTTTTATAAAAAATTGACAAAAAATCGCCATTAAAATTTTTTTTTTTGAAAAAAGCCGCCACTTTTTTAAAAAAAAATTTACAAAAAGACGCCAAGTTTAAAATTTTTTGTTACAAAAAGTCTCCACTTTAAAAAAATTTTTTGACAAAAAAACGCCAATTTAAAAATTTTTTGTTACAAAAAGTCGCCACTTTAAAAAAAAATTTTGACAAAAAAACGCCAATTTAAAAAATTTTTGTTACAAAAAGTCGTCACTTTAAAAAAAAATTTGACAAAAAAACGCCAAGTTTAAAAAATTTTGTTTTACAAAGTGGCCTGTTTGAGGAAATCACCAAAGAATTATGATTTGCAACTAAAGTTCAAAACTTGATGAGTTATCAATATGAATGCAGAGACTTGGGAACGGGATGTAGAGAGAGAAAGTAAGCTGAATGGATTGACATGGAGGCAAAATCAGAAAAGGTGTGGGAAATTTGAAAGGCGGAGACTTGGGAACTGGAAAGGCAGAATCAGAGCCTAGAAACTAAGAATATAGTAATTATTAGAACACACACAGAGTAAATAATGATGGAGGGAGGAAGATGATGGTGCGGAAAAAATTTGTGCCTTTTAGTATGAGAGAATATTTAGGAGAATTAATTGAAACTCCTATATATAAAAGGATAAGGATCGATTAGTAATTAGAGTTTAGGGTTAATTGTTAGTCCTTTTTATAAAAGGATTAATTAGTAATTAAATTTTTAAATGAGTGTGACATTTAGTATTTTTTGTGTTACATTTAGGGTCACTCTAAAAATAAAGTTTCTGGGTCCGAGACCTAAATGCTCCTGGAAGATGCAATTCTTCCGTTAACATTTAAACGGTTTAATTGTAGTTTTTAGTTTATATTTAGTTTTAGAGTAATGCTAGAGCCACTCGATGAGCACTCAAATTTATGCACCAAATGATATGGTTTCCAATGTGTCATCTTATTTGACATTTTATGAGCTCCACTATAAGTGAAAAAGTTATGTTAACAATATAACACATAAGATGCCACATCATTTGGTACCCAAAATTGAGTGCTATTAGAGTGGCCCTAGCATTACTCTTAGTTTTAACCCCTTTGCTGTTAACATTCAAAAGTAAAATTCTTTATTTTGTTTGGCATCACCATTATGCCTTCTTAACCATTTTCGTATTAAGAAGATAACATTTTATCACCATTATTAATCTTCTTCCTATGCCAACTAGAAAAAAGAAATGTTTTTCTTATTAAATAAGAAGTTATCATTTGGGGAAAGAGGAAGAGAGAGGGGGGCCGGTTGTCACCTCATTTTGTTGGAAATTGTGTGTGTAGGGAGGGGGTGGGAAAGGCTTCGTATTTATGTGGAATAATGTTAAATTTAATATTTTTTTATGTAAGAAGATGTGTGTAAGATCAGTAGTAGCTAGGATTCTCCAAACTGGCAATGCAGTTTCCAATGTAGCTCGTTACTGTAATTACAATGGAAGATACATTGGTCAGAAAAATTAAAACAGCGGAAGACTTTTGTTTTTAAAACTGAAAATACGCACAAACAGTTACCAAACAATTTACAAGCATATACTTGTAGATCTAGCCTCATGGCAAAAAAGATTTCACTAAATAATATGATTTGTTTTACACAAAGAATGTGAAATCATCAAAACAAACACTCTCACAAGACAACAAGTCTTGGAAAGCAAGACCCACAGAAAAACAGGTACAGAAAACGTGGGAAGAAAAAATAAGCTTCCTAGAACAGCTAGGAAGACAAACAGTTCCACCAGTTTTCAATGTAGCTTCTAATGTTGCTGCATTGGAAGTTACATTCAAATTCTACACAATTCTGGAATTCTGAAACTCTCTGAATATGATCTGAATTTTATGTTCTCTCTCTCTGTTCATCTGTTCAGCCTCTGCCACAAGCCCTCTATTTATAATGTGAAGGAGACCTACACATAAAGAAGGAAACAAACTCTAATATGGAAAAGGATTAGGATTAGAAATCAAATCAATTTCCTTATTTACTATATTGATAAGAACTTTAAGGCACGACATTAGGAAGGATTTTTGCAAAGATTTTGTTTCCAAAAATTACTCCTAAGTTTTAGGACCAAGAAACCCAAAATATAATGAATATTTTGTTTCCAAAAATTGTACCTAAACTTTAGGACCAAGAAACCAAAAATCTTAAGAATATTTTGTTACCAAAAATACATAAACTTAATGACTAAGAAAGGAGAAACAAAACCAAAATAGGGCATACCTATTTTACCCTTACAATCTCCCCCTTTGTTGAGCCTTTCTGGTCAAATCAAATGACAAGTGTTTATTCAACATCAATCAAACCATCTAACATGCATTGGTTAGAAAAACTCATCTCCCTCTGAATTTGTGCAAGGTATAAAATCAGAAATCATTTACTAAGGATAAATCAGAATATACCAATGATGCAATCACATGCATACAAAACAAACATGAACAATTTATGAGATTCATCACCATCACCAGAAACACTTGATCTCTCTCCCCCTATTTGACCGGAAAATGAAGAGGGATAAACAATCTTTTAGGAATTCTCAAAAATCCAAAATTTTGAAAAACACAAATAAGCGTTCACCATGCCTTGATCACACCCCTAGTAATAACTGAGCACCTCATATCCAGATTCAATACCTCTTAGATCCACACAAAAATAAGACATCCACTAAATATTTTTCAACATGAGAATTTTTTGGAAATTGATTTGCACAGTTTATTTTAGGACAAAATTTCACCAAGCTGATATCTTTACCAACAATGCATGTCCTAACATTTTATGCCTAAAAATATGATAACTAAAAGTTAAACAAAAGAATAATGCAATCACACACAAGTGATAAAGACCAGATCAAAGTGATGTAGTTCCTTATGCAGTTGCATTGGGAGGAGCATTCATCAATAATAAAATTTGTGCAATTTTTACATCTTTTGTTTTCTCAACCAGATTTCTCTTCCAAGATCACAAATTTTTCATAACAAAAATCCATAGGTACTTTATTTCCCTAGGAATATAGCTCTACTTTATTTCAAGCTATAAAAACATGTCACTTGGAACCTTTCACACTATTTACTAAGGGAAACCACTTTGCTTTTTATCAACCCATGAAATCCAAGGATTCATAGTCCCAAAAGAAAGGTGTCACAAACCTTGTTCATAGGTAGCTCTTTTCCGTTAGGTAGCTTTCACACTTTTTCTTTCAAAGGTATTCAATTTTCTCAAGATCAACTTATGAGAACCTAAGTTCCATAGTACCAAGATAAAGTGCTACAACCCTTGATTTTTAAAGGTAGTTATTTCCTTTGTGGACTTAAATCATGCTTAAGAGCTGGGAGAGAGTGAGAATTAAAAAAAAAATCACAACTGATTTTGAATGCAAATCCCAAGCAACAACAAAAGGCACAAAAATGTGAGTCAATGATCTAGAGTGCCCTCTAAAGACAAAATGCAAACATGCCTAATTTTTTTAAACAAGTGTAACGCGTCAAATGACACACATAACACGAGATTTCCAAAGATTGGAAAATCTCTCAAAATCAAGACTCTTGACAAATATATCAGCAAGTTGATTTTCTGTCCCAACATGTTCAATGCAAACAATTCCTTGTTCAACCAAGTTTCCAATAAAGTAGTGTCTTAAATTAATGTGTTTTGTTAGAAAATGATGAACTAGATTATTGTGATATACAACATGCATTGGTGTTATCAAAATACAAGGTTAACACATTAATGTGTAGGCCATAATCTTTGATTATTTGGAGCATCCATAAAAGTTGTAGAGTCATATCTAAAAAGCAAGCAATAAAAGCAACAAGGCTTCTCTCAAAACTATTTTGATAAGCATGCTAATTTGTGAGAATCAACCTTACCTCTTCTCCTTGTGTATATCTCATCATGAATATTACCTATCACTCGAGAGATTGGATGGTCTTTCTGTATACGACTATGAATATCATGACTTCAATCAGTTAGGCTTGATTCAGTTTCGATGCATTCGGGTTCGGTTCGACATTGGGGAGTTTCGACCAATGCGACTTCGATGTAACCGATGTAGGCTGCATTCTGAGCTACATTCGGAGCTACATCCTGAACTGCATTCTGAATCTCATCCTCTAAATTTCCAGAACTTGCAGATTCTGTATCATCTGGGACAGGTCCACTATTTGTAGTTGCAGGTTCTAAAGTTTGTGTAATTGCCTATTGGCTCATGATTTCCAAAATCTAGCAAACCTGAAATATCATCATCAACTGTTTTGTGGCCAAGATCAGTTATAGTTGAAGCAAATTCATCATCGGACCACTTAGCACCAGGACATATATCAAAGGGCTCACAGTACTTGGATCTTGCATTCCTGTAACTACCTTTGGGAACCCACAATTTTTAAAGGTTTTTGGCCGATGTTGCTTCTGATGTAGCACTTGGTTACGAAGGTAAGCTTGTCTAACCTCTTCCTTATAGACATCCTTTTTTAGGAAGGAAAAGGGTTGAATATGTCCAGGCTTGTGACAATAGTGGCACACAATATTTCTCTTTCTAATTTTTGGTTTTTCAAATAAGTTTGGATTTTGAAAATTTTGTGTGTGCTGTTTTGGTTCAGTAGACGTACCTTCACTTTCTTTAACAAACGTCTTTGGCCTGAAACCAATCCCAGACTTACCAGAATTCCCAGAATTCAACCTATCATTCATTTTGTGTTGGCTTGAGTTCTATTTTGCCATGGTTTCATTGGCTTTGAGCAGTTCTTCTTTCAGTTCTTCAAGCTCCACATCTTTCTTATGCAGCAAACATTCCAGCCTTGTGATACACTCCTTCTGATCTTCATTTACCTTCTTTAGCAAATCATTTGTCTTTCCAAGCAATATAACTTGAAGAGCCCTCTTTTCCCAATCCTTATACAACTCCTTGTAACCTTCCGGAGTCGATTCGATTCTCCACCATCTTCTTACGTGACAGAGGAGTTAAAAGCGAGAAAGATCTTCCCAGCTTTTGTCCAATGTAACTTCTGATGTAGTTTCTGAAGAAGCTACATTCGAAGGTACATTGGGCGAAGGACCTGCAAAATTAGATAAAGAATTGTGTATATCAATGAGAGTGATGAGATCACATGGATCTTCATCATCACTATCACTCAAACTAGCAGAAAAATTCAAACCCTTCTTTCTCAAAGTATTAGCACATTGATTAGCATAATGCTCAAACCCTTGATAAGCCCTACATTGAATAGAATCAATAATTTTACTTCTAGATATAGGCTGTTTAGCAAAAGGATTGGTAAAATATTTTTCAGGGGTTTGAAAAGAACTTTCTTTGGGAGCAAACTTGCTAGGCTCAGTTTTGAAAATAGTTTTGGTGATAGAACATGGAGATCTATTTTGTCCCTTTGCTTTCAAAATATTTTTAAACTTTGCTGTTAAAAAATCCATTGTCTCTTCACCAAAATCAGATTCCTCAATCTCCTTATGCAATTCAATCAAATTAGAAGAGATATCACAAACAGAAGGAAAAACAATACTTTCCACATAAGGAGTAAAAGATGATGCACCTTTGCCTTTGTTTTTAATTTGCTCATTGAGTTTTAGTTCAAAATTTTGAAGAATACCAGTTAGTCTTTCAAAACCAATTTTGTCAATGTCATGAGCTTCCTCAATAGCACAAATTTTGACATTAAATCTTTCAAGTAAAGTTCGCATCATCTTGCTAACAAGACGATCATTGGTGATAGGATCACCCAAAGCAAGAGCAGAGTTAGACATATCAAGAAGCCTACCATATGACATGATATCCTCAGATTCATTCATTCTTGTGTTTTCAAATTGTATGGTAAGCAATCTTAATTTAGATGCACGAACAATGGCAGGTCCTTCACACAGGGTTTGAAGGGCCTTCCATACATCTTTAGCAGACTCATAATTATTTATTACCCTAAAGTTATTGGTATCTAAGACTTTGGTGATCTTAACATCACCATCATTATCAGTTGTTTTTGGAGGAGTCCAACTATTTAGAACAGCAATCCACACTCTTTCATCAATTGATTTGATGAAGATACGCATATTCACTTTCCAAATATAATAATTTGTATTAGTCAGAGTTGGAGGACGAACAACATTCTCATACTGAGAATCCATCATGGCTACAATCAGAATCAACTCTCAGTGGCGTCAAGAGAAGGCTTTGATACCAATTGTAAGAACAATAGTAGTTATGATTCTTCAAACTGCCAATGCAGTTTCCAATATAGCTCGTTACTATAGTTACAATGGATGATACATTGGTCAGAAAAATTAAAACAGCGGAAGACTTTTGTTTTTAGAACAGAAAATACGCATAAACAGTTACCAAACAATCTACAAGCCTATACTTGTAGATCTAGCCTCATGGCCAAAAAGATTTCACTAAATAATATGATTTGTTTTACAAAAAGAATGTGAAATCATCAAAAACAAACACTCTCACAAGACAACAAGTCTTAGAGAGCAAAAACCCACAGAAAAACAGGTACAGAAAACGTGGGGAAAAAATAAGCTTCCTAGAACAGCTAGGAAGACAAACAGTTCCAGCAGTTTTCAATATAGCTTTTGATGTTGCTGCATTGGAAGTTACATTCAAATTCTGCACAATTCTGGAATTCTGAAACTCTCTGAATATTATCTGAATTTTCTGTTATCTCTCTCTCTCTCTCTCTCTGTTCATCTGTTCAGCCTCTGCCCCAAGCCCTCTATTTATAATGTGAAGGAGACCTACACATAAAGAAGAAAACAAACTTCAACATGGAAAATGATTAGGATTAGAAATCAAATCAACTTCCTTATTTATTAGATTATCTTACCATATTGATAAGGACTTTAAGGCACGACATTAGGAAGGATTTTTGCAAAGATTTTGTTTCCAAAAATTACTCCTAAGTTTTAGGACCAAGAAACCGAAAATATAATGAATATTTTGTTTCCAAAAATTACTCCTAAGTTTTAGGACCAAAAAACCCAAAATATAATGAATATTTTGTTTCCAAAAATTGCACCTAAACTTTAGGACTAAGAAACCAAAAATCTTAGGAATATTTTGTTACCAAAAATGCCTAAACTTAATGATCAAGAAAGGAGAAACAAAACCAAAATAGGCTATGCCTATTTTACCCTTACAAGGTGTAAGAAGATTATACAATGGGAAGATATATTCTTAAATGGGTAAGAAGATAAAAATATGTAGATGACAGTGGAACCTAACTAAGATGATGCATTGAAAGATTTATACAATGGGGATGCTATTAGAAGGACATTTTGGTGGGAGTGGGAGGAGTTTTTAGTTTGACCTTTCAACTATTAACATTTGAAAGTAAAATCTTAACATTAATAAGGGTATTTGGGTTTTTTTTTGAAAATTTTCATCCAACATAACAGAAGAAGTGACCTTATTTAATTTTTCGACCAAGCACAATGATTAAAGTGTGAAAAAAATAATTGAGTGAGCTTAGCGGATTTTTCGTAACAGTAGGGTGACCAAATTGAGAATTAAACCAACCAATTAATCTCCTACTATTATTATTTTTTTCCTTTTTGGGATTTGTTTAATTGCTTTAAATTTTTAATGTTAAGTTCAAACAAATTTTATGTGAGTTGTTGGAAATATGATGTTCAGGTCCCTTTGATGAGAATTAAGAAGTGTAGTGTGCACCTAAGTGTACGACTTTCATGTTTTGATTGATATCGTATGGTACAAAGAATCCATCGTTGAAGTATCCAAAAGAGTCATTTTAAATTCTTAATTTTGTCAAACCCAGATTGGGCGCTGGTTCAGGGTCCAATTGGGTTTTTGGACAGAATATCTGGTGCAGAAATTCAATGTGGTGTCAGTGATGTATCTACACACTGACCTTGGTGTGTGGTTAAACAAACGTCGTGATTACTCTAGGATACTACCATGCACGCATACACTCACAGATACGCTCCTCTCTCTCTCTTATGTCTTGACTGATTTCCGATCGCTGCTCCCCCTTTCTTCATTGCTGCTGCAAGTAAGTTAATCAATAGTTGACCACCCTTTGATTCTTTGGCGACTGAAGTGTGATCAAAGAAGACCCGATAAGCAGTGCAAAAGTTTGGGTCTTGATGGTGTCTTATCCTGGAAGGTGAACCGCTACCTGGTCTGATTGCATCGGTAGGTATGAGGGCTAATCTCCTTCGAGACTAATTCACTAGTAACGAGTAGTCCTTCTCCTTTGAATTTTTCCCTTTTTGTACGGTAGTTCTTATTCGTTTTTTGTTGTTGTACTATGCTATTTTTCTTTCATTGCAATTGTTTGTTATGCCTTTGGTTTCACTTGTTTATAACTTGTTGAACTTTTGAAATCTTAAACATACTATTAAAATCTTTTATATATACTATTATATGTATACATAATCTATTTCATCATCATGCCACTGCCTTGAATTATAAAGATATAAATGGAAATAATATGGATTGGTTAGCTGAATAGTCTACAAGAGCGGACAGGTCAAGTATTTTGATGAATAAAATAAAAGACATTTTGTATCCATATTTCGGTCCTGTCAGACAGTAACACTTGTGAAAGATCGAATGTAATAGGAAGTATTTTCGATGTAGCGGATTATCTCCGTCACCAAAAGTTTCTATTCTTAGATTTGTTTGCCGACAAAATTCAGCAACGATGAGAGAGAGAGAGAGAGAGAGAGTAGTAGCAAGTAGCAAGTAGTAGTGTAGGGTAGGGTAGTATAAATTGATAAGAACATACAACCATATTCAATTTAAGACGTAGCAAGTAGGTACGTAGATGACTTTTGACACCAAATGAAAGACAAAAGTAGTACATAACGTAGCAAGGAAAAGAGACTGATCTCTAAACTAGTAAATAGTAATTTAAGCAAACAAAACAGGATGAACGATGATTAAGTGGCCAGAACCCGAATCCACTCCACCGCCCAGCTTTTATTGTTACAATCATGTAGATAGATCGATCGATCGATCTTCCTCTCTACCTCTCGATTTTCCATCTATATATCTCTCACTTGACCCTGAGAAGAAATAAATGTGTTACTCTAGCTGATCAATTATTTCATTGATTCTATTTCTATAATTAATGTAAAATTGATGTGATGATATATATACTTACTTGGAGCAATCGGCAGAGGGGCTGATCTTGTAGGGAATGTTGACACCACATTTGCCAGGGAGGGCAGTTGCACTATATATCACCACTGACAACAACTTAACTGGCAGCAGCTTTTTTGAGGCAGCCACTGATAACACATGATTTAATAAAGATTATTTTGTATTTTATATTAGTCCTAGAAAGGCCGTAGGATTGTATATATGCCCCCAACCAAGGTCCTCCTACGTGGAGCGACTATATGGACTCCAGCTGGACAGAATATCTGGTGCATAAGTTCAACGTGGTGTAAGTGATGTATCTACACACTGACTTTGGTGTGCGGTTACACAAACGTCGTGATTACTCTAGGGTAACCGATATCAAAATTGGTTCTTGGCTTGCGGTAGGATACCACCATGCACGCATACACTCACAGATACGCTCCTCTCTCTCTCTCTTATGTCTTGACTGATTTCCGATCCCTGCTCCGCCTTTCTTCATTGCTGCTGCAAGTAAGTTAATCAATAGTTGATCACCCTTTGATTCTTTGCCGACTGAAGCGTGATCAAAAAAGACCCGATAAGCAGTGCAAAAGTTTGGGTCTTGACCGTGTCTTAAGAGCCCGTCTGGTAGCACGTTTTGTGCAAAAACGCTCGAGCGTTTTCATAAAAATTGTAACAATGTCCCGTTTGTAAACGGAACGTTTTGGAAATTGGGGCCGTTTCTAAACGCCGAATTGGCTGGGATAAGAAACGCTTCCTAAAAACGCTCTTGGATTGTTGATGGACAAAAATATCCATAATCCTCCTCTGTCCTCTCTTCCATATACGGCAGAGTCGAGAGTGTCATGCGTATTTGATAGTGGCATCGCTTCACCGACGACGGTGGCTTCTTCGAACTGTCGGCAGATACATGAGTTTCGCAATTGTTGTGATGGCAAGGACGCAGGGAGAAGAAAAGAATTTGTCAATCCTTGCAAGTGAACCTGCAGAAATCTAGAACTTGAAATCGAACACTGGGGCTAGGGATTTCAATCTAATAATTGGGACAAATATTTTTGTTGAAGAGAAGGAGGGGAGAGGAAGAAAATGTAAAGCAGAGAGTGAGGTGTATAAGGATTTCTCCCTTATAAAAATGGGTTTGGGTTTGGGGGAAATGAAGGAGGGGTTGGATTGAGAGAGAGAGAAATCGGAGGAGCAAGACTTTGAAGCTTTGATTTGATAAAAAACTAATCTACAGAGAGTGAGAGGCGAGAGACCTCACCTAATACATTGAGTGTTAAAATGGGTCCGAAGAGATGGGGGTGGGATTACTATTTGGATATAATTATTAAATGTGGACCCAAAAATAAAATTTTGCTCATTTTTTATACTTTTTAATACAACAATCACTCATCCAAATAAATTAATAAGTTTTATTTTTTAAAACTTTATTATAATTGATGTTTTTATTTTGAAATTATTTTTGCTTGATAAATAATTATATAAAAGGATAAAATCGTCATTTTAACAAATATTCAGATTACAAAATAACGTTTTGAAATTGTATCCCAAACGTGTTTTTAAGAAAAAATATGCGTTTTAAAAACTTTGCGTTTTAAAAAAGCTGCGTTTTGAAACCGCTGCACCAAACGAACCCTTATCCTGGAAGGTGAACTGCTATCTCGGCTGATTGCATCGGTAGGTATGAGGGCTAATCTCCTTCTTGATTGGGGAGAGATTCACTAGTAACGAGTAGTCCTTCGCCTTTTAATTTTTTGGTTTTTGTACGGTAGTTCTTATTCGTTTTTTTGTTGTTGTGCTATGCTATTTTTCTTCCATTGCAATTGTTTGTTATGCCTTTGGTTTCACTTGTTTATAACTTATTGAACTTTTGAAACCTTAAACATACTATTATATATACTATTATATGTGTTGGTAATTGGGCTTGTGGTCCAATTATTTAGTCCCGCCCACATGGAAAATATATTTATATTATTTATTGGTTAATTAGTATAACCCTAAGACAACTAATTGGAGAATATGTCTCCTTAGATTGGCCGCCCTCTCCTCTCTCCCTAAAATCTATCTCACCAAAATACTCTCTAGCCTAACCATCAAGAGGCTTGGATCCGACGAGAGAGACTCGCAGGTTTGTAGATCTTGGTATACGAAAATCGTAGCTCAAGCGAAATTTTTCCGCTACGCACAAGGTTCCAATTCGCATTAAGGTAATCCGTAATTACTGTTTTGATAACGAACTTGTATGATATATGTTTAGATATATCTTTCAATATGTATAAATAATCTATTTCATCATCATGCCACTGCCTTGAATTATAAATATATAAATGGAAATAATATGGATTAGTTAGCTGTATATATAGTCTACAAGAACGGATAGGTCAAGTATTTTGATGAATAAAATAAAATACATTTTTTGTATCCATATTTCGGTCCTGTCAGACAGTAACACTTGTGAAAGATTGAACGTAATAGGAACTATTTTCGATGTATCGGATTATCTCCGTCACTAAAAGTTTCTATTCTTTGATTCTTTTTGCCGACAAAATTAAGGAACGATGAGAGAGAGAGAGTAGTAGCAAGTAGCAAGTAGTAGTGTAGAGTAGCATAAATTGATAAGAACATACAACCATATTCAATTTAAGACGTAGCAAGTAGGTACGTAGATAACTTTTGACACCAAATGAAAGACAAAAGTAGTAAATAGTAATTTAAGCAAACAAAACAGGATGGACGATGATTAAGTGGCCAGAACCCGAATCCACTCCACCGCCCAGCTTTTATTGTTACAATCATGTAGATAGATCGATCGATCGATCTTCCTCTCTACCTCGCCATCTTCCATCTATATATCTCTCACTTGACCCTGAGAAGAAATAAATGTGTTACTCTAGTTGATCAATTATTTCATTGATTCTATTTCTATAATTAATGTAAAATTGATGTGATGATATATATAATCTTACTTGGAGCAATCGGTGGAGGGGCTGATCTTGTAGGGAATGCTGACACCACATTTGCCAGGGAGGGCACTTGCACTGCCACCACTGACACGGTAACTTGCAGCAGCATTTTTGAGGCAGCCACAAGTAGTCTGACGATCAGGGGTGGTCGTGGCGAGTGCATTGACTGCTTTAACCCCACTGCAGCATTGCGCGGAAGGCCCAGCACCACCCTTGAGGTAGGTAAGGCATGGTAGCAGTTTAGACACCACCGTCCCGCAAGAGATGGCCCCTTCAACATCGGGAACTACTGTCCCCAACACCATGCATACCAACACCAAGCATACTATCTTCGTCGATGACGCCATTCTTAATTTCCACAAGCTGAAGCTGGCCTGGTTTAATTTCTAGCAATGGGTATGTAGAAAGATCAAAGGAAATTGTTTTGAGTGATCATAAAGATGGTGACGAGTTAGGGCTTATATAGGGAAAGATAGGACTGTAAGAGAGAGAATGAGGAGTGAGTAATTAGTTGGCAGTTGAGCCTTAAATCTGAAAACTTTAATATTTGGATTTTTATAAGGCATCCCCAATGTTATAAATTCTTACACAATTTTTTAATTGGGTCCTACTGCTACTTATATATTTTTATTTTCTTATCTACTTAAAAATATATCTTCTCATTCTATAATACTCTTAAACAACTTCTTACACAAAAAAATATTAAATTTAATATCATCTAATAAAAATAAAACTCTCCACCACCCCCCACACAACCGAAAATATGGCAGCTATCACCTCACTTTGTGAATAGTAACTTTCTATTTGGAAAGTTTTTGTTTTCCTCTCTTTTTTACTTGACAAATAAGAATATATACAAGAGAAAAATTTTACCAACTTCTTCATACGAAGTAGGTTAAGAATTGATAAAATTGAACGTTGGAGATCCTCTACGGATCAAAGCCGTTTAGTACGAAATGTGTATCCATCACTATGAAGTATGAACATTGGCCCATCACATACTCTCCAAGGAAATGAGACCTACGCCTAGGCCCTAGCTGCGTTCACCCATTATTTTGGGAATTTTGTACCTTTGGACTTAGTAAAGGTAGATTTGGTATGTAGATCTAACGTAAAGATTTAGAGCATGATCCTATGTGATCGTAAATAATTTATAACATTAATTATATATGTTTTTTTTTTATCTTAATTCACATTTAATTAAAATAGATTTCTCTAATATAAATGTGAATATTTAATCTTATGTAACATATATCCCACTATAAAAATACTATTTGACAAAAAAATAAAAAATGAACAAAAAAGACAACCAATTGAAAGAGCTTTGAAAAGAATAATAATGATTAGAATGTATCAACACATTCAAATAAAATGTTAAAATTGACATTGTTATTCATAATATGAACAAATTTTGTTACCACATCATATCTACACTCATTATCTACATTTGTATTGGAGAGGTTTTTTTCTTTCAAAAATAATGTAAATTTTAGGTGACCGACATCTAAATTCTTTCACATCGACATTAGCATTAGAGATGCTCTAATTAGTCGCTTTAAGAAGTTGATTGGGATTAGAAAATTTTAAATGTAAAATTTAGCAAGTTTCAAATTACCTAACTTTCATCCAAAATCTAACCGAGGTCATAACGTGACGTTAAACTTTACCACCTAACATAATGACATGTAACATTAGAGGCCAAAATCTAATTTTCACGTTCTACCAAAAACTATACACTTCTTCCCCTCCCCTCCCCCTTTCAGCAGTACTACCGTAACAAGCAAAGAAGATGAAATGCTGACAGATTTTGGAGCAGCTCGAGAGTCAGACATTAACTTTTTCCACATGTAATATTTTTTAGAAATTCTTTTTTTGTTGTTGTTGTAAAAAACTAGACTCACGAGGTTTTCCAACCATATGTAGCATAAGGGTGTAAGTGGTTTGGTTTAGGCCAAAACCACAAACCGAACCACCCACTATTGATTTCAAAAATCTCAAAACGGATAATAAGGCTTGGAACCGGACCACTCGGTTTGGTTTGGTTTAATTCAATTTTATGGTATATAGATTATCTTTAATCAATTTAATCAACATTAAGGATAACAATAAAAATAAGATTTTAATTTGGAATTAGCATCAAAATTAGAAAATAACCTACTAAAAATAAATTATCATAAGAAAACAATACAAATTCCAAAATAAACACAAATAACGAAGAAAAAAAAATAATAGTCATTTACCAATCAAGATTTTGTTTGGTTTAGTATGTGCGTGTATATATATCAGTGTTCTAAAACTCTCTGCCTAGTCCCCACCTTGGCGCTAGGCACCTCTCCACCGCCGCAAGTTTCTTAGTCGCCGCATATGTCAAACCCCGCCGACCTTAATTTATTTTTGTAGCTTTGATTTTGTGGCATGCGGTGACCGGAGAAGAAATGAGGAGTGGTAATGGTGAGGAAGAGAGGGAGGTAGAAAAAAAAGGTTTGATTTTGTGGATATTCGGTGGGCTGAGAGAGGGGATAGATTAAAGGGTTAGATCTAGGAGAAAAGAGATTGGATGATGAAAAAATGATGAGAGTCGGTCTACCGGAGGGAGAAAGAAGGAAAAAAAAGAAGAAAAAAGGGTTGTCGGTCTGCCAGATAGAGAGAAGAAAAAAAGATGAAGAAGAGGGGGGTTGTCTCGTGACTCAGAATTTAGAATGAGGAGGGACTATATAGAATAAGTTAGACTATGGGTTGTAGGAGCAGTAGGTATGTGGAGTAATATTTTTTTTTGTTTTTAGTTCTAAACTTGACTAGTTTATTGTTTTAGGGTTGTTGGAAATTGAGATTAGTGGTAGGTTTTTATATTTTTGTTCATTTTACAAATATAGACAAGTGTTTGATAAAATGACATATATAAAAATAAAATAAAATTTGAAGTTAATGTGTTTGATCTTTGATGTAAATTATATATAAAAAAAAAGGTAACTATGCCTTAATTCTAGTCCCCGCCTAGGCCCCGATTACGCCCCGACTAGTCTCCTAAGCGCTAGGCTCTAGTGTGTCGTCTAACGGTTTTTAGAACCTTGATAGTATATAACTAAATCAAAGGTCTAGATTATATATATATATATATATATATATATATATATATATATCGATTATCTAAAGGTTCGAATATAGCAAATGTTATATAATATGATATATATAAAAAATATATATATATATATATATATATATATATATATATATATATATATATATATATATATATATATATATATATATATATATATATATATGTTAGTTTGGTTCGATACCAAAAACTTAGTAAAGCGAACCGAACCAAGTGGTTTTCAATGAAATTTTGAAATCAAACCAAAACGAATCAAACCAAGCTGGTTTGGTTCGTAATTCTTGGTTCTAATTTACACACTTAATATTATGGCATACATTCAAAGTCGAAAATAATTCTTTGTCAATGGAACAATATCAAAATTTGCTTTAACCACAATGACACAAAAATTAACCACTTATTTTTGGACACAAAAATTGCTTATTTTTTTGGTATTAATAGTTCGGTTTTGTATTAATAGTTAAAATAAAATTTTTGTCTCTATTTTTGTTGCTACGGTATCTTGAAAGGGGAGGAGGAGGGGAAGAAAGTGTACTATTTTTTTAAAATAAAAAGTAAAAATTAGATTTTGGATCCTAATGTTACACGTTATTATGTCAGGTGATAAAGTTTAACGTCATTTTATAACTTTAGTTAGATTTTGGATGAAAGTTAGATAAATGACAAAATTGTATGTATACTTCAAAATATGATGGTAACTTTGCTCAAAAAATAATATAATATCAAAATGTAATGGTAGTTGAAAGTACAGTTGGAAAATGGACTATTTTCCCCATTTTTAACTGTAAATTTATTGGGATTATCACGTTATTCGTATTATTGACCAGTGTAAATTATCTAATGTGATGTATCATTATTAGCTTTCCCGACCACATCAGCAATGTTACTGATTTGTGCATTTTTCATAATTTTTGTTTCCCACCCAGGTATTCCACCATTAATCAAGTGCCCGTAACAAGAAATGGTCTTACACGCTGCCAATCTTCAACTGACAACTAGCTCTATATTACTCCCTCCGTCCCCAAAAAGATTATTTAATTGGTTTAATGTGTAGTTTCCATTAATGTCCATTATTATAGTGAAAAAGTAAGGGTAAAGTGGTAAAAGTGATGTTCTAAAAGGTAAGTTTCAAAGGCAATTATTTTGGGACGGACGAAAAAGGAAAGTGAGACGATAATTTAGGGACGGAGGGAGTATAATGTAGTAACATAGTTTGTACGGATAACTAGGGTTCTACTACTACTTATAATATACATCGTTCTAGTTGATTCGGTGCATAATTTAAGAAAAAACAATTGACTTGATTATTTATATTGGTTTAATGTGTAGTTTCTTTTAATATTCATGTATATGTGGCTCATAATGAAAAAGTAAGGGTAGTGGTAGAGTAAAAGGAAAAAGTAAGGGATAATTTAGGGACGGAGGGAGTATAATGGTAAAAGTTTGTGATAATAGGGTTCTAATAATGTAAGTTTCAAAATGAACTTGATTATTTATATTGGTTTAATGTGTAGTTTCTTTTAATGGGATTCATGTATATGTGGCTCATAATTATAGTAGAGTGAAAAGAAAAAAAAAAAAAAAAAGTAAGTTTCGATGAACAATTTATTTTGGGGACGGAAATTTAGGGAGGAATATATATATATATATATATATATATATATATATATATATATATATATATATATATATATATATATAATGTTGTTTGGGTTATAAACGAGACAATTTTTGAAAAAATTGTACCATTGATCACTTTAAAATTAGCAATTTGAGCTTCTGTTTGGTTTTTTCTAATTACTTATTTTGTAGAGCGTTTTGATCAAAACGCTAACAAAAACACGTTGTGTTTTCTTTTTTTAAATGTTTCAATGAAACGTTTTTAAAATACGATGTATTTTAAAACGCTTCAATTTGTAACATTTTCAAAATATATTGTTTTTACAACTACTCTATTTTTAAAACTATTGTTTTGAAATAGTTTTACAAACGTATTTATAAGAAAAAAACTATATTTTAAAAATATTACGTTTTAAAAAATTTACGTTTTCAAAACGTTGTACCAAACAAGACCTAATTAACTTGATTACAACGTATAGTATGAAACCTAATTTTATTCTTATAACTAGAAACTAATTAATTGTATTTATATGTATCTAGTCGATCATCAAACTCTTATATCACATACTAGCAACTACTCCTGTGTAAAGGTTTGAATTGCAAAGCTTTCCAAGAGCACCAATTAAGCAAGTATAGTTAGCATAGGATATTCTTTATTTCGGGAAAGGGTTCATTATTTTATTTAAAAAATTTATTTTTATAAATTAAGAAATAAAAATTTTATTTATTACTAATAAATAACTAAAAATATTAATTACTTAAAAAAATTGATTTTCAAACTGAACTGCTTCCAACAAAAGGAGGGAGTATAATTTTTGGCCGTATGTAGATCTATGAATTTACAGCTGGAAAATTATACTATGCTGTGGGAAGAAGGGAGTAATGCTAGTCCTACAACTAGTGTTATCATTAGTGTTACAATTTGTCTTGAGAAATGCATAGTTGACTTTTCAACTTTGTCCTTTAATATACAAGTTGTAATACTAATGATAACACTAGTGGTAAGGATATCATTGCTCGGGAAGAAGGATGGCCTCTTTGTGTGTGTCCGTATCTTATTGGGTCCCCCATAATTGTATGTTATGTGGTCATTAATGGACATGTACAATGCCCATGATCAACTTCAGATCATGTCATTTCAATTATTAATACTCTAGAGTCTACATCAACTAGTTTTACTTTTATTTTCCACTAGTTATTTAACATGTATTTTGTATATGTATAATACTCCCTCCGTCCCTAAATTATCGTCCTCCTTTCCTTTTTCGTCCATCTCAAAATAATTGTTCACTTTGAAACTTACCTTTTTAGAACATCACTTTTATCACTTTACCCTTACTTTTTCACCATACTTTAATTATGGGTCACATATACATGGGCTTTAAAAGAAACTACACATTAAACCAATATTAATAATCCAGTCAAATAGGTTTTCTTAAACGGTGCGTCGGGTCAACCAGGACAATAAATTAGGGACGGAGGGAGTATGAGATATATATATTTTTTATAATAATAATATAAGTTTTAGACATTATAATTAAATTGTTAATCACTTTTATGATTATATTTTTTTTTCATTGTTACTAATATTAAACGATTTTTTTTACCTAAATACTTTTATAATTAATATAAGTTTCTAACTAACGTGAAATATATATTTTGTATTATTAATAATAATATTTTTTTATCTAAAGATTTTTAAAATTAACATTTAACTTGATAATAATATTAGAAATCATTTTGTTAAAAACTTTTAAAATCATAATTCATTTTTTAACAATGTGAGAGACTTATTTTATATTTTTATTGGTAATAAAAATTCAAGTCTTTTATCTAAAGACTTTAAAACCAATACCACATTCTAACCATGTGGTATACATATATTTTCTATTAGTAATAATAGTAGTAGATAAAAGATTTTTTAACCAACATTCATTTCTAAACAATGTGGATACATATTTTCTATTGGTAATAACAAAATATGTCTTTATCTACTGACTTTTATAACCAATACTCATTTCTAAATAATGTGAGATACATTTCTTTTTAATCAATGTGATATACATCATCTAAAAACATTTTAAACCAATATCACTGTATTACAACCAATGTGAAATACTTATCTTCTATTGCTAATAATTGTAAACTTTTAAAATCAGCATCAATCTCTAACCAATGTGTAATACATATCCTCATTTGGTAATAATAGTAGAAATATTATATTTTAAAAATTTATAACCAACATCTCTTTCTAATTAAATAATGTGGGATACATCTCTTTTATTATATTGATGATAAAAGTAAAAGTCTTTTAGCTAAAGACTTTTAAAACCAACATCATTAATTAATAAATGTAGGATACCTCTTCTATTAGTAATAATTGTAAAAGACTTTTATCTAAAATTAAAATCAACATCATTTTCTAATTACCAATGTGAGATATACATATTCTATTGATAATAATGGTAGAAGTCTTATGTCTAAAGACTTTAAAAACAAACATTACCCTCTACCAAATGTATGATATATCTATTCTATTGGTAATAATAGTATTTTTAAACCCAACATTAATTTATAATCAATGTGTAATAAATCTTTTCTATTGATAACAATAGTAGAATACTTTGTAACCAATGTGAGATACATGCATCTATTCTATTTGTAACAAAAAGTCTTTAATATAAAGACTTTTTAAACCAACATTTATTTTTAAACAATATGAGATACATATTTTTTATTGGTAATAAGAGTAAAAATATTTATTATAAGACTTTTAAAATTAATATCATTTTCTAAACAATGTAAGATACACCCTTTTCATATTCTAACAATGTGAGATACTTCTTTTCTATTTCTATTGATAATAAAAGTTTAAGACTTTTAAAACAAACATCTCTTTCTAACCATGTGGTATACATCTTTTCTGTTGGTAATAATAGTATTTTTAAAACCAACATTAATTTCTAACAAATGTTAGATACATTCTTCTATAGTAATAATAATAGTCTTTTATATAAAAACTTTTAAAATCAGCATCTCTTTCTAAATAATGTAGGATACATCTCTTCTATTGGTTATAACATAAAAATAATAATATTAGTAGTATTTTATCTAAATAGTTTTGAAACAAACATCTGTTTGTAAACAATATGTGATACATCTCTTGTATTGATAATAACATAAAAATTCGTTTATCTATAAATTTTATAACCAATATATGTTTCTAAATAATGTAGATATTTTTGTAACCAATGCGATGTATATTATCTAAAAATATTATAAATCAATGTCACTTTCCTAACTAATGTGATATTTTTTCTATTGGTATTAAGTTTTTTTATAGAAAGACTTTTAATACCTATATCACTCTCTAACCAATGTGTAATACATCTCATCATTTGGTAATAGTAATAGAAGTTTTTTATCAAAAAAAAATTATCTAAAACCATCATCTCTTTCTTTCTAATATGATATATCTCTTCTCTTCTCTTTTATTAATAATAAAAGTAGAAGTCTTTTTATTTAAAAACTTTTAAAATTAACACCATTTTTTAACCAATGTAAGATTTATCTCTTTTATTGGTAATAATAGTAATTTAAAGCCAACATCAATTTATAACAAATGTGTGATATATATCTTCTATTGTTAATAATAGTAAGTCTTTTATATAATCTAAAATAATTAAAAATCAACATGATTTTTTAACCAATGTGAGATATACATCTTCTATTGGTAATAATGGTAAAAGTCTTTTAACAAAAAACTTTGAAAACCAACATCACTTTCTAACCAATGTATGATACATCTTTTCAATTAGTAATTAATAATAGTATTTTTAATACAAACATCAATTTCTAACTAATGTGTGATACATCTTTTCAATTAGTAATTAATAATATTATTTTTAATACAAACATCAATTTCTAAACAATGTGTGATACATCTCTTCTATTGGTAATTATAGTAGAATATTTTGTAACCATGTGAGATACATCTCTTTTAAAAGTGAAAGTCTTTAGTCTAAAGATTTTAAAATCTAACATTTTCTTTTTAAACAATGTGGTATACATCTCTTTTATTAGTAATAATATCAAATAACTTAAACTCAATATCATTTTCCAACCAATGTGAGATATACATCTTCTATTGGTAATAATGGTAAAAGTATTTTATCAAATTACTTTGAAAATCAACATCACTTTCTAACCAATGTATGATGCATTTTTTCTATTGATACTTAATAATAGTATTTTTAAAACTAACATCAATTTCTAACCAATGTGGGATACAACTCTTCTATTGTTAAAAAATTAGTATTTTTAGTGAAAGAAATTGTGTAACTTAATGCACTAATTTCTTCTATTGTTTGATACATTTCTTCTATTGTATGTAACATCATTTTCTAACCAATGTATGATGCATTTCTTCTATAAATTGTGTAACTTGAGGCACAAATTTCTTTACGTGTCATTTGTTTGTTGGCGAAGGTAATTGCGCAAATGTGGTCTTCTCGATGAGAGCATCAAAATGATATATTTATTTGTCCAAATTGAGTTTTGGATAATAAGATATCAAGATTTAAAGTATAATACTTGTTTAAAAAATAGTATTTTTTAGTGAGAGAAATTGTGTAACTTGATGTGCGAATTTCCTTACGTGTCATTTGTTTATTGGCGAATGTAATTGCGCAAATGTGTTCTACTCGGTGAGAGCATCGAAATGATATTTATTTGTCCAAATCGAGTTTTGGATGAATAAGATATCAAGATTTAAAGTATAATATTTATTAAAAAAATTAGTGTTTTTAGTGAAAGAAATTGTGCAACTTGAGGAACAAATTTCTTTATGTTTCATTTATTTGTTGACAAAAGTAATTGTGCAAATGTGTTCTACTCGGTATGAACATCGAAATGATATATTTATTTGTCCAAATCAAGTTTTGGATGAATAAGATATCAAAGCTTAAAGTATGGTGTAAAAAGTGAGTCATTAGAAGTAATATCTCACCTTGAAGAGTTTTATCTCACATTGGTTAGAAGTAATGTTAGTTGTAAAAGTTTTTAAATATAAGTCTTCTACTATTGACAATAGAAGAAGTTATATATACTAATACTAATAGTCCTTATCATATTGATTATTATTATGTATTATTATTAGCTAATGGCTAGAAAACCAAAAGTTTTTAAAGCTTCCACATGGATGCTTTAGAATGAAGATTTATCCAAAGGTGGTGATGTGGCATAACCATAGTGCTCCTTACCAACTATATATATATATTTTTTTTTTTGTTACTTGTAAATTTAGCAAGGATGTACCTTAAGGATTAATATATTATTTGGTCCATGAACTATCTACCTTCTGTGCGTTTGGTCCTACAATTTTTTTCTTTATGCATTTGGTCCTTAAACTCGATTTTTTAATGTGAGTTTCACCCCTTACGGGGTTACCGTGATTGAAGTCGTCAAAATTAAATTGAATTTCTGAATTTGCCCTTACGTTTAACGAGCGGAACGTGAGTACTAAACAAACATCGACCAGATTTTTTTGTTCATTTCACCAGTTCATCATCTCACTACGCTACCCAAACCCTAAAAACATCTCAATCTCGAAGAATGCAAGTCATCTTCTGAAGAATCGTAGGCATCGAAAACAACAGGTACGTAATTAATTAGGGTTTATGTTTTCCTTTGATTTTATGTTGTTAATGGCTTTATGGTACGAAATTAATAATGGTTTATGTTTTCCTTCGATTTCAACATAGGCTTTTGTCGAATTTTTGTTCAAGCTTAGTTCTTTCTCTGTTTGATTGTGATTTATGGTACTTGTTGTAGATTTTTAAGTGACATTTACTCGTTTCTATGTCAGATTATTTTTTAGAGGTCAATTTGTACAAATTGGCCCACCTAAAATGCATACATTTTTGGGGATTTTATGTTATATGTTATTGTATAGAACTTTAGGTCATATTTTCTTGGTTTTGATGGTTAAGATATGGATATTATGAGTTTATGTTGATTTTTAACTTGTGTGCTTGTGTGTTAGAGGTATATATAAATAAAGTGGGCCAAATTTTGGATATTCATGTTGTCACTATCTTATTGTTGTGGTCTCTTTGTTAGTGTGATATGAATTGAATGTGGTTTCTTTGTTAACTCCTATGTCTGTAAAGTAATAGTTGGGGGACAAAAAGTAGACCCCTTACTATTGTTTATGCCTATCAATTTCGATTCTATTGGACCACCTGATGCTATGCATGTGTAGTAGTGTACCATGTAGGTGGGGTAAGTTTATAAAGGGTAATGTGTGGGGGGCATAGTGGGGGACAAAAACTGTACCCCAACATTATTTACCATTGATGTTGTCTAACACCTGGTCTATTTATTATTCCTTGACATGGATTAGTGTACCACCAATTTTTTATTTCTCTAATGTATATACCATTTGTTTACAGAATGAGTATCTTAAATTGAATTATGCACCATGGGGGTAGATTTGTGAAAGATGGTGTGCTGAAATACACTAGCCTATATCATGCTCTTGTCACACACACATGCCCAAACCAAGCTTTTAATTATCAAAACATAACTTTCAGCATCTGGATTCACACTATGGTAGTCTTAGACATGCACATCACTAAAACAAAGTATAAAAATATTTCAACAAATACTTGGGCATTATCTATCATGAATGAGGTGATGCTGCCACAAGAATCACAAACATATCATCAACTAGGCATATAGTAATATCAAAATTGACTCCTAGAAAATAATGCAAGCACAACTCAAAGAGCGCCAAGATGGAGAGGTGAAAGATCAAACATAAAGAATTGAGGCGTATAAAGCTCAAAATTTTTAGAATTTTCAAAATTTACCAACCAAACCATACTCCCTATATATATATATATATATATATATATATATATATATATATATATATATATATATATATATATAATAGGGCGAAATTCATCATTGGTCCCTGTACTTAGGTTTTGTCCATCATTAGTCCCTGAACATCAAAACGTATCACCATTGACCAAAGTTTGCGTTTTTTGTCCACCGTTGGTCCCTTGCTCAAACGTTGTTAACTGTTTTACCGTTAAATGGACATGTGCGATAAACGTGACCAAAATGAAGGATCAAACTGTCATTTCTCAAAGTACATGTGAGTTGGTTAGACATTTCCATCTTTCTCTCTCCGGCCGGCCATTCTTCATCTCTCAAATTACAGGTGAGTTGGTTAGATATTTCTATCTTTCTCTCTCCAGCCGGCTATTCTCCATCTCCCTCCTCTCTCTCTCTCTCTCTCTAATTCGTTCACAGCAAGCTCGTCGCCGTCTCCCTCTGCCTAATCAATCTACAGCCGGCCAAATCGCGTCTTCTCTTAGTAAATCCGGTGCTGGTAGCAATACCGATGATTCCTCATCCATGCGGGAGCTCCATCGGAGCAAATCCGTTGTTGCCGGAAGATGCGACGTTGTCTCCGGCATATCAGATCAGCGGCAGAGGTCATGCGATGTTAGGGCTAGTAGCACGTTGTCGAATCTTTTCAATCGCGACGATGTCAGTAAAGGAGTCGATGGAGAGGTAAAAGTTGAGTCGAAAAACTTAGGTTTTGACAATGGAGAAAGAATTAGGGTTGCGGATGAGGTAATGGTGCGGATTTGAGCGGGGATGATGTGATTGGGGAAGATTTGAAGACAATGAAGGAACACATAGATCTTGAATGTCGAAGTAGTAGGAAGAGCAATGCGCGAGATTTGAGAGAAATCACTAGGAATTTGCTAGGAGCAACTTCAGTTTTCAGCAACAAATTGAAGAAATGGAGGCAAAAGGAGAAATTGAAGAAACAAAGTGGATACAGTGGCGGAGGAACGAATCGGCAGGCGAGAAGGGATTCACTGTCGGAGGTTGCTGATTATGGATTTGGTCGGAGATCTTGTGATACTGAACCTAGGTTTTCGATTGATGCTAATCAAATGTCTGTAGATGATTCACGGTTCTCGTTTGATGAGCCTAGGGCTTCTTGGGATGGTTATTTGATTGCTAGAACTATTCCTAGGCTTACACCAATGCTATCTGTTGTTGATAATGTGATGTCAGGGTTTAAATAGGGTTGATAATTTGCAAATGCAAGTGATTAATTAAGATGTGGGAATTCGGTGAATCGGCTCGGTCAGTGCGGAAGATGGATGGCTGTGAGGATGGAACATGAAGGATGGAGGTGAGGTTTGGACAGAGAAGATGAAGAATGACGGCTGGCTGGAACAATGACGTTTTTTGAGAAATGACAGTTTGGTCCTTTATTTTGGTCACGTTTATCGCACATGTCCATTTAACGGTAAAACAGTTAACGGCGTTTGAGCAAGGGACCAACGGTGGACAAAAAACGCAAACTTTGGTCAATAGTGATACGTTTTGATGTTCAGGGACTAATGATGGACAAAACCTAAGTACAGGGACCAATGATGAATTTCGCCCTATATCATAACAACCGTGATTTTCCCGTCTAAATGTTTTCCATAAATGTAAACACAAATATGCATTGGAAGTTGAAACACTTTGTTTTATTACATTTTTCTTAATTTTTATACTGAACATTTAATTAACATGACATTAGAAATTGAAACACTTTGTTTTGTTACATTTCCTATATATAATGACAAATGTAATTAGCACATCCATATATAACAAGATCCCTTCAAAATGCACTTACCAAAAATAGGAAGATATATATAATGAAAAATATAATTTGCTTATCTCAAGATTGCTAGATAACCACTGTAACTAATTATAAAATAATGATTATATTTATATATGAACACATATACAAGTATTGATCAGTAAATAAAAAAACATAAAAAACTATTAAGAAATTAAATACCATCAATCTAAGATGCAAGGGAAACAAGAATAACAATTTAAAAACTTATTATACTATAAGATCTTCCTATATTGATATTAATTTACTTATGAGCTTTGTTAAGACAAATTGTATCAATAAAGGCTAAAGAACAAGTACATACTGAAATATAATTTGATGAACAATTATGGATCCTTAAAGTCTGACATGTCTAATTTTATACTCAACAAACATTACTTACTCAGCCATAAATGTTATGTGACCACTTTTGTTGCGTATAACCAAGTAATTTCACCAGCAAAATTAGTAGCATCAACCAACGAGCTCTAGCTCAACTGGTACTGCTCACTTCTCCTAACGGAGATGCTTGGTGTTCAAGTCTCACTAGAGACACCCTGAACTTTACAACTTTCAATAGAAAGGTCAGGTGTTCAATCCTCTTCAGAGGCAAATTTGTTGTTCAAGCCTTACTCAAAGGCCCCATTTAGCTACTTGCTTATCTTAACGGAGAGGTTGAGTGTTCAAGCCCTTCCAGAAGCACCCTGGTGCATCACTACTCTCAACCGAGAGGTCGGGTGTTTAAAGCATCACCAGAGGTACTATTTGTTCTAACCACACCAAAGGCATCATATATCTATAATTGTAGTATTTCAACACATTAAAATATTAAAAAGTAAGGGTTGGAGTAAGGTCTATGTCCCCTCCAACCTTTAAAAAAGTAGTATCATCAGTTATGGCATGTTAGATGAGTGGACTTTTAAAGATCAACATGATCATGGTGAGAGGTGACAACATCATTATTACCGGATTTTATTTTCGCTCATTGACATTGTAGAAAAGCGATGATGAATATGAGCAAGTAAATCGCAGTCTAATTGCTCTGGGAACATGTACAATGAATCTAGAGGGATGTGATTATGTATATGGGCAAGTAGCCAAGTATCATACTCTGTGAAATGTACAATGAATTGGGAGCAATCATAGTTTAAATGTCTATTTCATAGTTTATTGAATTGAGCTTAAATATTTGTATATATAGTTGTAATAATTAAGTAAATATATTATTCAGTGTCACCTTATTTGGGTGACACTATTAATGAAAGAGTTTTTGAGTCGGGGATATTTTGGTCATTTCGGGGGAGGGATGACCATAGGAAGTATGTAATTTGAGTCGTTTTTCTTTGGTTTATCGTCATTTGAATTTGTTGTGTAATTTTTATTATCTAACAAATATATATTTGTTTAAAGATGTATTCTAATATATATATATATATATATATATTCATTCATGTAATAAGCAATAATTAAATTCATTTGTATTTTTATTCTTACATTTTAATTATGTGTTTAATTTTTATAACACACTAACTAAAAGATAAAAAATTATATTAATATTGATTAATACAGATTACGTGTATTTTGTTATGTGATAGATAGTAGTAATAATTATACATATTTAATCATAGTGATCGTAGTAGTAATCGCACATATTTAATGACAAATTTTGTATTTTTAAAAATATTCTAAAATTTATAAAATATTTTATTTATTTATTGTATTCTCTATTAATAATTTTACCTTTTCTTAATCGATGTGTTATAATAATTTCAGTTATGTACATCGAACTCACAATATTTACGTCACAGTTATTTGTTTATTTTATTTATTATCGTTAAAGTTTTTAATCATGATATTAGTTTTATTATATATATATATATATCAACAGTTCTCTTTAATTTATTCTTTTAATTTTGTTTTTTCACGTCATGTTGCTTATATATAATTTGATTGAAAAATATATATGACGTGCGTTTAACGCACGGGTGTAAAATTAGTTTTAAGTAAAATGAGAAGGGAATGAAAGAAAACTCATTCAAAGTTGATTTCTTATGGAGTCCAAGCTGAAGATATCCACTCCAACAATCTCCACAAGCAACCTACTATGAATCGCTAAACTCATGCATCAAATCAAGCTCAAAAGAAAAGAGTAGGAACGCAATTATGGAATAAAAAAGAAAAGAAAATCTTTTGTGTGGGGACACTATATATGTACACCTCCATACAAACCCACAAACTTAGGAGAGCTTCAAAAAGCGACACAACATACAAAACATATAAATACAAAAGTAAGTAAACTAATTAAAAAAACATGCTCAAAATACAAATAGTTTCACTTGGTATTGATATTAGCATATAGGAGCAAAAATTAAATCATTTCCCGGCAACGGTGCCAAAAACTTCATGTGCGCAAAAACGCAACTCGTGTAAGAATATCCAACTGTATCAAGTAATAAAGTTTACATAAATACGAGTTATCGATCTCACGAAGAATGTACGTAATTTTCATCCCAACTAAGTACCAAAATTAGACTAACTAATTATATTTGAGCGAAAAAGGGTTAAAAACTAAAAATATAAAAAATCAAAGAAAGCAATTAAAATCTAAACTAACGAGCAAATGGTTTGGCAACAACAAATCGAGATAAAAAGATAGGAGTGCAATATTTTTAATCTAGCCGGTTGTGAGTGCCCCGTTTTTCGACCGATTCCCCCGCTGATGAAAGCGGGTGGTTTCAAAACCTTTAAGGCGCGTGGAATACGCATGACCTCAATTGTGGACTCAAAATGTGATCAACAGAGTCGTCATCTTTATTTTAAGGAAAAACAAAGAAAAACCAAATGTAACCAAATTTGCAAAGGATTCGGAGGTTAAGTTACGAGGTAGGAAGGGGTTAGGCACCCAACTCGCCCTTTCGGTCTCAAATTTGTTTTTGGCTAAAATATGTTTTTTTATATTTATTTAATAGATGAAATAAAGCATTTATATATATTATTACAAACTTGCAATAGCCTCCTTCCTGGATTACAAATACATTTATAAAATTTTGCCCGTAATAATGGCTCTTTTTAGTGTTATTTTCTATAGAAATTCGGGCAGTACAACTGCTTATTTTTCTTACATCGGGCTAGTCTAAATAGCACTTTGATATAATAAAAACTTTAAATGACCTACCTCTTGAAACGTGGGGGTTTTATCCCGTACCAACTAGCTTCTGGCAGGTCTTAGGGGTGCGCTTGCTCTGTCCTTCAGGAAGAGGGAGTCTTTTTTTACTGCTTTGCTTTTGCAGGGATTCGGGAAGAGTGACTGCTTCCGAAAGTTGCTTTTCGGCCTCGGGATTCGGGCGGAGCAACTGCTTGTTTTTTTGCTGATTTGGCGTCTGAATTCGGGTAGGGCAACTGCTCTTTTTGGGATTTTGGACTGGGGGAATAGGGTGGAATCCTAGCAGGGCAACTAGGTTTCACTTTGGCCAGTTGGTTTTAGTATTTGGGGGAGATTTGGAGGAGCTTCGGAGATGGAGGGATAAATTTCTCTCAACGCTCTCGGGAGAATTCACTGCGTTGTTTGTTAACTGCGTGTTTGCACTGTGTTCACTATGTGAATTCCCAAGCCGGGCCTCTTTATTTATAGGCTGGGAGAGGTCTTCTTTCGTGATTAAGTTTTCTCTTTATATGCTTCATCGACTTGTACCGCGCATTTGAGAGATTGCACCAAAGGCAAAGTGCTACAGTGCATTTAGCACTATTGGGCGCCGCCCATGGTAGAAGTAGGAGCGGCGCCTGGTATGGCCATGGGAGGCGCCTGGCTCCTTTTTTCTTCTCTTTTTGGCACTTAGGCCTCCTGCATTTCACTGTTACGCATCCTGCTTTTGTTTTTTGCATTTTTGACCCTGTAACTTGACATTCATTAGTTTTTTAACAGGTCTTGATATTTCATGTCATATTACATACCAGGGGTACGAAATTGGGGTGTCTATAGAGCCCCTCAACGATGGAGTTTACGAGTAACCCGAAACTTACCAAGTAAATGAACATCATTGATAAAAAATAAACTCTCAAATTTCGTGGAAATTATAATGGGGAGGAATGCAATATGCAGCAGTTTATAGATGCGACAGTTTAGGATGCAGTTCAAATCTCACATACCCTAAACATATTTAGTTGGTTATAGCTGGTTATCGTAGTTTTTAAGCAGATGCGCAATAAAATGCTTTGATGGTCGCACCTACCGAAAAAGGCTACCTACGTATCCCTTTCTCAAGAATCAGACCAAACGTAGTTCGGCCTCAGACCGGCAAGCAAGTTGCGATGCGGAAAGATAGTTGCAATATCCAATACAACCTAGTGAAAATAACGCACATCAAAATGCAATATACATTGCATTATCACAGAAATCAGATGCAATATCCATTGCATCGCAAAGATCAGATGCAATATCCATTGCATCGCCACAAACCCAAATGCAATATCCATTGCATTATCGCAAAATCAGATGCAATATCGATTGCATCACAAAGACCAGATGCAATATCCATTGCATCGCCATAACATTAAATGCAATATCCATTGCATTATCGCAAAATCAAATGCAATATCCATTGCATCGCCACAACACTAAATGCAATATTCATTGCATTATCGCAAAATCAGATGCAATATCCATTGCATCGCCACAACACTAAATGCAATATCCATTGCATTATCTCAACATCAAATGCAATATCCATTGCATCGCCACAACACTAAATGCAATATCTATTCCATTATCACAAAATCAGGTGCAATATCCATTGCATCGCCACAACACTAAATGCAATATCCATTTCATTATCACAGCACAAAATGCAATATCCATTGCATTATCAGATAATCAGATGCAATATCCATTGCATCGCAAAGACCAGATGTAATATCCATTGCATCGCCACAACACTAAATGCAATATTCATTGCATTATCACAACATCAGATGCAATATTTATTGCATCGTAAAGACCAAATGCAATATCCATTGCATCGCCACAACACTAAATGCAATATCCATTGCATTATCGCAAAATCAGATGCAATATCCATTGCATCGTCATAACACTAAATGCAATATACATTGTATTATCGCAAAATCAGATGCAATATACATTGCATCGCCACAACACTAAATGCAATATCCATTGCATTATCATAACATCAAATGCAATATCCATTGCATTATCACAGAATCAGATGCAATATCCATTGCATCACAACACTAGATGCGATATCCATCGCATTATCACAACACCAAATGCAATATCCATTGTATTATCACATAATCAGATGCAATATCCATTGCATCACAACGCTAGATGCGATATCCAAGCATTATCACAACACCAAATACAATATTCATTGCATTATCACAGAATTAGATGTAATATACATTGCATTATCGAGCGAGACCAAATCAAATTAAGATGTAATATCCATTACATCTTCCATAGCGAGACCAGATGCAGAAACAAATGTAATATCCATTACATCCATTAGGAAATTAAGGTCAAATCTGATGCAATATTCATTGCATTACTTCAAAATCATATGCAATATCGATTGCGTTATCACAAAATCAGATGCAATATCCATTGCATCACAATGCTAGATGCGATATCCATCACATTATTAGAAAATTAGATGCGATATCCATCGCATTACATCAAGACCAGATACAATATCCATTGTATTGCCACAAGACTATCACCAAAGCTGATGCAATATCCATTGCATTATCACAAAGCTTATTACCAAATCTGATGCAATATTCATTGCATTACCATAAAATTATTACCAAATCTGATGCAATATCCATTGCATTATCACGAAATCAAATGTAATATCCGTTGATTCATAACAAGATTGGATGCAATATTCATTGCATTGCAACGAGACTAACACGAAAATCTGATGCAATATCCATTGCATCTTTACGAAACTTGTTGCAAGATCCGATGCATTATGCATTGCATCACTATGAGAGAAACTCAAGCTAATATTTGACGCAATATCCATTGCAATGTCAAAAGATATACATTTTTTTCAAAGAGTCACACTGCAATATCCATTACAATGTCAAAAGATATACATTTTTTCAAAGAGTAACACTGCAATATCCATTGCAATGCCCCAAATTATTATTTTTTAAATGTCACGTTGTAATATTCATTACAACGCCCAAAGTTTTTCCATGAAAGTATGATGCAATATGAATATGATAACCAAATATGATAACCAAATATGTGATGCAATGACAAGATGCAAGCTAAGATAACATGCATATGGAAAAAAAAAACTCTTCCTTTTTTCTCTTTTTTTCGAAAAAAATTGAATTTATGACATGGATGTGTGCCTATTGTTTTCTTAAACATGCTAAGACAAGACGAGTCAAGGGATGCAGATGTGATAAGAGAGATTAGGATGCGGCTTTTGATTATGAAGGGTTATGAGTATAGGAGTTGATGGTGATATTTGAAATGAAGGTGAGTGGAGTGCTGGGTCACTTTTCAATCTTTTGACTAGTGCATCAATCAAGAAGGGAATTCAATAACAAGATCAGTGAATCATACTAATCGATGCCTCGGATGGACCACTTTTTTTGTTTTTTCTTTTCTTCTTTCTTTTCTTTGTTGCTATAACTTTTGCCTAGGCCGGCCTTTTAAGTTTTCAACCTAGCGAGCCTTTACCTCATAGGGAGCCAGTCTTTCAATGCATGCAAAGATAAGTCGTTTCTTCTTGAGAGATCAAGCCTTTATAGCTTCTTCGTTTCTTTTAGGCGGAGATGGAAATGACAACTTTTTCTGGAGATGATGAGTCTTTATGTATCCAATGAGTTTGGCGGGAGAAACGCCAGGATGAATCGATGAACCAAATTTTATAAGATAGGATGGGAAAGTTCTTGAAGAAATTAACTGGAGACAGCCCTAGAAAGACTCGATTGGGAGAGACTTTTGTGGGAGACAGAAATGAGTATGCTCAAAGAGAAAAGGATGACTCTAATGGACAAAAAGAGAGTCATGATCCAGAGTTTATCGTCGAGTATCACAAGTTTCATGGACCCTACTTAACATTTATCTTTTGATAATTTTATATGTTTTTAGCAAGAAGTTATGTCCTGGATCCAGATCATGTTATAACTGATTGAAACAAAGCTATAGGTGGCAACTAGGTTAGGGTATAGTGTTTTAAGTCTTTGGGGATGAATTGGCTTTAGGGTTGAGGATTTGATTGGCTTCTGGTTCAAAGGCGTTTTGGGTTGTGGTTTAGGTTATTTTCAAAAAGGCGATCGCAAAACGATCATTGGCTGGCCTTTTAGGCTGTGGGTTTGGAAGGGAAGTTGGTTTCTGGACCTGGTTGTGGGTATGGTTGGGAGATTGGCTTTTGGCTTTGGTTGTGGGTTATGGGGTTGTCCAAGAGTGATTGATATTTTTTTGTTGCAAGAGAGAGAGGGAGATTTTGAGGAAATTTCTCAGGAGAGGCTTCTTTTCTTTTTTTTTCTTCTCCCTTTTTTTTATGCATATGCTCCTCTTTTTTTTTTTTGAATTTTCAACCTTGCACTTTTTTTTTTTTGCTTCTTCTCTTTTTTTTTTTTTTTTTGACCTCTCGGAGCAATTTGGGAGAATGCTTGAAGAGATATATGTTCTCTCTTTTCGGATAAAAAGGTTGTCACTCTTGGTGGATATATGTATAAGGGTGGAGCAGCCCCAGTTTTGGGAAGCTGGATCTTAAAGATGGTTAGGCTTTGGTATATGGTGTATTTGTTCAGGTATTTGGAAGAGGATTGGTGTATGGTTGGAAGCCCCTAGTGTGTCATTTAATAGCTCGGTCGCAATGGGTCGAAGATGACATTTCACCAAGACAGAAGGTTGATTTATCAAACTTTTATTTTTAATAGTTTCTGGGCCCATATTTCGAAATGACTCATTATCAACCCGCATGTTTTTATCATGTTTTTTTAATGAGTTGATTCATCATTTTTTTTAGCAGATACTTCAACGATAGGTGATGCTCAAAGACCAAGAATAAGACTCGACAAGCTAAAATAGGAGAAGCAATAATTTTACCAAACTCGAATATAGATAAATACCTTTGGAAAGCTTGATTTGAGGACTTGGTTGGACTTTTGAAATAACAGAGACCAAATGGATTAGTGAGCATACTCTGCAAGGATGAGCTGTAGGCATTAATATGGGCAAAAGAGACACCCCTGGGTTTGAAAGCCCCTAGTCCTAAATTATTGCGTATGATCCTTGAGTTGCCTGGCTTTTCTGGATTTCCCGACTTTCCAGACTTTTCTGCTTTCTTGGCTTCTTGGCTTTCCAAGCTTTCCTTTCTTCCCTGACTCCCTATCGGTCTTTTTTTTCATGTTTTCTTTTTTTCATTTTTTTATTCTTTTTTTTTTGAAGTGGTAGACCTTGATATCTCGAAGTAGGACTTACTGGATTTTTTTTTTGAAAACCGAGAAGGAACGATGCACTAGTCAACTAGTGATGCATTTATGAAAGGTTAGAAGGGAAGATGAATTTGGAGATTTTGAATAATGGTGAGGGGGTTTTTTCTTGTCTTCACATATTTTGGAAAACAAAAGGAAAACACATAGAAAAACCTCTCTCTCTCTCTCTCTCTCTCTCTCTCTCTTTTGAGTAGATTAAAGCATTTGACCGAACCCGAAGGCAGTCTACGTTCCTCATTTCGAAGCTCATGTCATCGTAGTTCTTCTCTGACAGAGAAATTTTCATTTTGCTAATATCTTCTTTTTTTTTTTTTGAATTTGAAAGAATAGAGTTTTTTACTTGCTTGGAGAGAACAAAATCCCTTCTTTTTTTTTAATGATCTTTTTTTTTTGCGAAACGAAACAATTATTATTTTTTTGAAAGGGAAAAGAGAACTAAATATTACACATAATAATTTTTTTTAATTAGAAACCCCCCCTTTTGCTATCCTTGAAATAGGATATGACGATTACGTACCTCTGAACAATCCTCTCATGATAGCAAATGATAAATAATCAATTCTTTTATTTTTCAACCCCTGCAAAATTGTTAGTGGTACCAAAAGAAAACAACAATGATTCTAATATGTATAAAAACAACACTGGATTAAAGGAAAGAAAACTCCTTCTTTTTTTATTTAGATATAAAGCAGTAAATGGCCCGTCTTTCTGTTCATTGTCGAATTTTTCGGCAAATTAGTTTGAATCCCCGAAAGGACAGCGCAAGCGAGTGTGACGGCCATTCAGATCAAGAAATAGAAAGAAAAGCGGGGAATCTATCTGTTCCTATTAATTACATTTGGTCCTAATCCCCAAAATAAAATGACATAATAAAAGAATATTTACATATTTTGCGATGAATTAATAAATAGAGCAGAGATAATGTAAAATAAAGCAATAATAAGCCCCTTTTTTTCTGCCCGAAATTCTATTTTATTCTTTTTTTTTATTCGTAACAGTGCCCGAAACGAAGTTGCTGCAACTCTGCAAGTTTCACAGTTATGCACAGATATATATACAGATGTATAAAAATGCAATATTTAAACTGTTAAGGAAATATAATAAACATATTTAGCCAAAACAAAAGAAAATTGTTTTTTTAAATGAGTCTAGCCCTCAATTTTTATTTTCTTTAAATTAAAAACAACTATCCCCAATAGAATCACCACTATGAGTGCCCCATTTTTCGACCGATTCCCCCGCTGATGAAAGCGGGTGGTTTCAAAACTTTTAAGACGCGTGGAATACGCTTGGCCTCAATTGTGGACTCAAAATGTGATCAACAGAGTCGCCATCATTATTTTAAGGAAAAATAAAGAAAAACCAAATGTAACCAAATTTGCAAAGGGTTCGAAGGCTAAGTTACGAGATGGGAAGGGGTTAGGCACCCAACTCGCCCTTTCGGTCTCAAAATGGGTTTTGACTAAAATATGTTTTTTATATTTATTTAACAGATGAAATAAAACATTTAAATATATATATATATATATATATATATATATATATATACATATATTATTACAAATTTGCAACAACCTCCTTCCTGGATTACAAATACATTTATAAAATTTTAGCCATAATAATGGCTTTTTTAGTGCTATTTTCTATAGAAATTCGGGCAGTACAACTGCTTATTTTTCTCACATCGGGCTAGTCTAAATAGCACTTTTATATAATAAAAACTTTCAATGACATGCCTATTGAAGTGTGGGGGTTTTATCCCGTACCAACTAGCTTCTGGCAGGTCCTAGGGAAGCGCTCGCTCTGTCCTTCAGGGAGAGGGAGTCTTTTTTTTGTTGCTTTGCTGTAACGGAGATTCGGGCAGAGTGGCTGCTTCCGAAAGTTGCTTTTTGGCCTCGGGATCCGGTGGAGCAACTGCTTGTTTTTTACTGATTTGGCGTCTGAATTCAGGCAGGGCAACTGCTCTTTTTGGGATTTTGGACCAGGAGAATAAGGCGGAATCCTAGCAGGGCAGCTAGTTTTCACTTTGGCCGGCTGGTTTTAGTGTTTGGGGGAGATTTGGCGGAGCTTCGGGGACGGAGGGATAAATTTCTCTTAATGCTCTCGGGAGAATTCACCGCGTTGTTTGTTAACTGTGTGTTTGCACTGTGTTCACTATGTGAATTTACAAGTCGGGCCTCTTTATTTATAGGCTGGGAGAGGCCTTCCTTAGTGATTAAGTTTTTTTTTTGTGCTTCATCGGCTTATACCACGTGCTTGAGAGATTGCACCAAAGGCAAAATGCTACCGTGCATTTAGCACTATTGGGCGCCACCCATGGTGGAAGTGGGAGCGGTGCCTGGTATGGCCATGGGCGGCGCATGGCTCCTTTTTTCTTCTCTTTTTGGCACTTAGGCCCCCTGCATTTCACTGTTACGCATCCTGCTTTTGCTTTTTGCATTTTCAACCCTGTAACTTGACATTCGTTAGTTTTTTAACAGGTCTTGATATTTCATGTCATGTTACATACCAGGGGTACGAAATTGGGGTGTCTACACCAATGTTTAATTTAATCCTCTTTTTACTTTTCTTTAACTCAAGTCTTGGTAGTCGGACGCACTATGTTATTCACTACGAGCTCTTGCAACGTATAGGAAATCTAGCTACAACTCCTAGCTACGGGCTCTCGCATCTTATATTATAGGAGAAAATAGCCGCATGTCAAAACAAGCACCCAATGACTATCTACGCACAATCTCCTCTCGGTCTCACGTAACGCAAATAATTATTGTGATTTTTTGGAATTATTAGGACGGGCTCTCGCATCTTATCCTATAATTCTAGTGATCATCTAATGGTTTGCTATGCCATCAAAAGCATGAAGAACACACAATAATAACCAAGTACATGGGTAATATTTCGCAAAAAGAAATTCTCTCTATTTTTCTACAAATTATGTTGGTAGTCGAGACAAACATAATTGGTTAACTACGGCTCTCGCATCTTATAGTCAACCCTAATTTCCTTGACCTCGTGAATGACTAAGTTGGTTCGATCGCATGCAAAACAAGTCTCACAAAGGCTATCGGTGTGTGTCACAAAACACCAACTATTAAATTGATTGATCTGAAAAGCAAAGGTAGCTCTCGCGGATCCTAGACATTTCTAAAATCATTTAATTAATGGTCAATTAATTAAAAGCATTAAACCCACAAATTAATAACCAAACATGAATGTGTACTAAATAAAGATAGAGATTAAATTAAATCACTACATTTAACATAGAAAAATAATTGCATTCCATAGATAAATTAAGCACAAACCAATTCAACATTTACAAAATTAATCAACCCAAGAAATTACAACAAATATCTCAAAAGGTAGGTTGAAAGAATTAAACCAAATAGAGAACGAATCCCGGGTTGAAATCTCTTGAAAATGCTTCGTTGGCTCTTGATTTGAAGTTTCAAACCTTCAAAGGTGATCAATCAATGGAGGAAGGGGAGAGATTTTGGTGAAAAAGGGGTTGCTGCCCCATTTAGGGCTCAACAGCCCATATGGGGACTTCTCCAATTGCATTAGGGCTGCTGGATTGAATAAATGGATAAGGGCAACAAAGGCAAGGGTAGAATAGGAAGATCATGGAGGAATTGGGGGCAAAATGGAGAAGAAAAGGCTGATAGGTATGGTTGGGTCAATGGGGATCCATGCAAGGGGACGCAGGTTGATCCAGAAGAGAAACGGGGGGACGTGAGTGAGTAGAGGTGGGCATCGGGTCGGGTTTCGGGTTTCGGTTTTCGGGTCGGGTGCCCGAAAAAACATTTGGAAAATTTTACTACCCGAACCCGCTTTCAAAAAATCGGGTAACCGTACTTCGGGTACCCGAATTAATCGAGTAACCACAAAATTGGGTTTGGGTAACCCATTATGTTTAAAACCATTTTTTTGTGTTTGGTAGGTTTGCAATTTCTTGGTATTGGTATTGGTAATGGTAATGTGATTTAAGAGTAGGCTAAAGTCATAAGTGGTTGATTAGTTGGTTTAATGTAATAAAAAGATTAAAAATAATAATAATTAGTCATCTGGAAATCGGGTTTTTCGGGTACCAATGCAAAACCCGATAACCGACCCACTTTTTTCAGATCGGGTTCGGGTAACCCGGTAACCGAAAATACCTTACCCGATCGGATCGGTTCGAGACCCAAAAACCCTAACCCGTTTACCCACCCCTATGAGTGAGGGAGACGAGTAGAGAAGCGGGTAGGTGGGCTGGAATGAATGCAGGTGACCCGAATCCAAGTAAGGGACACACGGATCATGCATGAAGGAGGGGGCATTCGGATGACGACACGTGGCGTGGCAACTGGGTGACAACGCAAAAGTGATAGAGTTTCAGGAAATTGCACCGACCTCCCCTGTTATTTTTAAGTTTGCTCCGGTGCCCCTAGATTCTTCAGAAAGAACACTGTCATCCTCCCCCTCCAGACCTATCATTTAGGTCCTCTGTTACTACCGTTAGCCTCAGTTAGCCCTGCTTTGCATTGGAACACTTAACGGACTTAACGTTGAACGAATAACTTGCAACTCAACTTTAAAAGCGGCCTCGAACTTCGTGCTAAACACCATGAATGCTCAATTAAACCTTGGAAACCTACATTAAAGAAAAAATTCACAAATAATAATATTTCCAAGACATAATTAACTCAAAATAGCACAAAATAAAAGGAAATTCGAGGGAAAATCTGTGGAAATCTTGGGCTCATCACCAGCTTTCTTGATTCTGCCTTTGGCGATTCATAATGGTGATGTATGATATAATTTAGTTCCCAAATATTAGATTTATTAAGTGGTTAGTAAGATCCATGAGCTGATTGGCTAATTGATGAGATCCAACCTTTCTTCTGGGACTTTTTCCATTTGACAATTAAGATGGAACTGAACCCTTTGTGGTTCTTGAACTGCAATGGACATCATAAAAGTCATGTTGGCTAGATTGTGTTTTTTGGTTGCCATAGGAAGTACCTAAACTAGTTTCTTTGATATATTTGTGGTCTATTATGCACTAGCCTGGTAGGTGTGCATTTTTTTGGTCTTGTCCTTATTTACTTTCATTAGAGGTTTGATTGTTCTTATATAATAATGGATATAGAAAACTTCATGTTGGAACTTGGAATCAGTATATAAATGACTGTAAATTGGTTCATAATTGAATAGTTAAATAGACTAGCTCAAAAGTAGATGTAATATTCCAATTGCTCAAATTCACCAACAAAAATGTAACAAAACATTTACATTAACCGTACCACCATAAGCATACCACTATGGTTAAAACTCATTGTTCTAGTTTATGTGACAGAACAAAGTTTACCTCTTTATAGGCAGCATAAACAAACCACCATGGTTTGGTCCAAAGATGTGATATACAATCATACAAACAACAATTACAATAACTCACTTCCTCACATTCCAACTACTCATTACTTGAGACTTCAACATGTCAATTTTCATGTCTTTCTTTACCAGTTCTACTTCAAGCCTCTTCACTTCCTTTTTAAGTGTCATTTTCCTCTCTTTTAGCTTAAGCAATTTCATTTCAGCTTTTGCCCACTTCTCTTTCATTCTAGTAATATTTTCACACATCATATTTGCATCCTTTGCCCATTCAAAAAAGCAACAACCTTTGCATGTTTTTTGCAAAAACAAAAACAAAAACAAAAACAAAATAAACATAACCACATAGAAAATTCAACTATTTACTGATTCATTTTTGCACAAAATTATTGGTAGCAAATTGAGAACATACGTTGTAATTTGCACAACCGTAGAAGAGATTCTCGGGATTACTATCAGTTCGTGAAATTTTCAATGGGGCTAGAATAATGCAATCACACCATGGAACAGAAATGTCAGATCTAGCACGTGATTGGCCTGTTGATGTGAAAGCCATGAGCCCCTTTTCAAATTACAGAGGTCGATTAAACTGATTTTAAAGATAAAGGAGAGGAAAGTTTAGGTGATCGAAACAAAAGAGAGCATAAAATCGAAGGAAAACATAAACCCTAATTAATTTCGTACATATTGTCTTCAATGCCTACGATTCTTCAGAGCATCAAAGGAAAGTTTAGGTGATTGAGGTGATTTTAGGGTTTGGGGTAGTGTAGTGAGATGATAAAGTGGTGAAATGAACAAAAAGATCTGGTCAATGTTTGTTTAGTACTCATGCCCCGCTCATTAAACGTAAGGGCAAATCAGGAATTTAATTTAATTTTGACGGCTTCACTCACGGTAACCTCGTAAGGGGTGAAACTCATAACAAAAACTGAGTTTAATGACCAAACACATATAGAAAAAAGTTGTGGGACTAAATGCATAGAACATAGATAGTTCAGGACCAAATAATATATTAATCCTACTTTTAACTAAATACTCCACTTCACTATACATAGTAAGGAGTAAATCATGTCACTCTCTCTATTGATTAATCCATTTTGTATATTCAAAAAATTCAGATGCACGTTTAACAAAGTATTCATACTTTTTGAATACTACTCCATACTTATACGTTTCAAAGTCAATGACCTGTTAGGATTTAAAATAATTTTATCCACATTTGATAAAATTGTCCATATTAATTATTTTCTAGTTAAATATTGTATTGATCATGCTTTAAGACATTAAAAAATATGATTTTTTTTTTTGAAAGTATAGCTAAGTCGTTCTTTTAACGTATCAGCAAATCTCTAAAAATGGAGTATTTTTATATCAATCAATATCAACAAGCTTATGCTCCCTTCGTCTCAAAATTATTGTTATGTTTTCTTTTTTCGTCTCTCCCAAAATAACTGTTTTATTTGAAACTTTCTTTTTTTGATATTATTTTATCTTTATTTTTTCATCATAGTTTAATTATGGACCCACATATATATGGACTTTAAAATAAACTACATATCAAACTAATATTAATAATCTAATCAAATGTATTTTTTTAAACCTTGTGTTAAGTCAACTCAGATTATAATTTTAAGACGGAGGAGTATAATATAAATAGAAAATGATAGAAGAAAAAAAAAGATGAAAGTGAACACTTGTCAAAGTGGGAGTGGTGTCCAAATTCTTAATTGTTAGCAATTAACACGTGCCGCTAAAAGTGGTTCAAATTGTGCCATTTATCTTGTTCATAATGGCTCAACTAACTTTCGGTTTTATTTGGAGAGCTTTGTTGTCCTAATTACTGTACTACTGTCTGATATCTCTCTCACCCCGGCTGACTATAATGCCAATTTGTCAAAACTCAAAACAGGCCAAGGGTAGATGAACATGACGCCTACATTTTGACTTCCATGGAGTACCTATTAATTACTGCCACGGACCATTTGCCTACCAATCTTCCCAACCAACTTTCATTCAATATGGGCTTAATTTATTGGTTTATTCTATATTTCTCGATCAGATCAAAGAGTGTATTATTTTATTTTTATGATTTTTCATTTAAAGGACTCAATTTTTAAAAATTAAGTAATAAGAATATAATTTTATTACTAATAAGCTATTAAAAATATCGCTTTCAAAAAAGAACTCTTTATCTATAACAGATGGAGTAATTCATAATTTAAACAACATTATCTACCCGTGGCTTGGCTACTACTAAAATAAAATTTGCTTTTTTTTTCCTTCTTATTGTTCACGTTCTAATACTCTTATGGTTTAATTCTTAATTTGGTCACCTTATTTTTGGTCAAAATTAAGATTTAAACCTACTCTTATTATGTACCATTTCAATACACATTTTTAACTTCTTTTTTCTATGGTAAATTTTATTGCACACCTTTCCATTACCTTCTTTAAAAAAATAAAAGTGTATTCTCACGTTTCGGACAAAGAATCCACTATTTAATTTTTGGATGTTTTTCTTAAAAAGTTTAGTTTCAAAAATTAAAATATAAAAGTGTCATTTTTCTTTTAAAAACATTAACTTTCAAATAGAGACTTTTTGCTATGGAGTAATAGTTTTTCTTGCTAACTTCAATGACTACTTTTCTCCTCTAGTCTCTATTAAATCACTTTTATTCGCAACACAAATACTTATAAATTGAATTAAGCCTAACATCAGCTCTGTGATTAAAAACATGTCGGCAATTCACTTCTATGAGTAGAATATTTTAGACTATGTTTTGTTGTAAAATTTATTTCATCAAACCATCTATCGAGAATTAAAATAATAATGTATAACGAAGATGAAGCAAGACATGCCGTAGCCCGTAGCAAATCTCCTTAAGATAATATTCGCTTCCATAAAAGTATGAATAACGGTGAATCAAATAATGAATCAAACTAAATCTTAGTTTATAATGATGTATTTAAATTAAATCTAATTTAATTTTTATTTGATTTAGATCAACATAGGTTATAAATAAAATAATAATAATAAAATCAAACCAACCGCTCATGGTACAAAACGATCGTGTATTAGTATTACCAACAAATACTACAAAACGCGGTCGTTCTGTAGTGAAAAAAAATACGTAATAAATTGATTTTGACCGACAACCACAGCAAAAGGCCCTGCCAGGCTGCCACAGTGCCACCTACCTTTCCATGCGGAGTTTTCTAACTGGATTGGGTTTTATTTACCCCCATTGTCTTTCTCGACCATTTTTTAGTCAAAAGTATAATTTAAAAAAAAATCAGAATTAAAATACATATTTTTACCTATAAATAGAAAATTGATTTTTTTTCATTTGGATATCAGAAAAAAAAAATCTATGATTTTTTCAAGTTTTTAGACATTTTTAAAAATAAAAATAAAATTAATGGAGATAAAGATTATGGAGGTATGAAAAAATATTTGATTTTGTGTCACTGTTGTATAAATTTTTTGGTTTTAATCAAATAATTATCAAATGAATTATTTTATTGGTTTTTAATAGATTATATTTGATTTGAGTTGTTTGATCCAAATGATTGTTCATGCTTTAAGTGTGCAAACGGATCAAATAACGATTATGTCCCAAGATACAATGTTTCTTATCAAAGTCGGGATTATACTTTGCACCAACCATGATTAGCGAATCAGAAAACTTGATAAGAGCATCCACAGTGGTTCCCTTTACTAACACCCTAAAACCCTTTTTAGAGTTTTTTACCACACTTAAGTCACACAGTAGATACCCTATCAATCACCATACCCCTAAAAAAAAGCTAACTCTCCCCCAACTTGTTGGGTGAGTATTAGCCCGCATCCATTCATCTCTTTCTTCTCTCTCCTCATCTATCTCCTTCTCCGTTGGTCTTTTTCCTGATATTCGTTCACTTTCAAAAAATTTGTTCCAAAATTTAAAGAAGGCGACAAAAACTGAATTTTTTTTTGTTTGATCAGAGCATACAGTTTTTGGCCAAAATTTTGATGTGCTAGAGTGGAAATCCTATGAATTAAATAAACAACACAACTCACATCATCACTTTGATGATGGTATGCTATCCCATTTTTTCAATTTTTTTTTCAATGAATTTAGTGTATTTTTTGCACTATAATTTTCCTTTTTTTTATTTATAACTTCAAATTATGGGTATATTGATAATATTAAAAAGCATGACAAAACTTTATTTAAATAAAAATAATTGCTATAATCAAAATATATAATATATTTTTCATAAAATATAAAATTTAAAAGTATAAATATTTTATTTTAATTACGGTAGGAAAATAAAAATAAAAAATAAAAATATATTGGTAGTTAGGTTTGTTAGTTAAGATGTTACAAATTCAAAGAGTTATATAGAAGGTACTCATTGAAGTTGAAACTTTTTTAAAGGGTCTCTAAAAAGATTTAGGGGTTATATAAAGGGTGTTTTAAGGTGCAACCATTGTAGATACTCTAATGTTATTTCAATTAATGGAACGAAGAAGGAAAAAAGGAATGTGAATTTCAAGGAGAGAGTATATTTCAGATTTGATTAATGTGTCTTAAAAGTGAAATGTGAGAATCAATTTATAGTTTGTGTTGAATATGTTCAATAAGAGATGCTACATTTGGATTTGGCCATTAACTAATCTTTCAAAAGGGGTCTAGTTAAATTATCCAACCAACTGATGGGTCTCTTGAGAGAAAACAGTTTTGCACAACTTTCAATTTCGAATTTCAAAATTGAAAGTCTCCAAATTGTTCCTTCGCAGCGATGCACACATTCCAAGTGCAAAGTACGTCTCAAACACATCGGTGCAGCTCTTGAGCAATGTGGGGCTGAGGCTGGTATGAACCGTGGCTTAATAGGAATCAAGGAAGAAGAAACACAACTATTATATAAAACCATGGGGGCGATGTCCACTACAGAGCATAAAACTCTCAGTAACTCAATAAAACGGGCGATGCGCCCAAAGCAGGGAATTTGTATTTTCTAATTTTCTTTTTTGCACTTAAACCCCTAATAGTTTTCTTTAAATATTTTCAAGTCCCATAACATCTCACTATATTAATAGAAGTTATTCCTAGTATATTTTATTAGAATATATGTAAATATATTTAGTATCATTATATTAGGTTAGGATATTCCTAGATTATAGTCTAATTATATTGCTATACATTAGGTTATAATCGAGGAATATCCTAACCTAATATAAGGATACTAAATATATTTACATATATTCTAATATATTTTACTATGGGAATAAGACGCTTTGGTTTAGGCAGTGACTTCTTAATTCACTTAACAAACTGATCCCAAATTCCAACATGTTTTTTATGAGACCATAATTCGTAACACAAAACTCTACTCTTTCACAACTTGGTCCAAAAACACACACGTGGTTAGCTTATGAGGATCCATTTTACAAAAAAAAAAAAAAAAAATTGTAACACAGTCATTCCTAAGTTTTTGCTAATATTTTAATATTAGAATAATTGATAGTCGGTCTACTTTGCAAAGTTTTCAACCGCTTTACTACCTATTATATATTTTAAATCAATAAAAAGCTCTTTCATAAAATTATTCCTAAAATGCACCCCTCCCCAAACAAAATCTCAGCTAACTTCACCAATGTCATCACAGTCGATCCTCTCAAATCGTTCGATATAGTAAGCTATTTTCTCAAACCCTCTCAAAGTTCAATCCATTTTCTCACTTACAACCCGAATTAGGATCCTGAACCAAAGAAATCTATGACCCAGGAAAGAAAGATGAATTGGATAGGGTGATCTCCGGTGCTTTTTTAGAGGTGACAGCCGGGGTAGAAGGAAGAGAGAAGAGCTCCAATGGTAAAAGGAAGAAAGATATTCTTCCCCCTGGCCCCCAGTCCCTGGGATGGATTCCTTCTTCAAGTCCAAATGTGCTCGCCTTTTTCCTCTTGCTTTTTTCCTTTAAATTGCGATACAACGAATTTCAATCGCCATGCATCATAATGTAAGAGAAATGATAGTTATAAAATTTAATCGCGATGTATAATTATGTGCATCGTTTTGCATGATTTTGGATTGTGATGTATGCTTTTTTGCATCACGATGTATTGGCGTTTATGTTGCATTCGAGAAACGAATGATTCGTATGTGTGTTCGACTCATTAAAGGCGAAGTCGACATTTTGCTACAAAAGTGCATTTTGCTAGTTTTTTAAAAATGTATAGAAGTAAAGCGGTTGAAAAAGTTCCAAAAAGAACCGGCCCGAATTTTAGCCTTTAATATTGTGACAACCCACTTAATTTATACTTCCTTCGTTACTAAATAATTGTTCTTCTTTCCTTTTTTGTCCATTCTAAATTGTCCTCTTTCAAAATCTTCTTTTTTTATAAAAAACATGTTTACCACTTTATTTTTACCACTTTAATTTTGGTCACATACACAAGGGTTACAAATTACACACACACACACACACACACACACACATATATATATATATATATATATAAAGTTGGTGAGGAGCACTATGCCACCTCACCCAACTTTGGATATTATTGAATCATCAAGTCTCCACATCATTTGACTTGAAACTTTTCATTTTTCTAGTTATTAGCTAAAAATAATAATTAATAATAGTTAATATGATATTGTGATATTAAGCATTTACTATTAATCTCTTCTATTGTTAATAATATAGGAAATTTTATATAAAAAAACTTTTACTACCAACATCATTTCTTAACCAATATGATATAATATTATTATATTGGTATTGAGTGAGTATTTTACTCTAATGACCTACTTCTAACATCATACTTTAAGCATTATCTTATTCATCTGAAACTCGATTTAAACAAATAAATATATCATTTTGATGCTTTCACCGAGTAGAATACATTTGCACAATTATCTTTGCCAACAAACAAATGACACATAAAGAAATTCGTGCTTCAAGTTGCATAATTTTTTTCACTAAAAGCACTAATTTTTCAACAAGTATTAGGTGAGTACTTTAATGATTTCTAAACATTAATTTATAACCAATATAACATGCATCTCTACTATAGTTATCAATAAAAGGGATGTAACAAACATTGGTTGAAAATTGATATTGGTTTAAAAATATTTAGATTTATGACTTTTACTAAACAAACAAAAGAAGATATATGTTCACAATTGTTAGAAGTTGATATTGGCTTTAAAAGTCCTTAGGAAAAATCTTACCAATAAAAATGATTTATTCCTCATTGGTTACAAAGATTTATTTAAGTTTAAAAGTTTTTAGATAAAATTCTTTTACTAACAATAGAAGAGATGTATCACACATTAGATAGAAAATAATGTTGATTTAAAAAAATTTAATATAAAAGGTTTCTACTATTATTATTAATAAAATAGATGTATCCCACGTTCGTTAGAAAATGATATTAGTTTCAAAATTTTAATATAAAAGACTTCTAATGACTTTTAAAATTAACATCAATTTGAAACCAATGTAATTAAGAAACATCTCTTCTAATGGAAATATTAGTATATATGTATTTCATATTGATGATTATAAATTGATGTTGGTTTTAAAATTCTTTTGATAAAAAACTTCTACTTATCACCATTGAAGAGACGTATATTACATTGTTTAGAAAAAATGTTAGTTTTTAAAGTCTTATATAAAAGTCTTCTACTCTTATTACTAATAAAAGAGATGTATCTCTCATTATTTAAAAAGAAAAGTTAGATTTTATAGTCTTTAGACTAAAGGCTTTCACTTTTACAAAATATGTATCTCACATTGGTTACAAAATATTTTACTATCATTACCAATAGAAGATATACATCCCACATTGATTAGAAATTAATGTTGGTTTTAAAAATATTATTATGAATTACCAATAGAAGAGATGTATCATACATTGATTAGAAAGTGATAATACTATGCTAGAAGGGGTAGTTGAATAGCCTAGTATACACTTAAAAAAATTCGAAGATTTCCTTAAGTGTGAATACTAACAGCTATAGGCAAAGTTGTAGCAGCGAAAATCACATAGGAAGTACATACTAAGTCTGTTGGTAAGCACTACCAGTAGACTTCGTAGATCTCCTAAGAAAGATGCTGGGAAAATATGATAGGAAAAGATAATTAAGTAATTAAGTAGAATTTAAGTACTCAGAGATTTTTGAGATATTTCGTACTATAAAGAGTACTACGTTCACTACCAAAGCAGTCAACTTTGGATTTGAAATTGCATTATGTTTTCCACAAGTTCTATTACATAAATCACTAATGGATTGTGTACAAAATATTTGACTGGTATTTGGTGGTTAAAGTAAATATCTTAAAAACAGAATATTCATTTGTGCTTCAAACAGTTAATCTAAACAACAATTAAGAAGGTAATAAACGAAAATGATTTGTTGTTGTTGAAGTACTTCGTTGATATGTTGAGAATCTCTTGAATGCACTGAGAGTGAAAACTTGTTGGTTATTGAGTAGTTTCAGAGCATTAAGTTATTTGTCTTCAATGACAACATTTATAAGAGAGAGTCCTTGTGACCGTTATGGAAGAAGAAGAGATCAACAGCTATGGTAGGTTGGATGCATTCAATGTAAATAGCTGCTAGGTTGAATTTCTTTTATCCAGGTCTGATCAAGTATGGAAACGAAGAGTATGTATTGTGCAGAATAGTTGTTAGCCAAAAGCAGCTATGTCCTGCAAGAGTTGGAACAGTCTGGAATAGCTTTCAGAGAGTGATGTGTCAAACTGTGTATCCATTTTGTCTTCATTGTTCAAAAATCATCAAAGAAGAAAATCTTCCAGCTTTATCCTTAAAACATGGATGATGCTTTTTTAAGAAATCAACTTTGGAGGATATATTCAAACAAATATATATAGGAGTATATCTTGATTAATAATCCTATAAACAATGTTAAGCTGGACTTCTTGATTTTTCTTCTAGACTTGGGCACGATAGATAGTTATACATGAGTAAACAATGTCTTCTGGAGAAGTCTAATGATGAAGCGTCAAAGGTTTGTCGAAGTTTGCTGGTGATGCTTGCTGAAACACAAAGTCTAAAAACCTGTTCTAAAAGCTAAGTTATAAGTTAAGTTGTCACGCTAGCTGATACGCAACTCATTTAGCCACTTAGACTAAGAACTAAAAGATTAATAATTGACCATAAGCAAATCTAATTACAAGTAGAAACAACAGTGATGTTGGTTTTCAAAGTTTTTTGATAAAAAACGTCTACCATTATTACCAATAGAATATGTATATCTCACATTGATTAGAAAATGATGTTTATTTTAAATGATTTTAGATTATATAAAAGACTTTTACTATTATTAGTAAAAGAAGATATATATATATATATATATATATATATATATATATGTGTGTGTGTGTGTGTGTGTGTGTGTGTGTGTGTGTGTGAGCGATGTTGGTTTAAGACTTTTTTAAGATAAATTTTTTTTACTGTTATTACCAAATGATGATTTGTATTCCACATTGGTTAGAGAGTGATGTAAAAGTCTTTTTATAAAAAACTTATTTCCAATAGAAAAGATGTATTTCGCATTGGTTGGAAAATGAAATTGGTTTAAAATGTTTTTAGATAATATATCTCACATTCGTTACAAAGAGATGTATCTCACATTATTTAGAAATGGATATTAGTTATACAAGTCTTTCCATAAAACAATTTTTTATGTTATTATCAATAGAAGAGATGTATCACACATCTATACTATAGTATATTAAAGTTTGAGAGGACAGCTCTAATAGTGACACATCACTCAACTTTTGATATTGTTGAAACTTCAATCTTCCACATCACTTGACTTGACACTTTTCATTTTCTAGCCATTACCTAAAAATAATAATTAATACTCATTCCGTTCCAGACAAAGAGTCTATTATACTATTTTGAGATGTTTCACTCTAAAAGTCTACTTTCAAAAATTATGCTTACAATTTCTATAACATTTCGTCTTTACCCTCCACTTGTGTTGTAAGTACATTGTTTGCGCATAACTATTTGTGTAATTATAACTAACTTTAATGACATTAATATATTCATTAATAATCAAACTTTTCAAATGGGGACTCTTTGGGTGGAATAGAGGGAGTACTAGTTAATATGATATTGTAATAGTAATAATTTACTATTAATCTCTTCTATTGTTAATAATAGTGGAAATCTTATATAAAAAGACGTTTACTACTAACATCATTTCTTAACCAATGTGGGATAATATTATTATACTAATACTCTTGCCCGTGTCGATGGTACGTCGCCAGTTTAGGAATTTATCAATAAATGAAGTAGATACTGTGGAAATGAATTAATATATACTTATAATTTGTATGGTTTGGATATATGTACACTATACAATGAGAAAGGGAGAAAACCCAAAATACCTAACAAAATAAAACAATTTACTTCGATATTTATTTCATAAGAAAACCAAGAAATAAATATTTTAATTGTAACTACTGTTAAAATACGAAAAGAAAATTTTATTGTTTTCTCAATAACGAAAACTCAGTCTTCTTCTTCTGGGATTCTTGCTTAACACAATAGTTGGTTTGGAAATATGAAATGTAATAACTTTGTCCATTAATTCCACCTACACATGACACAGAAAATTCAAACACATTCATTTAACCAAATTTTATACTTCATCTACAAAACTCGAATCCTCCCACATATTATCATATAAAATCTAACAGGTGAATGGAGATGCATTTTGAGCTTGTGTATATGGTTTTTCTTGAATTTGAAATAAACTTCTACTTTTACCTCTTGCACTTTTCTGTTGAGAATTTGCACTCAACATCTCAAATAATTCTTCTAGTGCAACTGGTGTCATTCTATTAATAGAACCACCGGCTGCACTATCAACCATAGTTTGTAAAGAAGGCAAAAGAGCATGATAGAATTGAAATACTAACACATCTTGAGACAGATTATGATGAGGACACATAATAAGTAAGTTTTTAAATCTATCTCATGCTTCATGGAATGTTTCACCTGGTTCATTTTGAAAATACATGATTTGTTTTCGGTATTCTGTAAGAGATGCATGCTTATAATATTTACTCATAAACAAATCATATAATTAAGCCCAAGTATAAACACTACTAGGTGTTCGATTCATAAACCATCTTTTCACAAATTCTTTTAATGCACTTGGAAAGTATTTCATTTTTACTTGGTCTTCCGTCAAACCTCCTAACGGATATGTACCTATCATATACTCATATTCTCTAAGGAAACTTACTGGATCTTCAGCAGACATTCCATGAAAAGAAGGTATCATATTAAAATAATGACTTTTTAATTCGAAATTCCTTACTGCATCTGGTAAGACTAGACATGATGTTGCTACATTCAACGTAGGTCTACTATAGTCATTAATAGTTCTTTGATTTACTACTACTTCCATATTTCTTCTAGCAGGTTCTTCTTCTCTTTGATTCACATTTACCGGATGAACCGGATTTTCAGGATTTAGATTATTATTGTCCATTGGAGGATCAACCAGAGGATCCTCTTGATTCAATTATTCTTGATTATCAGGCTGGGTTGCTAGATTATCAAAATTTTCTTGATTCTTACCAATATTATTTATATCTTGATTTAGTTCTACTAGTTTAGGATTCAAAGATCTACGACCGTGCATAAAATAAATAAATAAAGCAATTAAAAACAACTAACTAAAAACAAATAAAATCTTTTTGTATTTTTGTTTTTTTTTTAAAAACTGAAATTAAAAATTACGCTACCAACAAACTAACTATGCAAACTAGCTTGTCCCCGGCAACGGCGCCAAAAACTTGATCGATGTCTTATTTTAATTATTTCCTTGCAAGTGGACAAGACTATTGTAGAATAGTTTTGGGAAGCAAGGGTCAAACCACAGAGACAAGAAGATCACGAATAGCACGATTATCGATAGCAATTTATTAAACTAAAGGGATTTTTATATTGATTTTATTCTAAACTAACTATTATTCTAAAGTTAACTAATTTTAGCAGCAATTAAAGATTATGAAGATCTTATGGTGAAGGGAAATCTAGGATTATGGTTTCACTTATATCTCCTCTATTGCTTATTTTGATAAAGTATCATTCAATTTCTTGGGTTCGTTCACAAAATATAGATATAGCCTGTCGAATTACCGTCAGTCTCCATCTCCAAATAATTCATCCATTCTATATCCTAGGCACAAGAACATATGATCTAACTGTCACTTAGGTCATATATGGAACCTGACCCTAACTTATCACTCTCGTGCATCGATAGGTTCAATTTATCATGGTGGTGAGCCTGTGTACGACATATGCACATTGATCATGCAGTTATCCACACCTCTAGGCCTTTATTATTCACGATTACATTCATTTGCTCAAAGTGAAATAATAGAGGGATTGATAATCACCACAATCAACAAGAATTGAATGAATAAAAATAGATTAAAGCATAGATTCGATACAAGTTACCTCCCAACTCCTACATTAATGGATGTTTAGTTCATCCTTGAAGATGAACAGCACACGCAGATGATTGAATACATGGATCGATCTTCAAAACTATAATTACACTAACTAAATTATGTTATACACTCTAAATCCTATGCTAGAACTATCAAAAACTACTTTCTGGTCGTCCTTGAGCTTTGGCTACCGTCCTTTATTTATACCAAGGAGTTGTAGGGGTTTAGGAATTTCAGTCTGGCTTGAAAACCCTCGAAAACCAATCCTGACCACCTTGCGGCCGCAAGGTCATTACCCCCTTGCGTCCGCAAGGGTCTTCAATAATCCGGGGCTTCATCTTCTGAGTTTTTGCCTACCTTGCGGAGGCAAGGTAAGAAATTAGCCAAAAGCCTCGTGGAATCACTCAATTTAAGTCATAAAAGTACCCGAAATCGACGTATAAAATACATCGATCAAATACCCCCAAACTTAAACTTTGCTCGTCCACGAGTAAACAATACTTATAAATACAAAAACAATTAAACAAAAATAATGAAAATCTTTTTGGAGGGCGACACTATTTACACTCCTCTAGAAACCCACAAACTTAAGGAGACTCTTACGAGTGACTCGACTATGATGATAAATACAAAAACTAATAAATACAAAAGCAAATAAAACTATACTAAAAACAAAACAAAAATCTTTTTGGCTTCAACCTCAAGTCTTAATCGCATGGCATAACAAAGTAGTCTCGGTCCGATGCTCACCACATATGTGCAGACTAATCACATAAAACCAACTGACTTGTACTCAAAACTGCTACTAGTCTTAATTTCTCCGTGTGTGTGTGATCACCAATCTTAGAGAATATCTTGACTAAAACAGTTTTATTAAGCTAAGCACCACATTCATATGAAAATCAGAGTTTAATTAAATCCAATGCATCATAAAGTATGAGATCTACCATCCAAACCTGGTCTATTACAGAAAGAGAGATCACCAAGGATTTTAAAGACTTATACATCCATCTCATGCACTTCTATGTATTACATACAATGCTCTCCTATCCCAATTACTTGTAATAGCTAAGATTATGCTAACACAGTGAGCTTTGCGAATAATGTGATTATGAAGTGTTAGATCAATTTTACATGCCTTACTTATCAAAGAAAACAAACACAAGCATTGGCAAGAAGATCATTAGGTCTTTAATAGCTTGTAATGTAAGGCCATGGTGTTAGGGGATATGATGGAAAGGGGTGAGGATTCAAAGTGAGAGAGCAAGACTACCCTTTTACCCCTAATACTTCCAAGCAAAATGAAGTTTTTCCTAATTAGGCTAGGACCTGCAAAGACTACAAGTGGGATGTGTTTTTCTTTTACTTTTAATTTTTTTTTCTTTCCCCCCCCCCAAACTTGTTTTGTACAATATATCAAGCTAAAAATATCTCATCATCTTTCTCAGCATAATTTTTCTAATATATTTTCTCTTGAAAGCTATGCTTTCATTTGAATCTTCTTGCACTCTTCTTCTTTCATTTCATTTTTCGTCGATCTTTTTTTTTCATTTTTTCATTTTTTTTTTGGCGGGAAGAAGAAGTCTTAGAAAACTTGCTTGACTGAAAAATGGTCCCATAAAATTAATTCCCCACCCACATCCTACTCTCTCAAAGGGTAGGCTAAAAGTGTTTAGGCTTTTAGGGTTAAGTTAATGTGGGTAATAGAAACGATGTCGAATGGGGGTTTAATGTGTGCTTAGCACACTCCATTCTTTTTAATTAGGCTCAAAAGGGGACACTAAGGATATTTTTAGTAAAGGTCAGGGAATATTTAGACTCAAACGATCCAAAGATGACCTAAATCATTTCTTAATGTCAAATGCTCATGCAGTTTTTAAAGCAAGTAAGACACATAAAATATCATATCAACTATAGGAATTGTGGGGTTGAATGTTAAGCATCAATGGATTTCACATAAGCATTCGCTAAAACAGATGGTAGAGACAATCGAGACTAACATGCAGACACGGTTCGAAAGTGTGCTTGAGATATATTAGTGAAAAAAATCCACGGGATCTAACTTATCATGCAATTGATCCTAAGTTACAATTTAATGCAACAATCATGTTAAGATGGCTATTCATCATATTCTTGTGCATATCTTGTTGAAATGAAATGTGTGCTATAAACTTTATAAAAATATTCTAATCAATCCATAATTATGATTGGTGTAGGTGCATGAAGAATTTGGAGAAGGGTCAAGAATTTTGCAGAATCAAGTAAATTCTAGAAGGATCTATGGAAAAGTTATGTGGTTCATTGCATGAACTCCTCATTGACTAGTACTACCACACAAAGACTCGAGGATGAGAATTTTGAATCAAAATATTTTTTTTCGATTTTTTTTAATTTTTTATAAAAATTTTGGAGATGATGATGACACAATTGATGATGGGTCCCCATAATAGGTACCCGCAAGAACCAAATACTAGTGTATTCTGGTCAAGGCAACATCTCCGAAAATAAGAAAAATTAAAAAGCAAGAAAGACGGGTTAGGAGACGACACGATAGAGGGAAAAGAAATTTTTCCTCACCCTAAAAACGTAGCCCAACTCCACTCCTCCTTAGGCTAGGACCTGCTAAGACTCTGGGCTTAGAATCCCCCAAACTTAATTTCTATTTTGTCCCCAAAATTGAAGAACATATGAGAGGATTGATGGGGAAGGACAAATATCAAAAAGACATAGCAGGCCCACCTAACGAAAGAGGAATAAACTTGGGTCTCGACTCACGGTGAGTCGGGAAGAAATAACGAACGAGGACGAAACTCGGGGATTGTGCCAGGCGGCATCCCATAATATGTGGAGACATTTTTCCTCACCTGGTTAATCCAACCAAAGAAATCAGTCTGGTCGGCACGCATTTGTGCCAACTGCTGATTCGCCATATCAACTTCAAGGTCAATCTCTTCCACCCTGTTAGAGATCTCCTCCACCCTGTTGGAGATCGCCTCCAACGGATCCTCCTCCTCCTCAGGCTCTTCCTCGTGAGGAACCCTCTCTCGCGGCTGGCGAGCGTGCTCAAACAATAAAGCCCTAGTAATAGCGGGCACCTTCTTAATCCTCTCCGAATCTGGAGCCCACCTGACTCCTTCCTGATCACACAGTCTGGTAATCAAATGCGGGAACGCGAATCCTGCATTTGTTTTACCTCTAATCAGGGTCTGAATTTGGCCGTTGATCAGGCGGCCAACATCGACAGACTCACCAGTCAAGATGGTGTAGATCAAACTGCCTTAGCCCAAGTCACCGTGTGTTGGTGACTGGAAGGCATGAGTCGGGTACTGATAAAGTTGAACACGGCTTTGGCCGTGTTCGTCAGGAAAGACTCCTCCATAGTACGGGGACCAAATGGTGGGTTTCGGTTCTGGGTCCAAACCACACCAGGCGTTGAGATGGTCGCATTGACCACCTCGAGAGGGATAGGGGCAGAAAGGTGGCGGCTGTAGTCGTTGGCACCACTCGCAAAGTTGGAGGTGCCATAGCAAAGGTTAATGTTTTGGGACGTAAAACTAACGTCCACACCCCTAACACTAACAGTCTCTAAGACACTACCGTCTATGCCAATTTGCCCATTGGCATAGAATTCACGGACAATGGCCACGATAGCCGCGTTCGAAGAAGCAATAAGAGGACCCCCACCTACGATTCTTAAAGTTCTGGTGGAGGCCAAAGTCACTAGCCTTAAATCCCCGCTCAGGGACTATGGTCTTGGAGAGCTTTTGGGAGTAGCTCTCCGACGCCTCAAAAGAGATGAAGCGGTGGGCATCATAATCTTGTTCCTCTTCGTGGGAGCGGGAAGTGGTCGGGCCGGTATTTCTACGCTTGGGGGCCATTTGGTTTTGGGGCACAAAAAATTAACATGCAAGAACTACTCTTCTTAAAAAATTAAAATTTCAACCTACAACTAAAGCATGCAAAATATAATTTTTACGTAAAATACTCTAGCACCCTAACATGCAAATATTTTTAACACGTCAAAAATTTTAAATGAGGGGATGAGAGTTACTTGAAATTGCAAGCTTTGGAAGATGAAGAGGTTGCCGGATTTTGGAAGCTTTTCACCGGAATCAATGGTGGACTGCACTTCTTCAAGCCTTGAGGGAGTGAGATGAGGGTGGATTTGGATGATGAAGGTTGAAGGAGAGGAGGCCTAGCCTTGGATCTTTGTCAGATTTGAAGAGCCTTCGCCGGATTTTGTGAGGGAAAAGGAGTTCTTGCTACTGATGCTTTGAGAGAGAAGAGAATTTTTGGAGTGATCTGTGCTACTGCCCGTCTGTTACTTAAAAAGGGGACCTTGCGACCGCAAGGTCCTTTAAGGCTTGCGTCCGCAAGGTCAGCAGTCACGCGTGGGCACTGATTCGATTGTACTGCCTGACGGTCACGCTTCCTACATTTAATGGGGCCTTGCGTCCGCAAGGTCGACAGAACATGCATGCCTTATTTTGCTTCCAACCTTTTTGGCAGTTTTGCAGTTTGGTCCTTCCGTTATGTTCCGTTTCTTTCCTACACTCTAAAAACTCTACACATCTCTAACTAAAATATTAGCAACATATAAATACAACACTACGATGCTTTTCTCCCCCAAACTTGAATTTTGGCATATTTAATTTTAAATTAAATGTCCAAAATTAAATAAGACGGAGAATAGCATATTTAAATTATACTACGAAAGCAAAATAAATTTCATCATAGTAGATTGCCTCCCACCTAGCGCACTTGTTTAACGTCTTTGGCTCGACCCAACTGCAAACCTAATCATATGGTGTTTCATTGTCAACAAGACGAATAAGTTCAATTGTTCTCTCTGACATGGGTTCAAGGTATGGTTTGAGTCGGTAACCATTTACTTTAAATATTTCATTGGTCCTTGGGTTTCTAATATCAATTGCTCCATGAGGATAAATTCGAACTATAGTGAAAGGACCAGACCATTTTGATTTTAATTTTCCGGGGAATAACCTGAGTCTAGAATTGAAAAAAAGCACTTTTAATCCTGGGCGAAACATTTTGTTGGCTAATCCCATATCATGGTATTTCTTGGTTTTTTCCTTATAGGTTTTAGCATTCTCATACGAATTTAACCTATGTTCTTCTAATTCGTTTAACTGGAACAGTCTTTCCTCACCAGCCAAAGTTATATATAAGTTAAGTTATTTGACAGCCCAATAGGCTCTATGTTCAATTTCAACTAGCAAATGACAAGCCTTGCCATACACCATTCGGTAAGGACTCATTCCTATCGAGGTTTTATATGCAGTTCGATATGCCCATAAAGCATCATTAAGTTTAGACTGTCAATCTTTACGGTTTGGTCTAACAGTCTTCTCTAAAACTGCTTTTATTTGTCTGTTACTCACTTCCACTTGGCCAGATGTCTGAGGATGATAGGGTGTAGCTAACTTGTGAGTTACACCATATTTTCTAAGGACTGTATTTAGCAATCTATTGGTGAAGTGTGCTCCCTGATCACTAATTATGGCCTTAGGTACTCCAAACCTAGCAAAAAGATCTTCCACAAATTTGACAACGGTTTTTTCATCATTATTTTTAGTTCCAATGGCTTCTATCCATTTAGACACATAGTCAACAGCAACTAAAATATACTCACAATTATGATAGATTGGAAAAGGGCCCATAAAATCAATACCTCAAACATCGAAAATTTCAACAACCATATTTACATGCAAGGGCATTTCATTCATTTTTCCTATTCCACCGGTTCTTTGACACTTATCACAAGTTTTATAAAATATGTCACGATCTCTAAAAACAGAAGGCCAATATAATCCAGATTGCAAAATTTTTCTAGCAGTTTTATTTCCACTAAAATGATCACCACAAGAGTATTCATGACAAAATGCCATGATAGTTTGTTGGTCTTTTTCTGAAACATATCGCCTAATTATAGAGTCAGAACACATTTTATATAAATGAGGTTCTTCCCAAAAATAATTCTTTGCTTCTGTCAAAAATTTCTTTCTTTGATAGAAATCAAAATCAAGATTTATGATATCAGACACATAATAATTGACATAATCAGCATATCATGGATCTGAATCTTTGACTGCTAGTAATCCTTGAAGATGAACAGCACACGGAGATGATTGAATACATGGATCGATCTTCAAAACTATAATTACAATAACTAAATTATGTTATACACTCTAAATCCTATGCTATAACTATCAAAAACTACTTTCTGGTCGTCCTTGAGCTTTGGCTACCATCCTTTATTTATACCAAGGAGTTGTAGGGGGTTTAGAAATTTCAGTCTGGCTTGAAAACCCTCGAAAACCGATTCTAACCACCTTGCGGCCGCAAGGTCATTACCCCCTTGCGTCCGCAAGGGTCTTCAATAATCTGGGGCTTCATCTTCTGAGTTTCTGCCTACCTTGCGAAGGCAAGGTAAGAAATACCTTGCGGCCGCAAGGTCTCCAGCCTTCACCTCTACCGTTTCTTCTTCAATTTACACATTGGTCCCTTCTTGGAATTTTCACCAAAAAGCCTTATAATTGATATAATTTCACCTAAAACCCTGAAACTCATAAAACAACTGAAAAACACATATCAGTAGCCAAAAGTCTCGTGGAATCGCTCAATTTAAGTCATAAAAATACCCAAAATCGACGTATAAAATACATCGATCAATTACCAATAAAAGTTATGTAACAAACATTGATTGAAAATCGATAGTGGTTTAAAAAGTATTTAGATAAATGACTTTTATTAAACTAACAAAAGAAGATATATGTTCACAATTGTTAGAAGTTGATGTTGACTTTAAAAGTCCTTAAGAAACATCTTACCAATAAAAATAATTTATTCTTCATTGGTTATAAAGAATTATTTTATTTTAAAAGTTTTTAGATAAAATTGTTTTACTAACAATAGAATAATTGTATCACATATTAGATAGAAAATAATGTTGGTTTCAAAAGTCTTAAGATAAAAGACTTCTACTATTATTATTAATAGCATAGATGTATCCCACATTCGTTAGAAAATGTCCTTCGTCCAATATTGGGACGTGGTTAGCATTAGATGTAGGCAGCATGTAGTGTGTTTGTGCCATTATATCGTATCTCTCAAAAGTTTAATCTTGGAAAAACTTGTTTTCAAAGAGTAAGGCTCTGATACCAATTGTGGGTCCCAATGGGCATAATAATAAGCTAGAAGTGGGGGTTGAATAGCTTATTAAACACTTAAAACTTTTTGGTAAATACTTTGAAAGATACTTGCAATCTATCGAAAAGATTCAAGTAGCGGAAGACCTTCAAGGAAGTTGTTCCAGGTCTGCCGATAAGGACTACCGGTAGACCTTTACAAGTTACTTAAGTTCTGCTGTAAATGGATAAAGATATTCAAAGTAATTTTGCAGTTAAACTATCAGACAAACAGTAAGGAATAACACAAGTATTTTGGGATGGTTCACACTATAATGAGTGCTACGTCCACCACCAAGGCAGTCAACCTTGGATTTAAATTGTGCACTATGTTTTCCACTAGATCAATTACAAGGAATATCCCTAATGGATCGTGTACAAAATATTGACTTGTGTTTGGGTTCTAAGGAATTAAATATCTGTAAATACAGGATATTTAATTCGTGCAGAAGTATAGTAAATGAAAGTAAACAACAAGAAGATAAAACAATAAATGTTGATGAGCAGCTTCTTGTTGTTGACGAGGACTTCTAGATCTGTTGAGGATCTCTTGATTTGCACTGAGCTGTAAGACTTGGAGTTATGGAGTTTCAGAGCAATCCTTTAAGTGTTCGATTGATTCTGTACAGTGCTGTATTCTCCAGTCTTCAATGGCAGTATTTATAGCAGGTGCACTTCAAAAGATCCGTTGGAGAAGACGAATACTTCAACAGCTCTTTTCATCAATGCATTAAATGCATGGGGCTGTCAGTCAAGGATTTTCGTCTTCACAGATATCTAGAGCAGGGAATGATTTTTGAGATCTTCAAAAAGGTGGGCGATTTAGGTGTAAGATCTGAGAGTTGTTGCAGAAACTTAGGGGACAGTCTGCTTTTCCTGCTTTCACTGTTCAGGACGAAAAGTCTTCCTGCTTTTCGGAAAGGTTGCTTTCGGCGGCTTGATATGTCAGGGAATGTCTTGGATTTAGTTCAAACAATGATTAGGATAAGTTTGAATTAATCCAATTAATATTTGCTGGATAGGACACGTCATAGAAGATTAGGTGGACACGAGGTCTACCGTTTGTGGTCGATAGGCAGGTCTTCCGATAAAGCTTGTGGAGAGGTCTTCTGCTGAACCTGTGAAGTCCTATAAAACTATACTAGGCAAAGTTCTATACACAGTTGCCACGCTAATCGATACGCAGCCCGATTAGCCACTGAAGTATAAAACTAATGTAATGAATTGAGCAGATATAAATCTAACATAAGAATCAACAATCTCCTCCTATTTAGTTGTAGTAATAGTGATAGAAATAGTGGTAAACATAACATCGTTGATCATCGAAATATGACATCCATACATATCATCATCTATTGCTGTCCTTTTTGCATTTATATAGCCTGGCCCGGCCCCGGGGTACGGATCAAATTAGAGATTCGAGTCTAATTTTGGTCCATAGCTATTGAAATTTTGGTGAAATTCATGTTAGAAAATTGATGGTCCGTATTTTTTGTGGAGTTTTTAATCGCTGCAGTTTTCTTTTTTTTTCTACCACACAAGGTCACTTTCATGAAATTATTTCGACAATGTCTTTCTGTTTCCATCCATCAAACTGGCAAACGATGCTCCCTAGAGCTGTCAAGTTGGATTGGCGGGGTGAACCAACTCACAACCCATTTCAATTAGTTATTTGGCAGGGCAGGGCGAGTAACCTCAAAAAAGTGACGGATCTAAGAAATACCAACTCAACCCACTTTTTTAGGTTGCAGGGCGGGCTAGCCCAACAGGCCCAAGCTATTTTGACAACTCTAGGTAAGACAACCAATATTAACCCACCATTTGGCATGGCGAAAAAAGTGGTAGGCCTCAAAAATATCAACACAACCCATCTCTTTTAGGTGGCGGGGCAGACTAACCCAACGGACCCAACTCTTTGCTCTTGGACTTAACGAATTGCACTTTCCGAAATTGCTAGACGAAAGAGCTTTTAATATTGTATGCGAAGATTTCATCTTGCTCAGCGCCGAAAATAGAAAGGGATCAGCCTCGGCCTCTTGATGACTGTAGGAACCCATAACTTCTAACCCCCCCTGAAATGTTGATGATTTAAGTAAAATCATTGATCATTTGGTATAATCGGGGTTTATGTTTCGAAGATGGGTAAACTCGGGAATAATACATTGTGAATCTGGGGGTGCGGAGTGCACATTCACATAAGTTTTACGAGCTTACGGGTGTTAATAATCAAGTGTTCTATTTCCTTTCGACTTATTATTCTCGCAACAAATAACCCTGGCGGGGGTCTCGCAACGAGCTTACGGGTGCACATTCCTTTAAGGTGTGACCTGTTTCGATATTTAAAATTCGGTTGTAACAGTTTTTCCTAGCAGTTTTTCCAAGGGTTACAACCATTTGAAAGGAAACTTGATTATCTACAAGGGACACATATAAAACTATATATTAGTTCCATCATCTTCGTTTTTGTGTAACAAAAGATATACAGAATACTCCAAGAGCAGTCTCCCGTTTTTCAATGCTAGAAATAGGAGGGCAATTGTAGTCTTATCCCATAAGAATATTCGTGTAACCCAGGGTATTTGATAGGGTCGAATAATTCTTGTAGGAAAGTGCTATGTGCACGATTCTACAATATATCTAGGTTTTTGTGTTTCGACATTGCTGTTTCTAACAAAAATCCAACAATCTGCAAGAATTATTTTTACTGTTGTACAATGTCGAGTGTGAAAGAAATGACTACAAATTTCGGGAAACTGGAGAAGTTTGAAGGGGTTGATTTTTGTCGGTGGTAGAAGAAGATGCATTTTCTGCTGACGACTTTGAAGGTGGTATATGTGTTGAGCACTCCTATGCCAGAGGCGTCGGATGATGGGACTGTGGAAGATCTGCGGAAGAGGAGTAAATGGGAGAATGATGACTACATCTGTAGAGGCCACATTCTTAACGGTATGTCTGATTCTCTATTTGATATTTACCAAAATGTTGAGTCTGCCAAGGAACTATGGAATTCCCTAGAGTCTAAGTATATGGATGAAGATGCCTCTAGTAAGAAATTCTTAGTTGGAAACTTTATGAATTATAAGATGGTAGATTCTAGACCGGTAATGGAACAATACAATGAACTGCTTCCATTTAGGGTCAATTTTCTCAACATAAGATGGAAATGGATGAGTCTATTTCAGTGTCCAGCATTATAGATAAATTGCCCCCATCCTGGAAAGACTCCAAACATATGCTTAAGCATAAGAAGGAAGAATTGACTCTTGTTCAACTCGGTAGTCATTTGCGCATAGAGGAATCTCTAAGGGTGCAGGAGGGCGGCAAGTCCAATGGAAAAGAGGCTATGGATTCGACTTCCATCAATATGGTGGAAGCGACTGATGGTTCTTTTAAGAACAAAGGCAAGGGCCAAAAAATGGTGGACGCCGTTGAAGGCTCTTTTAAGAATAAAGGCAGGGGCCAGAAACGAACCTTAGGCAACACTAGCAATGATACTGTCATGAAACCTAAGGGTGCATGTTGGATTTGCGGTAAAAGTGGGCATTTCAAGGCTGATTACCGAGTGAAAAGGAGCAAGAAAAGAGCATACAACAACAGTTCTAGGCAGGGGTCTAAAGACCAAGGTCCACTTACACATCAAGGTCATAATTTAACTTGTGGTATTAATTTTGATGTGAATTATGTACCATTTATTTTTGAGGCATTTTATGTGCAGGATGATGATGGTACATGGTGGATAGACTCGGGTGCAACAAGACATGTGTGTAAAGATCGTAGCTGGTTTGAGAAGTATGAACCAGTGAATGATGGATCCATATTCTTTATGGGGAACGAGTCAAAATCAGCCATTGTTGCCCAAGGAACTGTTACATTGTATTTTAGTTCCGAAAAAAGTATTCTGTTAAAGAATCTATTACATGTGCCTTGTATTCGTAAAAACTTAGTTTATGGGAGTTTGCTGTGTAGGGATGGTTTTAAACAAGTTTATGAGTAGGACAAATTTATTTTAAGCAAATGTGGTGTATTTATAGGATTTGGATATCTATGTAATGGTATGTTTATGTTAAATATTCAGCATGATGTTGTAAACAAAATTATGGCATACTCTGATGTTGATACTTCTGTTTTGTGGCATGCTCGTTTAGGCCATGTTCATTATAAACGCATGTTGTTAATGTCGAAGAATGAGCTTATTCCATCCTTTGGCATGAATATGAATAAGTGTAATACTTGTATGTTGATTAAGATTGTTAGACAACCTTTTCATAATGTTAAAAGATCTTCTTCAATTCTAGAACTTATTCATAGTGACCTTTGTGACTTATATTCCACACCATCTTTGGGTAATAAGAAGTATGTGGTAACATTTATAGATGATTATACTCGTTTTTGTTATGTGTTTTTACTCCACGCTAAAGATGAGGCAATGGATAAATTTATAATCTATAAAAATGAGGTTGAACTTCAATTGTCTTCTAAGATTAAGAAGATGCGTACCGATAGAGGTGGTGAATATTATGATCCATCCTATTTCGGGTCTTGTGGCATTATACATAAGGTCACAACTCCTTATACGCCACAACAAAATGGCATAGCTGAGAGGAAGAATCGTACTCTTAAAGAGATGATTAATTCCATGTTATCTTACTCGGGTTTGAGTGAGGGTTTTTGGGGAGAAGCCATGTTAACAGCTTGTTATTTACTAAATAGGATTCCCAAGAAACGGAATCCTATTACCGCTTATGAGCTTTGGCATAAAAGAAAACCAAACTTGGGTTATCTGCAAGTTTGGGGTTGTAGGGCGGTTGTGAGACTACCCGCACCTAAGATTAAAACCTTGGGTGAAATAAGCATTGACTGTATTTTTATTGGATATGTTATGCATTCCAAGGCCTATAGGTTTTATGTCATAGACCCTAATGATTCAGTAGCAGTTCACACTGTTATCGAGTCGATGGATGCTATCTTTGATGAAACTAGGTTTTCTTCCATACCTAGGCCAAAGGATATGACTCCCACCACTGTTGGAATAGAGATTAATGAGAATGTCACATCTCAAAATGAGACACTAGAGCTCCGTAGGAGCAAAAGGGCTAGCAAGCCAAAGTCTTTTGGACCCGATTTCCAAACCTATTTGGTGGAAGGGACAAGAGATGAGGTAGGATTCTTTTTTTTTTTTTTCGTTTCCTTAATGTCTGGACTAAACATGATTCTTTTCTCTCGGTGGTTCGCACTGCTTGGAACTCTCCCACTTCTGGACGTCCCTTGGTGCAGTTTTATAATAAACTTCGTGCTACCAAGCAAGCCTTACGAGATTGGAATTATACAGTGTTTGGTAATATTTTTCAGGCTGTCGCAAAAGCAGAAGAAGAAGCATTGGAGAAAGAACTTTTCTTTGAGCTCAATCCGTCTAGTGATAATAGAGCAGCCCTTTTACGAGCTCAAGCAGTTCTGCGCAAAGCTATCTCTCAGGAGGAGGCTTTTTGGCGTCAGAAATCCAAGGCCCAATGGTTTAAAGAAGGAGATGGTAATAGTAAACTTTTTCATGCCTCGGTTCGTCAATCTCAACGCCGCCTTCATATTCACTCTATTCGTAATACGGATAATCAGTTACTTGAGAATGAAGATAATATTGCTAAAGGGGCTGTTGAGTATTATTCTGACCAACTTAAGGCCGACCAGATCCCTACTGTATTTGATCTCTCGATGATTCCTCGTTTGGTTACAGATGATTGGAATTCATCTCTTATCAGTCCGCCTTCAAAAGAAGAAATTCTTTCGTCCATTACTGGTTTGAATAAGGATAGTGCGGCAGGCCCAGACGGATTCACGGGTCATTTTTTTGTTTCATGCTGGGATATTATCCAAGAGGACCTCTATTCTGCCATTATGGAGTTTTTTGCTGGGTTTTCGCTCCCTCGTTCCTGGACTAGCACCCTCATTGCCACAATTCCTAAGGTGGACTCTCCTACCACTTTTAAAGATTTTCGACCCATAAGTCTGTGTAATTTCTGTAACAAAATCATTTCTAAGCTGCTAGCTTCCCGATTGGCTAAATACCTCCCTCAGATTATTTCTCCTAATCAAAGCGCCTTTACTAAGGGCAGGGTGATTCAGGATAACGTTCTCTTGGCTTAAGAGTTAGTCTCTTTCTTGGGTAAAAAGATTTATGGTTCAAACATTATTCTCAAACTTGATATGGCGAAGGCTTTTGATCGAGTCTCTTGGATTTTTCTTATTCAAGTCCTTCGTAAGTTTGGCTTTCACGAGATATTTTTGGACCTGATCTGGCGTCTTATATCTGACAACTGGTTTTCTATCCTTATTAATGGTTCTCCGTCTGGCTTCTTCCATTCCTCTCGGGGTCTTCGGCAGGGAGATCCTCTATCCCCAAGTCTTTTTATTCTGGCAGCAGAAGTGCTTAGTAGGAGCCTCAATGATTTGCACCTCTTGAAGCCTCGTACTCGGTTCTCTACTATTAGTGGCTGCCCAGTGATTTCCCACCTCTCTTTTGCCGATGATATTATCATTTTTTGTAATGGTAATCGTTGGTCTATTCGCAAGCATATGGAAGTTCTTCAATTCTATGAAGATGTTTCAGGTCAGGCCATTAACAAATCGAAAAGTCGGTTGTTTGTAGCTCCATTGGTCAGTCCTGATCGGGCCCGTCGCATTGCTGATTCTATGGGTTTTTGCTTGGGCTCTCTCCCCATTACCTATTTGGGCTGTCCGCTGTATTTTGGGAGGAAGACAAGAAGTATCTTTGATCACCTTTTTGTTAAGCTTCGAGCCAGGATGGAGAGTTGGCTAGGGTCCTTTCTCAATGCGGCTGGGAGAATAACTCTAATTCATCATGTGCTTCAATCCATTTCAGCTTATCTTCTGGCCTCCCTAGACCCTCCCAAATCAGTTATTAAAATGCTAGATCGTGTTTTTGCCAACTTCTTCTGGAGTGACTCTGAGGGATCCAATAAATACCATTGTATTGCATGGAATGTCTGCTGCCAACCTAAGTCTTTGGGCGGTCTTGGTATCACTTCCATTTCATACTTGGTTCAAGCGTATTCTATCAAATTGTGGTGGCAATTCCGTTCTTCGAATAACATTTGGTCCGACTTTCTTCGAGCCAGATATTGTTCTTCTTCACATGCTACTGTGTCAGCTGTTAAGGGGTCTCATGTTTGGCGTCGTTTAAAGGCTATTCAGCCCATCGCTGAGCCTCATATTCAGTGGAATATTGGATTGGGTAACAGCTCTATTTGGTTTGATCAATGGGTTCCGGGTCAGCTGCTATCAAGACCTCCTTATTGTGAGCTCTCTAAAGTAAAAAATTTATTTGACCCAACAGGGAATACTCTTAACTCCACAGCTTTATCCATTCTGCCTGAATCAGCCATCTCCTTTATTAGAGACCAGCGTGTCACTCTCTCTTCCCATCCTGATTCTCCTTGTTGGACGGGTACGTCATCTGGCAAGTTCACGCTCTCCTCGTCCTTATCAGTGATAACGCCGGCAGCTCCTTCCTTTTCCCTTGCTAAATTTATCTGGCACTGTCGGCTTCCCTCTCACATTGGAGTTTTTCTTTGGCGGCTGTTCTTAAAGAGACTTCCGATAGACGAAGCCTTAATTCATAAGGGTTTTCAGATCGTCTCCAAATGTGTTTGCTGCTCTCAACCCACCTCTGAAACGTTTAATCACCTCTTCATTCATAGTCAATTGGCCTCTCCAATTTGGTTGGCTTTTAATTTGTCCCATGATCTTCCTATTTCGGGAAATTCTATCCGGCATCGTTGCTTGGCAGGCTGGAGTTCCAACAGAACTGCTCATAAACTTCTCCCTTCTCTCATCCTATGGCATGTCTGGAAGACCCGTAATGAGCTCCTTCATGATTGTCCCAGTAGGTCTTTCTCCTCTCTTATCCATACCATCTCTCAAGACCTTTCTCTCCTGATGGGTAGTGGGAATTTCTCTACTCGGCAAATCCGCATCCAAGCAGTTTGTTGGTCCAAGCCGTCTGGGTCTTTTCTTAAGCTTAACACTGATGGTGCTAGCAGGGGCAACCCGGGCCTTAGCGGTGGAGGGGGTATTGTTCGAGATTCGGAAGGTCGAGTTATTTTCGTTTTTGCCTCTTTTTATGGCTCAGTCACCAACACAGTTGCAGAAATTAAAGCTCTTTTTCACGGAGTTAGCTGGCTTCACGTGCATGGGTTCCGTCAGGTGATCATTGAGATGGACTCTATGATCATTTTCAATTGTCTTACTAAAGGCTTTCTTCCTCCCTGGTCTCTTTACTACTACATACGTGCCATTTTATCTATGCAGAGGGACTCTTTGTTTTCCTTTAGTCACTGTTATAGAGAAGCTAATTCGGTTGCAGATGGTCTTGAAAATTATGCTATTGATTCTCGATCGGACTCAGAGTTCTTCTCTCTTGCTGCTTTGCCATCTTTGGTCAGAGGGAATTCTATTTTGGATAGTTGTGGCACTTCTCATATTCGTATGTCTTAGTTTTTTTGCCATTGTATCATTCTCTTTTTCGAGGTAAGGCTCCTCTGTCCCCCCACTTATAAGGGTAAGGCTGGTTGTCCCCCTCAAGTATGAGGTAGGATTCCAATACTCATATTGTTATAATGTTGATGAGGATCCAAGGACTTACAAGGAGGCTATGGAGTCTCAAGATGTCTCATTTTGGAAAGAAGACATTAATGATGAAATGGATTCCATTATGGGTAATGATACATGGATCCTTACGGATCTTCCACGTGGTTGTAAACCTTTGGGTTGAAAGTGGATCTTCAAAAGGAAGACAAAAGTCGATGGTACAGTCGACAAGTATAAAGACTGATTGGTCATCCAAGGCTTTAGGCAAAAAGAAGGTATTGACTACTTTGATACTTATGCGCCGGTTGCTCGTATCTCCACTATTAGGTTATTGATTGCCTTGGCTGCAATAAACAATCTTGTAATCCATCAGATGGATGTTAAGACTGCATTCTTAAATGGAGATTTGGAAAAGGAAATATATATGAAACAACCAGAAGGTTTCATTATGGCAGGAAATGAGCATAAGGTCTGTAAGCTTGTTAAATCATTGTATGGGCTCAAGCAAGCTCCTAAACAATGGCATCATAAGTTTGATGAAGTTGTCTTGTCTAGTGGTTTTAAGCATAACCAATCCGACAAGTGTGTATATAGCAAGTTTGATAATACTGGTAATGGTGTTATAATTTGCATGTACGTTGATGATATGTTGATTTTCGGTACTAACCAAAATCAAGTTGACCTTTGTAAAGCATTTTTATCATCAAATGTTGCCATGAAAGACATGGGGGAGGCGGATGTGATTCTTGGAATCAAAATCAAACGGAGTAACAATGGAATTTATTTGACACAATCTCATTACATTGAAAAAGTGTTAAAGAAGTTTAATTGTGCTAATTCTACTCCAGCAAATTCTCCCATGGATCCTAATGAGAAGCTTATGCCTAATACAGGTAATCTGATATTACAGCTTGAGTATTCTCGGGTGATAGGATGTTTGATGTACGCAATGACTAGTACAAGACCAGATATTGCTTATGCGGTGGGCAAGTTAAGCAGGTATACAAGTAACCCAGGTGGTCATCATTGGCGCGTGGTAAATCGTGTGCTAAGATATCTTAAGTCAACCAAGGACTACGGTTTGTTTTATATGGGGCATCCTTCGGTATTAGAAGGATACTCAAATGCTAGTTGGATAACCAATGTAGAAGATCATTCTTCTACTAGTGGTTGGGTGTTTTTGCTTGGAGGAGGTGCCATTTCATGGGCTTCCAAAAAGCAAATGTGTATTTCTAGCTCGACCATGGAGTCGGAATTCATTGCCTTGGCAGCAGCCGGAAAAGAGGCGGAATGGCTTAGGAATTTGATCTATGAAATTCCATTATGGCCAAAACCAATTTCACCCATTTCTATCCATTGTGATAGTGCATCTACTTTGGCTAAGGCTTATAGTCAAGTATATAATAGGAAGTCACAACTGGGTGTTAGACATAGCGCGATACGTGAGTTGATTACTCATGGGGTGATGTCGGTTGTGTTTGTGAGATCTCAACATAATTTAGCCGATCATTTAACCAAAGGGTTAGCTAGAGATTTGGTTCACAAGTCAGCTATTGGGATGGGTCTTAAACCCGTATGAATCTTTGGTGATAGGATACTCAATTCCCCTCTAATACAATGTTAGAGGCAGAATTCAATGTGGAAGGCCTATTGTCTTAGATTTACGCACATGATATTGTCTCAAAGGTATGTGCTTTTACCTGCATGGTTAGGTTGAAAGTTTTCTTCTTAATAAGTCTTTTGATATAGTGCAATTGCAGGTGCACAATGAAAGATTCACCTATATGAGCATGAAGTTTGGCTGCTTCAAGGAAGTTCAGGGTTAGCTTTCTATATGCTCATGAATGGATATGGACACAAGGCCTGTATAATTAGTGTCGATAATAAACTTTTGGAGTTGTTTTAACTTATGTGTATATTATCTTCATGTATTCAAAATATGTAAAAGGGTTCAATGCTTAGACACGCCCTAATACTCGAATATTTGAAATGTGTAATATTGCTAAGGTGGTAATTCAATCTTCGTAACATTGCCATTAATGCATGAGTTGTTATATTTGTCAGTTTTAACTAAACCAAGGATTACACTTAAATGGGGGAGGATTGTTGATGCTTTAAGTAAAATCATTGGTCATTTGGTATAATCGGGATTTATGTTTCGAAGATGTGTGAGCTCGGGAATACTACATTGTGAATCTGGGGGTGCGGAGTGCACATTCACATAAGTTTTACGAGCTTACGGGTGTTAATAATCAAGTGTTATATTTCCTTTCGACTTATTGTTCTCGCAATGAATAACCCTGGCGGGGGTCTCGCAATGAGCTTACGGGTGCACATTCCTTTAAGGTGTGACCTGTTTCGATATTTAAAATTCGGTTATAACAGTTTTTCCTAGCAGTTGTTTAGTGACTATTCCAAAGGTTACAACCATTTGAAAGGAAACTTGATTATCTACAAGGGACACATATAAAACTATATATTAGTTCCATCATCTTCGTTTTTGTGTAACAAAAGATATACAGAATACTCCAAGAGCAGTCTACCGTTTTTCAGTGCCAGAAATAGGAGGGCAATTGTAGTCTTATCCCACAAGAATATTTGTGTAACTCAGAGCATTTGATAGGGTCGAATAATTCTTGCAGGAAAGTGCTATGTGCACGATTCTACAATATATCTAGGTTTTTGTGTTTCGACATTGCTGTTTCTAACAAAAATCCAACATGAAAGTCATGCAGAAAGCCAAAGCTATAGCATGCCATGCATTTATGAAAATTACAAAAAGCTGTCATGATTCTTTCCTAAAGCTCTTGGGAAATGTAATTTATCCCGTAAAAGAAGTTTTTGTCTTGTTCTCTTACACAATTTGAAATCATGTATATCAATACATAAATTTATGCTTCTCCATGCATTTAATTTTTTATTAAAATCATGCATCATGATTAAAAATCGTGTATCACGTTGAACAAAAGCGTGAATCGCCGCAATGCATGAAGTGAAGTTTTGCGTATGCATGTTCGGTTCATTAAAGGTATCGTAGTGATGAGCCCAAGATTTTCACAAATTTTCCTCGAATTTCCTTTTATTTTGTGATATTCCTCCAAAAATTGATCATTTTTGAAGGTTTGTAGTAACAAATCAAGGGTAAAGAAAGCATTTTTCAAGCAATGTCAACCCCGGATTCATGCATTGTTCGGTTTAATTCTTTCAATCTCTATTTTATGATATTTATTGTATTTTATTGGGTTTAATATCATGTAAATTGTGGAATTGGTTTGTACTTAATTTTGTTTATGGAAAACAATTATTTTCTATGTCGAATGTAGTGATTTAAATTTAATCTCTTTTTATTTAGTACATATTTATGTTCAGTTATTATTTTGTGGGTTTTAATGTTCTTAATTGATTGGTCATTAATTAAATGGTTTAAGAAATGTTTAGAATCCGCAAGAGCTATCGTTACATTTTGGACCAATTAATTTAATAGTTGGTGTTTTTGTGACACACACCAATAGTCATTGTGAGAAATGTTTTGCATGCGATCAATTCACCTTAGTCATTCGCGAGGTCGGGGAGATTAGGATTTCCAATAATATGTGAGAGCCCGTAGTTAACCAATTTTGTGTTCTCGGCTACCGGCATGATTTGTAGAAAAATAAAGAGAATATATTTTTGCAAAGTATTACTCATGTGTTTGGTTATTATTGTGTTCTTAATGCTTTTGATGGCGTACCGAAGTATTAGATGATCACTAGAATTATAGGATAAAATGCGAGAACCCGTCTTATTAATTCCGAAAATCATAATAATTGTTTATGTTACATGAAACCGAGAGGAGATCGTGCGTAGATAGTCATTGGGTGTTTGTTTTGACATGAAACTATTTTCTCTTATGTTATAAGATGCGAGAGCCCGTAGCTAGGAGTTGTAGCTAATTTTGTTATAAGATGCAAGAGTCCGTAATGAATAATATAGTGCATCTGACTACCAAGACTTGAGTTAAAGAAAAGGAGAAATATGATCAAAATTAAACACCGACTAGACTAGAATTATTGCAGTCCTATATTTTTAATCTTGATTTGTTGTTGCCAAATCACTTCCACGTTAATTGTAGATTTAATTGCTTTCTTAGATTGTTTATATTTTTATTTTTTAATCTATTTTCTTTTAGCTCAAATATAATTAGTTAGCCCAATTTTGGTACTTAGTTGGAGTGAGAATTACGTATATTCTCGGTAGGATCGATAACTCGTACTTATATACACTTTATTACTTGATAGGACCGGGTATTCCTGTTCAAGTTGAGTTTTTGCGCACATCACGTAGTCTTTTCACTCAAAATGTGTCTTTTTATGATTTAAATAAAAAAGGTATATGGTACTGGAGCGGTTGAAAAATGTTGAAAGGGGAACGACCGGAATTGCACTCTAAGTTTTTAACTGCTACAATAATCTATGTTTTATTTAACCAGGAAAAGACACTTTTGGAGTCGAAAAGACGACTACGTCATCAATTAACCGGATCGTGGTAAACATTAGGAACATTTGAGCAGTATGATGCAAAATTTGAGTTTCACGATGCACAATTTAAGAATCGTGAATCCAATTTGGGCATAAGGATTTTTTGCATTGTGAATAAAGCTGTCAAGGTAGGTTGGTGGAGCGGGCAAACCCGTAACCCACTAAACTGCCATTTGGCAAGGTGGGGCGAGCCAACCCACAAAAGTGGCGGGCCTGGAAATTGCTAACTCAGCCCAATCCATCATGGGTTGTGGGTTAGGCAGGTCAGTCCACCAACTTTTTCTCTCAATTAATCACAATAATAATAATAATAATAATAATAATAATAAATAACACAAAAAATCCCACAATTTATTAAAAAAATTATATTTTCTACAGTTATATTCTAAATAGCGTTTTTAACAACTTTCTCTCATATTAATATTATAAAATAAGAAAATAATAGAAATAAAAAATCATTTTAACATTAGTCTTTTTGTATGTTTTTATAATCTTTTTTCCGTAAATATTGCGGTTAATTTATCTTATTCTGACATCTGTTATTGCTGTAAGTGCCACTTTTTAACGAATTCAAAATCATTTACTAATATTTTATATATAAAAAATAATCTCATATTTTGAGCAAAAATGATTAAATCTCATAGTTTCAAACTTGTAGCTAGTGTTATTTGCAACTAGTATATGGCGGTACAACCTGCCACGCCCCACTTCAACCCGCAACTCGACGCGGACTCAACTCGTTTGACTCACCTCCTAATAGGTTTATATTTTCCCAACCCAACCCACCTCTTTTAGGTAGCGGGCCGAGCTAGCCTAACAGGTCCAACCCGTTTTGACAGCTCTAGTTACGAACCCTATTTGTGCATCGCGAATCCAATTTATGCATTGTGAATCTAATTTATGCATTAAGATTTTCTGCATTGCGAATCAAATTTGTGTCTCACGAATCCAATTTATCATATCCATTTCATAGCGATGCATCGCGATTCCATACTGATGCATCACGATTGAAATTTTATGCATCGCAATTCAAACTAGTTAAATCAACATCTTTTTCATCTTCTTATTTCTCCTCCGTCAATGCATAATTATCCAACCCAACCCAGAAATAGGAATATCTATTCTAGTATCATACTTAATGAATCGAAAAATTGTTTATCTTTAGGGGGCGTTGCCCTCGAACCCCACGATGGGACGTTGACCCCTCAACCCCCGTGACATGATTGGGCAGGTCAATCCTCATTTCGTTTCACCAACAATTGATGTTTTTGAACAGTTTAGGAAAAATATATTGGAGCTGTAAAATGAGACGATCCGAGCATTTTATGAACAACCTTTGGTAATTGCCTTTTATCAATCGAATAAAATTGGGGGAATGCAGTAGTTAAAATTTTGAGTAAAAGTATCAACCAACAATTTCTTCTTGAAATTCTTGAAAATTATCGATTGAATAAAAATGGGGCAGGTCAATCCTCATTTCGTTTCCCCAACAATTGAAATTTTTTAAAAAAAATTGGAAGAATATACTGGAGTTGTAAAATGAGACGATATGGGCATTTTATGAACAACATTTGGTAATTTCCTTTTATCGATTGAATAAAAATGGGGGAATGTAGTAGTTAAGAATTTGAGTAAAAGTATCAGCTAGCTATTTCTTCTTGAAATTCTTGAAAATTTGAGTAAAAGTATCTGTTTTTTTTAGCCTTCTGTTTTATAAGACCTGTTAAACTACAAAATCACATCACAAGTTACTCTGCAACTTAAAAAAATTAAAAAAGGATTACTTGTGGGCCGGTCTACTTTTCTAAAATTATAACAGTTCCAATACCCCTTTTTTTCAAACCGCATAAGTCCATTTTTATAACTTTTTTCCAATATAACCCGTCTTCTTCTTCAGATCCGGCTGAGGCTCATCCTCTCTCTCCTTCTTCATCGCACAATCTTTCTCCATCTCACTTTCTTTGTGTCTTTCTTTGTCTCTCTCTCGCTCTCGCTCTTTCTCTATCACTCTCAGTGCAGAACGTCCTTTAGATCTAGGGATGTTAGGCGTCGTTGGCAAGTGTCGGAATCCTCTGGCCTTGGTGGTTTGTTTAGTTGTTGGGTATAGAGCTTCCAGATATACGAGATAAGACAAAATCTTGTACCATGTGAACTTCGAAGAGAAGACAGTAGATCGAGTTACTCGCTTTAATCAAGTTCCATGAAGATGGAAAAGTCTTATTTTCTGTGTTTGACAATTCTCCAACTTAATCTACTACTCCTTATCCTCCAATTGTTTGACGCAGTACTATTTCTACTATTCATTTGAAATATAAGGATTATACAGTACTTCCCTTCACTAATACTTCTCCAATGACTTCAAATATGCACAGGTACTTTCCATATTCTATCAAATTTCAATGCTCGTAATTTAGGCATCGTAAGTTCCAACGCTCGCAATTTAGGCATCATAAGTTATGACAGCGCACGCAATTTAGGCATCGTAAGCTCTGACGCCCGCATCGTAAGTTCTGACCGGATGTACGATGTGAGCATTGGAATGGATGACTGAGATTTTCATTTTTCTTATATTTTCCTAGAAGTAGGACTGTGTTAGTAGGAATTGAAGGTCTTTGAATTATTTTTACCCTTTATTCTCTAACCGAAAATCTTTCTATGCTAATAAGAGAGAGTCTTCAAGAAAGTAAGCTCCAATCTTCCTTCTCCTTCTTCGATGCTCAATTTTGCATTTCAACACTATCCTTCTCCTTCTTCGATGCCCAATTTATTCTTGCATTGCGATGCCTAAACTTGGGTGAGGATTTTTGCATTGTGATGCTCAAAGTTGGACGGACTTCAATTGTGCATTGCGATGTCCAATTTTTGAATTGCAATGCCCAAATTTGGGCAAAGCTTTGTCAACATGTCTTTTCTCCATTAAGGGTATCTGCATCATGTTCCCCCAGAAAGTGTACTTTAGCGGTTTAAAAAAACTATCGTGGACTTTTGAGATTAACATTTCATTGCATGGTACCGGCCTAAATTTCTCCCAATTATAAATTTAGATAAAATTATGGTCGGTCTTTTTTTCCAAAGTTTCTAACCACCCCTAGTACCCCGTTCTTTTTTTTCAACCGCAAAAGATCACTTTTTGAAATATTGCTCCAAAAATGTCATCGTCTCATTCAACAGCTCCGAAAACTAGAGGTGGCAAATGGTCCGGATCTGGTGGGCCAACAGTTTTTTTTGGGCAAGGCTGGCCCGACCCAACCTATCGAAAGCCTATGGTCCGGCCCGAAATAAAATCAACCGACAACCACAAACACAAAGTAATAAAATTTACAATTCAAAGTCACTAGCAGTAGCACCATAAATATAAAGTAATAAAATCAACTATAAACGAAAAGGTCAATGCAACAATGCAGTAGCGTCAAATCGTGTAACACAAATTCAGAGTTGATTACTTAACAATTAACACTTAAGAAAATCCAATCATGTGAGCGTAAACCTGAACGACCTCTTTGTCCCTAGAAAATCAAAACGAATCCCTTTTCCGTATGGACTAGTTCAACAAGGTAAAGAAATCTAGGCCGCTTAAAGGCTTCCGTCACCAAGATCTGGGTGTTCGACCCCAGCCCAAGAAAGACAATCCCATGCCACGTGAGTTTAACTATCTAAACAAATGATCACCTAGGTTGATTGATTCGAGTGAAAGGGTCCATACCGTGCGTGCGCCTTGCGTTTGGATCTAGCCCTGTGATTATCTCTAACTACTCTTTTGGCATGGCACATCTAGGTCAACTAAGTTGATACTAATGGCGGTCGAATCATTTTTCCAAGACGAAAGTATATATAGAATGTATTTGTATACAGTATACTAACAGTCAATTACTCTATAACTATCTAGTCTAAAAGTTTGTCCTTGTTGTATTTTCATATAGTATACTAAAAATAATAAATAAATAAATTTTAATTTGATTGAGTTGGGCCCGTGGGTCGGCCTGAAAAATGCCTGAGTTTTTTCGATCCGGCCCAGATGATCCATGGGCCTGTCAGACTGGACCAAAATGTCCCGACATTTTTTGGATTGTCAATGCCTGAAGCCCGACCTGGCCCGATGGGCTGGGCTTTTTTTGCTGGTTCTACCAACAACACACTATGGATTCGATAATCACCGTTGTTGGGCAACGAAACGATCAGGGATCGACATGCCCGGTCAGGTCACCGGGATCGAGGGGGCAGCGTTCCTTTGTGGGAGTTCGGGGGCAACGCTCCCGAAAGGTAAATGGTTTTTTTGATTCATGAAATACGAAACTGTAATAAATCTGTGTTGGGTTGAAGGATTTTTCAGTTGGGACGAAGGTGGAGAATGAGAAGGAAAAAAAAGACTTACGACAGAGGAAATGGAAGAAACATGTGGAGGAAGTCGTCTGGTTCTTTATGATTTTGTATCGCGGTGCAAACTGAATTAGATAATATTTTATGTATCGTTGTTCAAAAATTAATTAATCACAGTATATAAAAATTGATACTGTGGTGCAACTTGGATTAGGTATATATATCGCAGTTCAAAAATTAATTCATCGTGGCACATAAAAGTTGGTACCGCAGTACAATTAAACTAGGCAATTAAACTATTGAATCGCGGTGCAAAAATTAATACAATAAAATTGATGAATCGCGGTGCAATTAGACTATGCAATTAAACTATTGAATCGCGGTGCAAAAATTAATTTAATAAAATTGATGAATCGCGGTTCAATATAGTCAACTCATCGCGATTCTTTTTGTAACGCGTCTCATGCTTATTAAGGGTATCGTAGTCTGTTTGACATCAAAAGTGTTTTTTTCTGATTTGAAAAAAAAATAGGATTGTAGCAATTAGAAACTTTAAAAAATGGACTGACCCGAAATTTTTCCTAGAAATTAGCCCCTTTAAAACTCAAACCTATAGAGGAATGGACAGGGCTATTAAACCAGAGTCCAATCCATGCCTTCACTGGCGCGCTGTGGAAATCCATCACGGTGCATTGATTATTAAACCACAATGCATCAATTTTATTGCATTAATTTTTGTACTATGGTTCAATAGTTTAATTGTCTAGTCTAATTACACTGTGATACATCAATATTTGCAACGCGATTCATCAATTTTATTGCATTAATTTTTACACCACAGTTCAATAGTTTAATTGTCTAATCTAATTGTATCGCGATTCATCAATTTTATTACATTAATTTTTGCACTGTGGTTCAATAGTTTAATTACATAGTCTAATTGCACCGCGATGCAAAATTGTAATGAATCAGACCATGTCCTCAGCCTCCTTCTTCCTTCTTCTCCGTCGTAAGCCTTCTTATTCCTCCTCTTTCGCCTTCGTCCCTACTATGAAAATCCTCCAACCCAACACATTTTCATTAAAGTCTCGTACTTAATGAATTAGAAAACGTGTTTACCTTTCGGGGGTATTGACCCGAACCCCCATGAAGGGACGCTGCCCTCTTGACCCTTGCGATCTGATTGAGCATTTGAAAGAGACGGTGACATTTTTTGAATAATATTTCAAAAAATGATCTTTTACGATTGAAAAAAAGAATTGAGTACCGAAGGGGTTAGATACTTTAGGAAGCCATAATTTACCCCATTTACTTAACTAGTCGATAATCTTCCAAAAATGAAGAGCTAACCAGTGTAAATGGTGCTTGTTAAGCACATAATTACGATAAAATTTTGCATCAAGAAGTTTTTAAAAGATTATTAAATATACTAATAGAATTTTGATGATAGAAACCTTGAAATTGTTTTTTGAAGAGTATTAATGAGTACGAGTAGCATGCTATGGCCGATTCCAAACTCGCACTTGGTGACATTCGAAATCAAAGCTACATAATCACACATAAATCAGGATGAGGACGAGGACGAGGACGAGATGATACTATTTTGTTGTTGTATAACATACACACACGAAGTATGCCTATTTCTTTGCATTGCATGTGACTCTTTATTTTATGTTGTGATTAATTAGAATAGTTGACTTATTTTCAAACACCAACTCTGTCCTCTGACCTCTCAATCTCAGTCTCATAGGTAAAACTTTACACACGGGGACGGGGACGGGGACGGGGTCAGCCCCTAACCCTATACGGCTATACATCTTACATGATCTCTCTCATTTCTTTATTATTTTTCCAATTTCACATCTTCTTTCAATCTAGTCGTCGCCCACCTCATAAAAGAGCAACCAAACAAAGGGCATGAAACCCGGGTGAGTCCAGGTCAGCAGTGACAGGTCACCCTCCCAAGTCCCAACTAGACTTTGGTACGTTGGCTAACCTATTAATTGAATTCCTCCTTCATCTCATGTGACCAAACACATCTAACAAATAATCAAACATGTCTTTAATCATGTGATCCCTCCAACACACCCAATACAATAGAAAAGATTGGTGATGTGGTGGTTAGGTAAGCTTGCCACCGGTTCTTGTTGACCAAATTATATTGCCACCTCAGCATTGGTTTAGTAGGTTCATGAGTTATTTGATTTGTAAGAAACTTATTTCATTACTCAATAATTTATATATTACGTATTTGTTCCTTCAACAAAAACAATTCATTTGCGTACCAAAAATATTATGTTTACAATTATTGTTATTATTAAGTCTTAATAGGAGTTAAATATATTTTGGTAAAAGATAAATTTGTCTTTCACTAAAATTTAGCTGTAGTAATAGTTACAAAAATAATTATAGACCTAACATCGTTGTTTCTGTGATAATGTTAGCCGGTGAGTGAAGGACAAACTATTTCTACAACTATTACTACATTTAAGCTTCAGTTATGGATAAATATGTCTTTCACCGCATCATACTAGGCACTCATTAAGGCTTAATTGAGCAATAATTGTAAATATGACATTTTTGTTAGAGGAATTGCAGGTTAAGATCACAGTATGAATTAAGCTCATGTTGGTTCGCTTTTGGCTTTTTCAAGCCGCGCACACTTGTAACTTGTTGGTTTTGACTAGAAAGAGAAACAAAGATTTAATGTAGACTTTGATCTTTGACTTTTGAGTGTTGACCATGCTCTCTATATAAAGCTAGCCTCCCATTATCCACACTCCTTCAATTAAGCCAACTCCAACTCTTTCTCTCTAGATCTCTCCCACTCTCTCTCTCTCTCTCTCCCTCTCCACACACAGTGGGCGGCAGTCAAATTAAAACAATGCACTATAAGACAGTACTTGTCTTCTTTTTTATCATTATGTCTGGCTATACTTGTCACGGTTACAGTGGGTGGCAAACCGCCCATGCAACCTTCTACGGTGGTGACGACGCTTCTGGCACAATGGGTTGGTACCTAACTTACCATTATATATATTTATTACCAAGAGTCTCTATAATTATAACGTTCGAGACCATGTTTCTTAGTGAGTGATGTCTAGGCCGATTAAAACTTAAAAATTACTACTATCAGTCACCAATTGTTAAAAAAGTTCAACCTAACTCAACCTATTAAAATAATTTAAATGAATATGGATCTTCTTTTGACTCGTAACTCACTTTAATCCAACACGACCCACATGTTTGACGGATGTCTGATATAATGTGCAAGTAAATTTTTGTATGTACGAAGGAGGAGCATGTGGCTATGGCAACTTGTACAGCGAGGGCTATGGTACAAACACGGCAGCACTGAGCACAGCACTATTCAACAAAGGTTCAAACTGTGGAGCATGCTATCAATTGAGGTGCATTGACGACCCAAAATGGTGCCTAGGCAGTACCATCACCATCACCGCCACCAACTTCTGCCCACCAAACTACAAGCTTGCTAGCGACAATGGTGGGTGGTGCAATCCCCCTCGCCAACACTTTGATTTGGCTGAGCCCGCATTCTTGCAAATCGCCAAATATCGTGCTGGCATTGTACCCGTGGCCTACCGAAGGTAAGTCACTATGGCCACCATTTTTTGATCACAAATTTGATCAAATTACGAAATATTAAAATTTGTATTGTGTTGTGTTTTGACTATATAGGGTACCGTGTTTAAAGAGAGGAGGAATGAGGTTCACAATCAATGGGCATTCCTACTTCAACTTGGTGTTGATAACCAACGTTGGGGGTGCAGGAGATATCCATAAGGTCTCAATCAAAGGGTCTAAAACGGGCTGGGAAGTGATGTCAAGGAACTGGGGTCAAAATTGGCAAAGCAACTCTTATCTGAATGGTCAAAGCCTTTCTTTCAAAGTAACAGCTAGTGATGGTAAAACCATAACCAGCTACAACGTGGCACCCTCTGGTTGGAAGTTTGGTCAGACTTTTGAAGGTGGTCAATTTTAGTTTAGTGAATATCAAAATTATAGGACAGACTATAAGTATTACGGAGTACTACTATTAGAATAAAGCAGACTGTGTGTAACTTTCAAGTAACTGTACGAGGAGAAAGCTGAAGCTTGTCCTAACTATTTATATGAATGAAAGGGTAATAAAACAAAAACATTTGTAGTTGTTAGTTGTTACCTTTGTATTTGCACTTTTAATTCCTAAAATTAAAAATAAAAATCAACTTTCAAAAATTAAAACATAAAAATATCATTTTATTACTAACAAAGATACTAAAAGTGTTATTTTTTTAAAAGTTTGACCTTCATACGAGTACTCTTTGACCGAAAACAATTCTGAAAATGCACAGTCTAACCACACCAATGGAGGAGTCAATATCCCAAAGAAAATGTAGTAATATATAGTAAGTAAATTTTTTGAGAAGCAAAATTGGAAGGAAACTACTATACACTCAAAACCATGAACTGAAACATCCAGGCTCCAGCAATAGCATTCCATCACGAGTGAATGTTCAATCACTACTACAACTACATATCAAGGTATTATAATACTGTAAAACTTAGTAGTTTAGCAGAGAGTACTTCACTCTCAATACAATTTTCCCTTTTTCCACACCAAGCTTTCCCCCTGTTACCAACCAATGCCCCGGAGGATCCTGTGCACTCTTGCTCATCTCTGACATGTCGACAAATTTTGCCAACTTATTATTGCTCGTCGTGTTTTCTCCTGAACCCGAGCTCGAGTCGCCCCCATTGCTTCCGGTAAGGGCTTTCTTCAATTTATCGTTAGGGGAGTGGTCCCACAAAGATCGTCGTACAGTACAACCTGGTAACCTTGAATATAAAAGTTTCATATATAAAACATTTCTTGACCCAAAATCCCATACCCCCAGCTGAGCTCCAGTCACTATGTACACTCCAGATAGGTCGCCAATGAACGTTTCCGGGCTTTCGATTGGGGACGTGCTCACGTGAGAGAAGTTCTTCCATTTCACTGGCTCGAACCATCGGCTATCTTGCTCCTCCGGACCCTGCCACTTGGGTGCACCAATCGCCACGTGGGTATCCCAATAGGGCAGGAGGATCTTTGGAAGGGATGCTAAGTGTTGAAGATGAATACTTAGTCGGTTTTGCTTGGATCCTTCTAGATATAGGCGCATGCCGGTCACAGGCTTACGTCCAACTGATACCTACATACATTTTAAGCATGCAAATTTAATATTTGGCACCATAAATAGAACCACCTAAGAGAAAGGATGGGGCTACTTTAGTAGTAGTAGTAGAAGTAGAGCTTTCAGCAGCCATGAACAGCGGGTAGAAACATATATGAATCAAAAGGAACATACTTGCTCTTGACTGATGTAGAGCTTTTGACCCATCATGCTAAACTGCAAAGATGGACAAACAGGCTCCTTTCTCTGATGGCCAGGATGCCTCTCCTGTAATGGAGCCCATGCCCGCGGAATCTGAAACTCTAGGAAGTATCTCAGCTCTTCAATCTGTGGCTTGTCTGTGTACATCAATCAAAATAATGTTCAAGTTAGCGATAAGTCAATAACCAGAAATCCTGGCTAGGATCAGCCGTAATTTATTGGTGATTGATTGTTGTTGTGGCATTCAAAGGTGAAAAACATTATGCATTGACAAAGTTGGGAAGCCTCACGTTCAAGATAAAGAGTAATAGCACGAGTCAAATGGTCCTTTCCAGGTACCCCTTCAAGAAGATGTGTAATAGGACAGAATGACATCTCGATAACATCTGGAGAGTATTTGACGGTTCTTGCCCATTGAGTATGGCTTTGTTCCAAATCATCTCCTCCCCTTCGTCTGAAAATGACCGTAACGTCCTTTATCCAAAATACCCAAAGATAGTAGTTAATTAATGCAAAGGAAGATGGCTACTCACAAACAATAAATAAGCAAATCTAAGGAACTCAAACAGAAAAATGATTTCTGTTTCAACAGCTTTGGCTTAATTGCCATGTTCCGAAGCCTGATAATTTCACAGGCATGCTTCAAGATTCTGAGCAATTCCAAGCTATTTTGGAAGTTCCCTGCCTATTTTCTTTCGCTTGTTATTGTCTCGTTCAGAATTGACAATTTCACTTTCAAATTCAATAACGCGTCACTGTAAATGCTCTTGTTGAACAATTAGTGTACTCACAAGATGGGACAGCTATTTTGTGAATTCGGCAAAAACAACATGGCAGCTATTTTGCAATAGCAATACTTTTGAAGTCAGGTCAACTAAAAACTTATAGGACTCACACTGTCAAATAAGCCAGGTGTTGAACATCGTATTCTGGGGCTCAAGTGATCCTCTTCAACTGCTTCAGCTTTCAATCCTTTCCTTAATGGTTGTCCAGATCAAAAATCCTCTTGGGAGTCCTCCATATTTTTTAATAGGAAAAACCCGACCAGATTTTTTGCATCAATCAAACTAACTGATCTTCTATTTTTTACTCCTATTTATAATATCACGCCCTCATATACCAGTTTTATCTTTCATTGTTTGCAATCAATTTTGCACAATCTCTTTCTTTTTATTGCAGCATTCTAGATCTTCACTCAGCTGAAACTGTCGTGCAACCCTAACAAAAATGTTGATTCTTCAAGTGCCCAAGAAAGGAGAACATACAAGAAAAACTGATGTTCCAAATCAGCTCACAGTAGCAAAGTAAGGTTAGAGAAAATTGATGGGTGGGCCCGTGTATCCTATAGGTATTTATGACTGTTTCCAAAATCCTGAAGATTATGACTATTCAAAGCAAACCAATAGTAGATATTCAAAACATGGAAAAGATCTAGAAGGGATGATTAAAGAACTAGACAAACGGTTTGAGATAAGCTAATATTGAAGAGTAGAACTGTTACCAGAGCTGGAAAAGATGAGGTCTAAAGCACGGGTCCTTTGTGTAGTGTGTCTTTTGACTTTTACTTTTTTTCTGGTAGGATCCTGATCCGTATAAATATTAAAAGGTTTTCGACTTCAATCACTCCACTTAACAATTGTTAGAAGTATTGATATTGCAGTATACCCACAAAAATGCCAGTTGTGTTAACATGGCATAAGCTGAGTGGTTCCACAAAAAATGCCAACACTATTGACATGGCGTAAGCTGATTGGTCTCTGTAAGCAAGGGTGTTCACAGTGACACCTTTTTAAATTCAAACTCCAAGTGGAATTGGCTATTCAGATAGATAACACGCAACCTTTACAATGACCATTATGACAATAAAGAAAATGATATTACGAGCTAGAGCTTGTGGTATTATTACGAGCTATATTATTAAAACGATTTGATGATTAAGTTGGTGATAATTTGGAACGTCCACGTCATTACTTAGAAAAGAGCACATCTTTGATCTAATGGTGTAGAGATCTATGTAGATTTGATGTAACAACACTAACATTCAAACTTGTAATAATACCACAAGTTCGAGCTCATAATATCATACCTCTAACGTGACAAATGATATTACGAGCTAGAGCTTGTGTTATTATTACGAGCTATATTGTTAGAACTGTTCAATGATTAAGTTGGTGATAATTTAGAATGTTCATGTCATTACTTAGAAAAGAGCATGTCTTCGATCTAATGGTGTAGCGATCTAAGTAGATTTGATCTAACGACACTAACACTCAAGCTTGTAATAATACCACAAGCCCGAGCTCGTAATATCATACCTCTAAATGTAGATATCCTTCAAATTTGTAATATTAACCGCTTATACCGGTGTCTACTGGTGGAGCCCAACAAAAAAAATATAACATTGTCAAATTTCAAGTGGATGTGAAGAAACTAGAATCTCCTAAAAATTTGGCATAAATGTAGATATAAGATCTTCACAAATATTTTTCGACCTTACACAGTTTTGACTTTAACTTGTTCCTTACACACTCGACCCTCGAAGTTGTAAATTTTGGTGCAATAAGTCCAATCGAGAATGGACATCCACATTTGACAGAAAAGCATGTAGCCTCCACACCGGGGATAAATTGTTTCACCATGCCCTTGCTATCCAGAATATGGATGCGGGTTGCTATTGGACAAATAGGCAACCTTTCGATGGAATATGGCGAAAGAACTTTTTAAAACTAAAAGCAATTCAAAACCCAGCCACACGCTGACGTGACACCATTTCAAGTTACCAATTCACCGAGCTAAAACATCATTTACTTTCCAAAAAATTTAGGCTCGCAAGATGAACTCGTGCGTCATACTCTCTCCATTCCATCAAAAGAGGTCTAATTTCTATTTTAGCTAGTCCCAGAGATAGAGTCATATCATTTTTTACAAATTTATATGTGTGTGTGTGCGGGTGCCTATGTGTGTGTGGGCGGGCGCGTATGCGTGTGTGTGCGTGCAATTGTTGATATTCCTTGTTCACATTAGAGCTTTTTCCGCTCTTGCCTCTTGATTTTCCAAGAAGAAGAGTGTGTATATGAGCTTATGCAATCACAAGAAATCTTGGGAAAAGAATCACTCTGCTAAGTCTTTCTCCTCAATCCCACTTAAGCCTCTAAACTTTATCTTTCCCACTCCCCCTCTCCCTGTGACTCTAACTATCATAACTCAAAAAGTATAAACATCTCTAAGAAAAGAGACCTAAGAAAGTAATTCATTCAGGCCGAAGGTTTTGGTATTCTGTTAGATAAGGTTCAAATGGTTCTTCTGCACTCAATAGCACCTCTGTTTCAGTCTTCTAGTGGCTGGAGAAGTGCAAAGGCAATCTCCCCCTCTCCCTGTGAATCACGAGTTTATGCCCCTAGCTTCAATGACTTGAAGTTTATATACCAAGAGAGAGATGAGAAGATCATACAAAGAACTCTCCATAGTCCATCCCTTGATGTACAATTATTATTCCACATTTGATGCCTCATATTTCCCCTATTTATCTGAAATTACACATAACTGATCTGAGTTGAGATCTTTTGGATGTAGGAATGGAAATATATGAACTTGGAGCAATTTTGGACTAAAAGATGGAACTTTGGGCTAAATTTTGAAGTCATGGGCCAAGTGGGTTGAAGAAGAAATGAAAGACATGGGCTTGGAATTATCAAGAGCACATTTGTTGAAGAAAGAAGCCCATGAAGATTTACTTATCCATTAAAACTTTGAGCTCTCCTTTGTAATTAGTTGATGGATGAAGGGGGCTTAGGGAAAATTAGGAATTATGGAGACATTTTGAGAGTCACAAAACTCACACGTTACACCTCTCTCTCCCTCCTCAGACCTCAATCTCACGTATTCTCTCCCTCCCCCCCCCCCAAGAAAACTCACGCCACTTACTCTTTTTCCTTTGCTTCTTCTTTCTTTTTTCCTTCTTTTCTACATCAACAACAATGCTAGATTAATGTTGATGAAGATGTTTTGTTCAATCATGCGTGGCTAAGGCTCTTTTTCTGATTCAAGGGTCACTTTAATTTCAATTATGTTTATCTTGAGGCTATGTTTTGAATTGTTGCTTGCTTTATTTCAAGTACTCATAGATTCATTGCTTATTTGATAGGGATGAATTAGTTGTGCTATCATAGCTAATTTAGCATAAATAAATCTACGATACTAGTTTTGGTAATTGCAGCTATCTCGGTTATCAAAATTAGTTTCAACGGTTTTCAAATTGCATGATGCTATTTTTAATTGATATGGAGCGCTATCGTGCGCAGTTGATTAATGATAAGTTTTGACCGAATGTTGGGTTGGGTCAATTAAATTAGAAAACACAAGAATTGCTACAGCTATCCTAACAAGTCTTTGGTTGAATGCTTGAATTGCAAGAATTTTTATCTTTAGCCTATGATCGATAACGTAATTGAATGTCTCAACCCTTGAATCGGAGTTTTCTCGTGTGGTTATTTCCTTAATTTATTTACTCATTTTGCACTTGTTCCAGTTTTATTTTTTTATAATTTCTTTGTTAACTAGATAATTGTAGGAATTTAGTTGTTAGATGAATCAATTCAAAAATTCCCCCCTTTTAATTTTCTTGTCATCTACTTAAAAGAAATTAATCCCGGCTCCCTGTGTGGATTCGATCCTGCTTGCCTTATACTATTTGAAAGTAGAAAAAATTATATTTGGTGATTTGACACCCATCATCCCTACAGACTGAAAATGGTTTTGTCAATTTGTTGTGCTTTGCTTGACGACCCAACAAAATCAAGAAGCCTAGAGTCTGTTTTCTACTTAAGTCCTAATTGGAGGATATGTTTAAAATCAGAAAATTTGCATAAAATTGTTTAGTTTGAAATTTTAACAGTTAATCGATATTGTTTTGACTCGAAGGTCATTAAAGGGCAGAAATCATGAAACCAGTTAGGCATTGTATTACTATAAAACTACAGAAAAGAGTCTTACATGCTTCTTTTCCATTTCCGTTGAGGGAAGGTGTACTTGTGGGTTGAGGATATACCCCCTGGCTATTGAACAGAGATGGATCAAATGCGAACACAGATGAAGTAAAAACACAAGATGTTAGTTGCAACCACAAACTGAAGCCAGATTAAGGAAAATTGTAAAACTAAAACATTTACTGCTAAATTAAAATTAAAAATAAAAAGAAGAAGAAGAAAGAAAATTATTAAAGCATGGAGATAGATATATCACAGAACTAGCCTTTTCTTTGTATTTCAATAGACCTGAACTTGTTTGGCTTTCCGCGGTCGAGAACCTCTGGTTTCCAATATCCTGAACATAATTTTTTATCTCCATCGTAGACAAAGGTGATGATAGGTGCTGTTTGACATAGATGACGTCTTTACCACCAATGGTAACTGATGTTATAACATGTGTCCCAAAGTTCTCAATAAAGCTGTCCTCCGAAAAGGAAAATAAAAAAATGCATACTTTGAGAGAAATTGAAACTGTAGAACAAAGTTTTAATAATAAGTAATTGTGAGATACATACCTTGCTAAGGCAGGTGGATCCCACGAAGTTGGAACTGCCCTTCTGACGCTTTCGTGCAACACCAGAGAGGACTTTATGAGCTCAACCCTAGCCAATGGCATGAAGAAACCATCCATACAAAGGGTCTTTGTGGTTGCAGCATCGATATGCTTAGAACCAGTAAAACTGAATGCAGCATTGAAGCTACCAAGAGGAACTAGACCTGACAGATTCGCCTTCTTATTGTAATATTCAACCATCTGCAATAATCGATCATGAAAAATACATTAAAACAGCTAGCGGCAGCATGCATCAAGCCCTCTCCAAGTTTGCAATAGGGTCTGCTATCACCTTTTTAGTACAGTGACAGTACTTTCAAACATTTTAAAGCATCAAAAAGAGTAACTAAAGAAATGGCAGGCTCGATCTTGAGGCTACCACCATTGCAGGGTTTACAAAGGACATGGACAATGCTACAGTTTCTTATATAACCCCTTCATATAAAATAAAAAAATTTCTTTTTGTCACCTTAATTTTAAATTTGATAAATTCCTTAAAGTTGTTTTCTATTATGTATACGAAAAATTGAGAGATGACATCATGACAGACTTGGTAGAGCAAGCTAATTTGGAAATGGAGGCATCTTTTATTCATCTACGACCTTCCTCTTTCTATCCGTATGAAATGCAGATAGCTTTCACTCAACAGATGATATCTGCGACCTCCTGGATCGTGTAAGATTGTTATTTCCAAGGACGAAGTAAGAGAGGGAAGTAGAAGATGTGAAGAAGTGCTTCCAAAGTCTCCTCTAGGCAGTCTTCCTATCACCTCCCAAGAAGGACTTTATGAGGCACGGCCATGATGGAACGCCTGAATTTGACAGAAAATAAGCTTCCCAGTCTGATTAGACAGAACTTATAGTCCCCCTCTACTCTTCCAAGGCTGAGACCTCCAGTTACGGGTCATTTTGCACTCTCCTTTTCCTTATGGTCACAGCCGAAGGGACGACCAATCCCTCTCGAATGAATTCTAGTATAGAAGCTTTCGACGTAGACCGGGGGGTAAATCTTTCGCTCACTAAAATTTTAAGAATGCTAGTTTAGTTATTTTTCTTTTGTTTCCATGGAACTTTCGAATCAAATTTCCTATTCTTTGTCCTCATTGATTTTGTATTCACATGCACAATATAATAAAACACTACCATAAACGAAAATCATGAGATCCAAATAATTATTTGAGAATGCTCTAATAATAAAAATATGTGTATCTTCATTAATTTAATTTAAATATTGAGATAAATGACAGAAAATGTAATATAAGAATCTAGCAATGAACCATTTTGTAGGCTATCACTGTTACTCCAAAATGCCATCATCGTCGTGATTGGTGATTGCATTTCTTATTTGGACCCCTTTTCAGTTAATACCTAGTTTCGCAGCTAAAAGGGTCTAAAGTATCAGTTTTACCCCCACCCCCCCCCCAACAAACACACACACTCACTTGCATCCCCCTCATACAAACATACTATAATCTGAAGAAGTAACTGAGTAGAAAAAGTTGAAAATTTAGTGAACTCTTGTTACATCGTCACAACTTTAAAGGCAATTTATATCCTACTCCGTGCTTTGAAATATTTGCTCTCCTTGTCCTTAATCTCAGAAAAAAAAAAACTTTACCTAACTAAAAGAGGAACCATTTCTAAAATTTCTAAGATCCTAAATCAGTTTCAACTTTCAGACAAGTCATGCTTATAACCACTCAGACCAAAGAAAATGCAATAAATTAAAATGCTGATGGGTGAATAAAAACTAAAAGACATGTAATTAGGTACAAAAGGATTGTATATTTATATAAGCAAACAGAAAAGACAATCTATATCCACAAAAATTAGAATGATAAAGACAGCACTGTAATGTACCTCATGATAATTCCAAACACCCGTACCGTCACGTCCAATTGTCTCCTGAGAGTTCTTGATGTCCCTTGAAACATTGGGCACCACCAAGTTCTCATACAACCATAGATCCCTAGTGTGCTCTTCATCAACGTCCACAACCCTAGACCCTGCTACTCCTTTACAATATAGCAACCTGGTATCAAAATTTACATCGAATCCCCTACCGAGTGCCTGTACCGAGTTCTTGGCAGTATGCAAAGCTGCTGCATTTTCCTCCATTTCATCACAAAATTCTCAAACCCCAACACCCAAAATCCGATTCCAAGCAAACCCAGTATCATACATATGCCAAAATCGAATACTCAATTTCTCTATTAGGTTAACTCACAACAGCCAATAAAAAGAAACCCTGAACAAAGAAGGCAAATTCTTGAATCCCAACAAGCAGAATACGATTTCAAGCAAACCTAATACATAAAATTAGCCCCATCCCTATACCAATTTCTCTCTAAGATAAATTTCAATAACCAATAAAAAAGCAAACCCTTACTTCAATGAATAAATTAAGCCAAATTCTAACAGGCGGAATCTGATTTCAAACAATCCCAACACTGAAAATGAGCTAAAATACAATACACTTTTCCTCTATTTGACCCTTCCCTCCACAAGAAAATTTGTAAGATTCAATCTCCAAATTTGGAGATAATTTGAGAATCAAACTCAAATCTTCAAGCATATCCCACTTTCTCTTCTCCAACCTCGTCACAGCAGATTCAAACCCAAAATCGCATATAATCCTCAAGATCCTTAATCATCCACGAGAATCTCTCTCTCTCTCTCTCTCTGAAACTCACACTTTCTCTCTCTATCTCAAAGTCTAAACTCTCTTCATTAAATTTCCCCTCAGCTCTGTACTTTGTTTCTTTGCTATCCTACCAGTAGTCTACAAAATGTGGGGATTGACTCTTCAGACCTGACCAAAAACCTGCTCTCTAGCCGTTGACTTACAAGATGGAAATCCAGCGGTGGACAATGAATGAGTGGAATCTATATATATATATATATATATATATATAAAGCCTAGGTAGTCTAAAAATAGTAATTTCTCGCTCAAAATCTAGTCTAAAATAAGTAATCTCGTATTTATAACAAATATTTAATGAATCCTATAATTAAATAATACAAATTTAAATACATATAACTCCTTGAAACTAGAGCCTAGCAACTAGAATCATTGCATTCATTGTTTTGTTATCCAAACACAACCTTTTATGCATACAACCGTTAATTTTTCATTGTTGCCAAATAAACTTCAGAAAAATCATGGATAACTTTGTGCAAGAAATTTCACTAAAAGGAATCACAAATACTTACAATTAATTCTAACCGAATGACTAATCTATATATATATATATATATATATATATATATATATATATATATATATATATATATATATATATATGATTTTATTTATGATTTTTTTGTCTATTTCACCAAATTAAAAGTTATTAAAACAAATACTTTCAATGAAATCACAAAAACTCACAATTCATTATAACTACATGAAATATATGAATATTTTTTTTTGTCTATTTCATCGGATCAAAATTCTTAAAAGAAATATTATGAACAAAATTACAAATACTCATTATTGTTATTAAATATATGACTGACCAACAAAAATATATAGATTTGAAATTTTGTTGTCCATTTCATCATATTGAAAATTTAAAAATCATCAAAAGTTCATCTAAAACACGAATGCACATGCTTAATTATAAATGACTGACAGATCTAAAAAAAAATATCGATTTGAAATAAATAAAATTTAACAAATACTTCAAGTAATAAGAACTATATAATGGTAAATAACAAAACGAAACAAACAATATTGCAAAATAATTTTTCCTCTAACAAAGAGGAAATGTTTCGGAAGTGCAAAGTTACCTATCTTTAAAAAAAATCGATCCGATCATTTAATCATGAACGAATTGATTTGTCGTTTTGTTCGAAAAGTAATCAGATTTACATTAAATTGTAGAGTGCTCAAATAATCTCACTTGAAAAGTTACCTAGATGATCCCCTTTTATAGAGTTTTATATTTTTGAGGATAGAGAATGTGGAGATGGATAATGAGTAAAGGGAGTGAAGCAGAAAAAACTAAAATGGGAGTTGGATCCATAAGTTGGGTTAATAGTTTGTTTTTTCTTCGGTGAGAGGGCAAGATTGATGAAATAAATATCATGACAAGAGGTAGCGAGACTCAAGACAAGAGTTTTTAATATATATATATACACACACACATATACTTTAAAACAATGTCGTTTTAATATTCGTAAGTGGGGCGAAGTAACAAAGTCAAGATATTAAATTTGTCTTTTTAATTGTTATTGATTATTGATATTGAAATAAGCCATAAACAGGCTTAAAGCAGTACAAATAGAATTATTTGAGTCAATTTTCAATCGATCATCGTCAATTAAATTTGTTTAGAGTAACTTTTGTCATTCAATTAATATGTGTCGGGTTATGAACACGTCAGACCCATTTATATTTTTTGTCTTTTGAGGGTTTGAAAAGAATATGGTGAAAATTGGGTCAGTCTCTTTTGATAAATATTCAACCGTTGTCCACTATGCTTTTTTAATCGAAAAAAAACATTTTTGATATGAAAGAACGAGTATACCTTTAATGAATCGGACACGCTTGTGATAAGCATCAGTTCATACATTGCCATGCATGATTCAAATTGTGTAATTATCATTCTCATTCCATAGCAGTGCATCACGATTTTAAATCGATGCCTCACGTTCAAACTGGTTTATTTCCAATTCATAGCGATGCATTACGATTCTAAATTAATGCATCGTGAATCCAAATCGACGTATCGCTACTGAAAATCCATACACTGTGATACATATTTTTTGTATTTTCATTTTAATTATTTATTTAATTTTCATAAATTGCAATTATTCCAATTTATTTATTTTATTATTGTTAATCAAATGACACATATATTTCTTTATTTTCATATTAATTTTTAATCAAATGAATCAAATGATATTTTTCTATTCATTGAAATAATCTCTTCTTTTAGTTTTGTTTTTTGTCTTCATTTTGCTTGATTATAATTTAACTGAGTATAATTTGATTGAAAAATATATATGTTTGTATGTTTAACGCACGGGCATAAAACTAGTTTTTGATAAACCAAGTGAAAGTGAAGAAAGAAGGTTTACCTAAAATTAGTTTTAATTTTATTTTATTTTTAGTTTTATTTAACGGGGAATGGCACTTATTCATTTCCTTGGATCATTTGACAATTGATTGAAACTAATGGTGAAAAATAGTAAAATACATCTCTTCAAATGTACTACTTCCACTATTTCCATATATTAAAAAAATAAAATTAAGAAAATTGACTTTTAAGATATTAAATAACAGAGTAACAACAAAGAATTAACGGGTAAATTTATATAATATATTCATTCCCCTCATTTTCATTTGATAATTTGTACACAAGGATTGTAGATAGTTTAGATGACCAAGAAAATTGTGTTTTGCCTTCTTATAGAGGTACTAACTAATTAACATTGAATGTGTACTCAAATGAAATGTTGGAGTTGTTAAAAGTTGAACAAGATCTTTCCTTTTTGTCCACTGATTTTGAAAACTTAAATTGAGCAATGCACAAAGACTAAGGCATGGAAATAAATTAACTTTTCACAATACAAAATATATTTAAAACCAAACTTTTTTTTTTACACCAAGGGGTACATGTAATAGACAAAATTAAACTTAGTTGTACCTCCCCCCCCCCTCTCTCTCTCTCTCTGAAAACCATCGCCATAAAGTTTTTTCACGCACAAGCTTTTCCAAGATATCAATAGTAACTTTATTTAACAGGCGCAAATATTGAGTGGTTTGAAGATTGTCAAAATCATTTGGAGACTGTCTACGTGGTGCAAATTGCAATGTGATGTTTTTTTACCCAAAAGTAGTTGACATGGGAGTAAAATTTATGAAACAAGCACTTCGAATGATTCTCACACCACGTAATGTGTTATGCGAGTTACTTGCACACTTGGAGGATTGGCGAAAAAGTAATGCTAAAATGAGAAAGAATAGATCTCTTGTAAGACCGTCTTACGGATTTTAATTCGTAAGACGGAACCCCACTCTCTCCCAGCTTAACCCACCAATACACGATGAATCGGATAAAAAAAATTCATCTTACAAAAAATATTCGTAAAATCGTCTTACTCAAGTTTTAAAAACAGGGCTTGTAAATTGTAATTACTATCCTTGAAGGCGGGTAAGTGCAAGTGAATCAGAGAGTGATAGGAAAATCACCAAGTCCAACTACAAAGACAAACCCAGTGAACTGCAAGAAGCCAAGAACGAACGCTGATATTAACAAGAAAAATCTAGTGTTATGTGCCTCCTTTACATCAAGGTTAACTAGACAGTTACAAGTGTATCATTGTGTCTATTTATTTCTCAATGACTTCCCTCAGTCACTATTTGATCATCATAATTGATTCATATACTAAGTGAACTCGTACTCCAAGTGTTTTTGTAAGAGGAAACAAAACTAGACGACCCAGAGATTTGCCTGCTCATTCCGAGTGCCTAGGCTTCTTAGCAGCAAAAATTTGTCGAAGAAAGGCAAATTTCCCTTTTGTGCGTGAAGAAAATTCAGTCATCGTACCATTATTTCCTGCCGTCTCTGCTTCCCTCGTGGTATCAGGTTCCGGGAAGGAGGAGGCAGAAGGTGGCGGCAGGGTGAAGAGAAATGTATTGAGCATGCGTATTACTTGGTTGAAACTCGGTCGCATGTTAGGATCCTCCACCCAACATGATTGTATGATAAATGCTAGATCAGGGGAAATGTCCTCCGGGATAGTGGGCCTCTCTTGCTGCATTATTCAGGAGACAACACAATACTAGTTAGAAAATAAATACATGGGATAGAACAACACATGTAAATACACAAATATGGCCCACCAAGGCTCTAGCAGCACAACCACCAACAGCCAAATATGACATCAAGTGGGATTACTACTGTACCAGGTTTTACTTTTATAACGTATTGCTACCATGGCGCTCCTACGAGCGTAGGGCATATAGATGGCGACATATTAAACCGATAAAGGAAGTGACTAATTAAAAACATCATCTTCCATCTAGTGTTTTAGGGTGACCGAAGGGTAGAACATAAGATTGACTGAAATCCAACCAGATTTGACTTGGGGAGTGCAGTGTACTATAAAGATAAAACTGAGGCTGGGAAAATTGCATCACCATTTACAAGTACCAATGAATATGCACATATGCACAGATTTTGGGAATTGAAAACTCAAACAGTACTCAAAGACTTATAACCTTGCGATCTGAAGCATAAGCACAATGGTCTCATGTTTGCAGATTCGTAAATCCCACAGCAATGCTCAAGCGAATTCTCTGCCTACATGATTTTATGTCCAGAAACAAGCTACAAATATGTAAGAGGAAAAAAACACAGAAGATGAAAGGTTGGGACCAAGTACAGCGAAAAGATAGCATGTAAATATCATTTGTAGCAAATCAACCAAGGGTACAAAAAATGCCAGTACCTTGCTGTGATAAAAACTAAAAGACAGCCAGCACAAATATAGACTGGTGTCAAGCTTGAGAAGGCAAGATCAAACCCAAGGGCACCACTTCATCACTGATTCTCTAGGAAGTTTCATTATATAGACTCTAGCTAAGAATACTGATCTTCATAAGCCCTTCATTTTCAAGTCATACTTGGCCAAAACATTGACCGTACTGGAACCAAATGGATTTGACACAGGTTACAGTTTAATTTTCTGGTTGCCTAATGTATATGCATTTCTAAATCAAGGCATACATTAAACAAAGGTATGGCCTTTCAAGTGTGTTTTAAGTATGAACCAAAGATTAAGGCATAAATGGCCTTTAACAAGAACAAGGAAAGACACAGCTTGTTCTAAGTTACACAATCGTAGGAACACACGGACGGAGGGAAACATCATAGATGGTTTTATGCACCTTAAATGCAGCAGCATAAGCTGCTTGCAGATTTGACATGCCTTCAAATGGCATGCGGTTTGTTAGCAACTCCCAAAGAACGATGCCGAAGCTGTAAACATCAACCTTGTTATTATAATGCTTCTTCTCCCCTTGACGCAAGGTCACGGTGCTATACAACTGCAAAATGTATGTTTCAACTGTTAACGAAAAAGTAATACCAGTATTGTATAGGGAACTTGCGAAGCACTGGGAAATCAAGATTGCACTTCTAATGAGTAAACAACACAGTACATACCTCAGGCGCCATCCACCGGTAAGTCCCAGTCTCTGCAGTCATCATCTCAGTCACAGTTTCTTCCCTCGCAAGACCAAAATCTGCAAGCTTCACAGACTTCTGGTTGGCCGTAAGCAACAGATTGTCTGCATTTTACATTTTTTTTTTCATTTGCATTACTTGAAGAGGAGGAAGAAAAACAAGATGATAACATACCATAACGGGCTTACTAAAGATGCAAAACAATTGACTCAGAATTCAAAAAAATACAATAGAAATCATAAACCAACGACATTTCATGGGATTAAACTAGCGTTCTGGTACCCGGCTTTAGATCTCTGTGTATGATTCCATTGGCATGTAAGCAATCCATGGCTCGAGCAATGTCAAGTGCAAAATTTAAGGCAACACGAAGGTCTAATGGGCTTGGACGAATACTACCCAAGTACTTCCGTAGTGACATCCCTGGTAAAAGCTCTGTAACTATCACCATCAAAGGATCCTTACAAGCTCCAATAAACTGCAAACAAAAGAAAAGAGATAGTCAAAAATTAAACAGGATGAGCATGCATCTGGACAAAAATAGTCAACTACAAATGGTTGTCCAAAGCTGTACTAAAACGAAATGAAGTGAATCCACCGTTGAGCTAAGAAACAGACCTTAACAAGGTTCTCATGTTTCACTCTGGACATCATGGTAACTTCACGGGCAAAACGACTTTCAAGTGCAGTTTTTTCTTCATCCGTATTCCCCTGATTAAGAACCTTTATGGCCACAATTCGTTCGTTATACCTGGAAAAATTATGAAAAAGAACCTAGGGTAAATCCAAAGCAAGTTGCTCATCATTGCAATGATACAAAATTGTGCATGTCGGCATAAACAAAAGAGATGGTCATAAATTGTTACTATCTAAAGCCAAAACGATTTACTTACATGATCCAAAAAACTATTCATACCCAAACTTAACTCTAGTGGCATATATTTTTATTGGAGTTGTTAAGTTCGGCAAACTGGGTAACACATGTACAGTAAACAAAAGTTACAGAACACTTCAAAACTAAAAGATTATGCGCACCTTCCTTCATAAACTCTGCCGTGAGCTCCCTCGCCGATTTTTGACCCAATAAACAACAACTTAGGATCAACAAGCACTTTCTCATCAAAAACACAGCCCGCAATCGATCCATTCAACGACCCTGATTTAGAGCTACCGGACACCGATTTTCGTCGAGTAGATTTATCATATTCCTCTTCTCCTCCCTTGCTCTTCTCACTGCAACTCATGCTGCAACTTCAAATTATACCTGTGTCCCTCATTTCTTCCACCCAAAAAAGAGTTTTACATCTATATCACAGCATAAGCATCTATTTTGCCCCAATTCAACCACAGGTCAACTCTTGGTCAAAATTTCTTTCACAATTCTATCAAGCACTTTAACACTAGTTCCGAAACTTACCATAACAAAATACCAATCTTTTCGCAATATTCGCCCACAAATTCAAACCTAATAGGCCCAGACATCGGTCACGTGCTTAGTACTCTTTTCTTAGTCATGAGCAAAGCACGTGCATCTCACATAATCCGGGTCAAAGAGGTGGGTGAGCAGTGGCCTAGCAGTGACCACCATGATTTAAAGGGCAAGCACTTACTTTTAAGAAGATTGGGGGTTGAGTAAATGGCGAGCTCAGAGTCAGGTTTTCAGCGTGCAAGTGTCCAACGACCAGGCTTATCATGCTCGGTTATCCAATAACGGTCATCCTGGTGTAGACACCCCAATTTTGCACCCCTGGGTATGTGACATGACATGCGATATTAAGACCTGTTAAAACTTAACAAATGTCAAGTTACAGTTTAAAAATGTAAAAGGAAAAGGAAGATAAGTAAAACAGTGAAATGCAGGGGCCAAAGTGTCAAAAAAAAAAGGCTAAAAAGGGAACCAGGTGCCACCACCATGCAAACCAGGCGCGGCACCCAGAACCGCCATGGGTGGCGTCAGCATAGTGCTTGTGTACTGTAGCATTTTGCCTCCGGTATTCTCTCTCAAGCACGCGGTACAAGTCGATGAAGCACAGAAAGAAAACTCAAAATGTCAACGGGATCCCCACTCCCAGCTATAAATAGAGGTGCCCGGCTTCAGAAAAATGGATACACGATTTCACGCCGCAAACAGTACACATACAGCGTTCAGTTTACGCAGTAAGAGCGATCGTGAGAAAGAGAGAGTTCCTCTCCTCCTATAAGCCTCAAAACTCCGTCAAATCTCCTCCAAACACAAATCCAACCGGTCAAAGTGAACCTTAGCCTTTCAGCTAGGATTCCACCTTATTTCTCCGGTCCAAAAATCCAAAAGTAAGCAGTTGTTCTGCTCGAATCCAGAGACCAAATCCGCCAGAAGCAAGTAGTTGTTCTGCCCGATTTCCACCAGCAGCAAACAAACAACAGCAAAAACGCAAGCAGTTGCTACACCCGTTTCACGGTACCTGAAAGCAGCTTTCGGAAGCAGTTACTCTGCCCGAATCACAACATCAGCAAAAGATTACCTCTCCCAGAAGGACAAAGCGAGCACAACCTACGCTCTTAAAGGTAAGTCCTTAAAAGATTTTTATATAAAAGTGTTGTTTTAATCCGGCCCAATGTAAAAAAATATAAGCAGTTATGCTGCCCGGATTTATATAGAAAATAGCACTAAAAAGAGCCATTATTATGGTCAAATATTTTTAAATGTATTTGTAATTACTGGAAGGAAGCGGCTACAAGTCTGTAAATAATGTAGATACAGATATGTTTGTTTAAATGTTTTATTTCATTTCCTAGATAAATATAATAAAAGCATATTTTAGCCAAAAACTATTTTTGAGACCGAAAGGACGAGTTGGATACCTAACACCTTCCCAACTCGTAACTTAGCCCCAACCCCTTTTTTACAAATTCTGGTTATTTTTTGTTTTTCTTTATTTCTCCTTAAAATAAAGATGGCGACTTTGTTACAACATTTTGGATCACAGTGAGGCCCGCAACATCTTTTTCTTGCACTTTTCTGTTTTCCCCTAAACAAGGGACGATGGGAATGGAAAGGGTGATGCACTTCCTGTATCTTGTTTTCCCCTAAACAATGGAGGATGAGACACATGAAACCCAAAGCACTCATAGTGACCCAGAATGTACAACACTCCATAGTGAGGCAGGGTGTGTTCCGACGCGCCTTCACAACATCCTTTTTTTGCACTTTTCCGTTTTCCACTAAACAAGGGACGATGTGAATGAAAAGGGTGATGCGTTTTCTGTATATTGTTTTCCCCTAAACAAGGGATGATGAGATACGGAGAAATCAAAATCATTCATAATAGACTAAAGCACACTCGGTGACCGAGGCGTATTCAACGCACTTTTTGACAACATTTTTTCTGCACTTTTAATTTCGTCTTCCCCTAAACAAGGGAGGATGGAATGGAAAGTGTGATGTCCTTCCGCATGCCGCACTCCCTTAGAAAAGGGAGCACGGGGTCCGGGAGCATTCCGAGGCATCTACAGTGGCGACTCAGCTAGGGACGTCGTTTTTATTTTAAAGAAAATAAAAATAAAGGGCTAGACTCAGTTTTCATAACAAAAAAAAAAAAAAAAACAGCTTTCTTTTGGTTTCTTGCTAAAATATGTTTGTTATATTTTTTTAGCATTTTAAATATTGCATTCTTATATATCTGTGTATATATTTGTGGATATGATTCTCTATCTTACAGCAGTTTCGTTTCAATTACCATTACAAGTATATTTACAAAAAAAAAGGAATAAAATAGATTTCCGGGCAGCATAACAAAAGGGTTGGGGCTTTATTTTATTATTGTTTTATTTTGCTTTATATTTTTATTTTGCGTATTTTATTTTTATCGCACAAAATATGTACATATTCTTTCATCCTGTCATTTTATTTTGGGGACTATGACAAATATGTAATTAATAGGAATAGATATATTCCCCACTTTTCTTTCTATTTCTTGATCTAAATGGTTTGCTTGCTCACGTTCAAACTAAATAAGCCGAGAAAATCCACAAAAAACAGCAAGGCATGACATATATGTTTTATTTACTGCTTTATATCTGGAAAAAAAATTTACTACTTTCTAGATACCGCACACACGTGCACGCACGTAGAAATATTCCGAACTGCTACCCTACACCATAGACAGCCTACCCCCTGTATCAGCCAACGTTAAATTGCATATAGTTTCTCAGGACACTTCATGGACCGATCGGTTTTTATATCTCTGAGTTATTGACCAGTCCCTGTGCAAAAAAAAAATGCAGAAAAAAAGAAGCAAAAAAAATGATGAATAAATATGCACATGAGCTGACCAATGATTTTCTGATATTCGACCTAGACCATTTTAAATGATGGATCCCAGAAAGAGTATAGGCCCTTCGCCTGAGATCAGTCCGATCTTGGGGAGTCGAAAGGTAGGTGGAATACGAGGGTCCTATACTCTGGAGAAAGAATCCATTGTTCGAGGAATAGTCCTGAGACTGTCAAAACAAAGAGGGTGTTTGTCCGGTCATTGTAGGGAAAATAAATAATAATAATAAAATATTAATAAAGACACATTGTACTCCAAGCCCAGAAAGCCTTAAGTCAACCCTTTCCGATGCCTTCAACCCCTTTTCCTCAGAAACCTGGCCCGAGTTTGAAAAGGCAGAGATAGTACTGGTCGGTTGATACGGGATACAGGCACAGAGATTAGATCAGAGAGTATCGAATCAGATTAGAAAAGGGTAGAATCAGTGCAGAGGATACAAATTTGAGCAGTATGGCCGCTAAAAATAAACCAATTATGACTCGGACCAACAATGAGCAGAATGATCGGGAACCAGAAAAAAAAACTCCTGAGTACGCACCTCCTTCTGGATTTGAAATCTGGCTAAAAAAGGAATTTGATGCCTATGTGGAAAGGATGACAAATCAAGTGGTTAGCAATCTTTTGGCAACATTTTCAAAAAACCTTGCCACTATCTCTCAACAAGTTAAAAGCCCAAAATTTCCTCCTGATACCAGTGTTCTAAAACTCCCCGCCTAGCTCCGCCTAGGCGCTAGGCCCCTCTCTACCGCCGCGACTTTCTTAGTCACCGCCTAATCGACCAAGTTGACGTCTACGTCAAACCTCGCCAACCTTAATTTATTTTTGTAACTTTGATTTTGTGGCATGCGATGACCGGAGAAGGAAGAGAGAGTGGTAATGGTGAGGCAGAGAGGGAGGTAATGGTGGGCGAACTAGAGTAATATCTTTTTTGTTTTTAGTTTTAAACTTGACTGGTTTATTGCTTTGGGGTTGTTGAGAAATGAGATTAATAGTAGGTTTGTATATTTTTGTTCCATTCTACAAATATAGACAAGTGTTTGATAAAATGACAAACATAAAAAAAATTAAATTTGTAATCAATGTGTTTGATCTTTGATGTAAATTATCAAAAAAATGATAATTATGCCTTAATTTTAGGTCCCGATTACGCCCCGACTAGTCCCTTAGGCGCTAGGCGCTAGTGTGCCGCCTAGCGGCCGCCTAACGATTTTTAGAACCTTGCCTGATACTTCTTTCCTTCCTGAAATAAACTGTCTTGATCCCACAGAAAATATCATTTTCCAAGCCTCCAAAAAGCAACCAAGTACCAGCCTTCAACCAAATAACGACCCTATTTCCCAAGGTGGTATTATTCCAAACGCTTATAACCTCAATCCACCTCCCCCAGAAACCGACCCTGAACTCCTTCACCTAAATGCATGTTACCAGAACCAGAAGAATTACCTTCCCATTGATCCTTCAAATACTTATTCTCAGCAAATGGCTCATGGAACTTTAACGGGAACAATTTGTGCACATAAAGAAAAACCTCCCTTAAACAAGAGCCCAAGCAATCAAGTCCTAGCACAATATTCCCTGAAAGAAAAGGCCCAACCCTAGTACTTGACCAAACCCCAGCCCGGTATCCTACCCAAACCAAAAGGAAGGAGAGGACTAATCCCAAGGCATTATGATGATTTACCTGCCCCAAGATCTGAAATCTTCCAAACACTATGGGCCCATGGCATACTTAAACCCGTTGCTAATTATCAACCTCCCAATCCACTACCTAGTACGTGGAACCATGCCCAGTTTTATGAATACCATCGTTGTAGTGGTCACCTCACTGACAAGTGCTACTCACTCAAAAATAACATTCAGGATCTTATCAACAATGAGATAATTACGGTGGCAGGTACAAGAATTTTTTAGACCAACCAAGCAAAGAAGGTTTAAAGGGAAAGTAAACCTATTTAGCTAGAATAAAGGTACTGTGAATACCCCCTTCAAATAAAAAAGAGAGGAGTTTCGTATAAATGTCTAAGAGAAAGTTTCCTAGGCATGATAGATGGAGGCACTGACTATAAAAAGCTCCCAGCTGAGTTCGAGTCTATTACTGATAAGCCTCTGCAAAATTGGTATATTACGACCGGCCCGCTCTTGATGACTGCAGATCTGGTGGACCGTTTTGGATATATTATTCTCCATCTTTCCTATAGCCTTACGGATTGGTCATCTACCGATCCGCTCCCTAAAATTGAGGATCTCAAACCCCAGGTCCTCAATAATGTAAATAACCCTGTACAGTTTGCTAATAATGATAATCTAGATGTCTTTGCGTATTCCTTAGTTGCACCTTCATTAAAAGACACATTAATTAATTTTAATAATGAGTCATTTGATAAAATGGACCCAAAAGATAAAAGTTACCTACTTGAGCTCGTAAAGTCAGTCAAGCACCAAGAAAAGCATCAATCGGCAGCAGCAAACGAAGACTTGTATACCATCAATCTGGGGCTGAACAATGAAACCAAAGAAGTCAAAGTCAACATCTACCTACAAGGCTCTGAAAGGGTAGCACTTATTGACCTCCTCAAAGAATTCGTGGACATCTTTGCATGGTCCTACGAAGATATGCCTGGGCTGGATCCAGCCATTGTTGAACACCGGATCCCCACTTATCCGGATGCTCGACCAGTCAAGCAGAAACTCCGCCGAATCAAACCAGAATGGTCACTACAAGTGAAAGAAGAAATTATGAAGTAGCTACATGTCAAATTTATTCGGGTAGTAGAATACCCGATCTGGCTGTCAAATATAGTGATTGTTCCTAAGCACATGAAAGGTTCGGATCTGCGTAGACTTCCGCGACCTCAACAAGACATTGCCCAAAGACAACTTCCCTCTACCCAACATTGATATTGTGGTAGACACCATCACTTCTCACAAAATAAGATCCTTCGTGGACGGCATGCTGGGCTATAATCAAATCAAAATGGTAGCAGAAGACCAGGAAAAAACATCATTCACCACCCCCTGGGGAACCTACTGTTGTACTGTCATGCTATTTGGGCTAAAAATGTCGGTGCTACATATCAAAGAGCTGCCACCGCCCTCTTCCACGACATGATCCATAAAGAGGTCGAGGTGTACGTTGACGACATGATCGTGCACTCCAGCGATGCCGACGGTGCTCATATCAAAGACCTTCGAAAATTCTTCGAAAGGTTAAGAAAGCATCAGATGAAGCTTAACCTCACCAAATGCACATTTGGGGTTACCAAAGGCAAGGTCCTGGGATTCATGGTGACCGAGCAAGGCATCGAGATCGAGCCGGCCAAAATCAAAGCCATCATAAATGTGCCGCAGCCAAAAACTCCAATAGAAGTCAAGGGTTTTCTGGGCCGATTGCAATACATCAGCCACTTCATCAGACAGTTGACATCTATATGTGAGCCCCTATTTAAACTCTTAAAGAAAAATACTGATGAAGTCTGGGACAAAAAATGCTAGCTAGCCTATGAAAAAATAAAAGCCTACCTTACCAATCCACCAGTGCTAGCTCCTCCCCATACACATAAACCTCTCCTCTTATATTTAACCGTCATAGATACGTCAGTAGGGGCTATGCTCGCCCAAGAAAAAGAAAATTACTACATCGAAAATGCCATCTACTTCATAAGTAGGAAGATGCAAGGAAGCGAGCTTAATTACTCAGCATTGGAGAAAAGCAGCACTGGTCTAGTCTGGGCAACGCAAAGGCTCAAAACATATCTGCAAGCTCGATCCATCAAACTCATCTCCAGGATGGATCCTATAAAGTACATCTTCGGCAAACCATCACTTTCCAGCCAATTAGCTAAATGGTCATTCCTCCTCAACGAGTTTGACATCACCTATGTCACGCTCAAATCTATCAAAGGCAGCGTAATTGCGGACCATTTAGCTAATCTGCCTCTAGAAGCAGAAGATGCAGCTGAGCCCAGCTTTCCAGACGAAGGTGTCCTAGAAATTGCCGATCATGACACCAGCTGGCAAATGTTCTTTGATGGAGCCGCCAACAAAAGGGGCTTTGGCATAGGAATCTTGTTAATTGATCCAGAAAATTCCCACGCTCCACTGGCCATAAGGTTGGAGTCTGAATGCTCAAACAACACAACTGAATACGAGGCCTGTATTGCCGGTCTAGAAGAAGCCCTCCGAAAAGGAGCCAAAGACTTGGAAGTCTATGGTGACTCCGCCTTAATCATAAACCAAGTCGAAGGGAAGTGGAAGACCCAAGATCCCCGGCTGCAGCTCTATCATGCCAAATTGACAGCGTTAGCCACCGAATTTGATAATATCTCATTTCATTACTTGCCGCGAGATAAAAATCAATTTGTCGATGCCTTGGCCACTCTAGCATCAGTGCTCCAAATTCCCACAAAACCAATGTCCAACCATTTATAGTTAGGAAAAAGGTCACTCCGACTTACTGCTTCAAAATCAATGTTGCTCCTGAAAAAGACCACGAGCCTTGGTATTCAGACATCATGAATATGCTTCAGAAAGGAGTCTATCCTCCCAGTCTAGACAAAAGGGGGAAAGTCTCCCTACGAAGATAGGCATCGCAATTTGTAGCCAGCGGAAGCAGCCTTTACAAAAGGCACTACCAGGGCCTAAACTTATTATGCGTCAACCAGGCCAAAGCTGAGCAAATCATGGACCAGCTTCATGGTGGTACCTGTGGGCCCCACATGAACGGGCACATGCTATCCAAAAAAGTCATCCGGCAGGGGTACTATTGGAGTACACTGGAAGCTGATTGTATCCGGTGGGTACGTCATTGCGACAAATGTCAGCGCTTCGTAAATCTACAGCACGTGCCCCGCATATCTTATACAACTCCACAGCCCCCTGGCCCCTCTCAACCTAGGAAATCGACGTCATAGGTCAAATCAATCCGAATGGATCTAATGGCCATGAATATGTCCTAGTAGCCGTCAACTACTTCACAAAGTGGGTGGAAGCCTCTTCCTACAAAATATTGAATGCCCGAAAGGTGTCCAAATTCATCAGGACCAACATCATAAACCAATATGGGGTACCTTTCGAAATTATCTCCGACAACGGCACACACTTCGAAGGGGACGTGAATCGTCTACTCGATGAATTCAAAATTCAAAGGCATAATCCTCCCCATACCGACCACAAGAAAACGGTTCCGTTGAAGCAGCCAACAAAACACTAGAAAACATCATCAGAAAAATGGATGACACGGGAATAGACTGGCCGAAGAAATTGCCGCTAGCCCTCTAGGGCTATCGCACTTCAATTCGTACACCCACTAGGGCTACCCCCTATTCTTTGGCATACGGCATGGAGACAGTACTGCCCATTGAAGTTGAAATTCCATCATTAAGGGTGATGATGGAGGTAGACATATCTGAAATTGAGTGGGTCAAGCAGCGCTACGAAGAATTAGCCCTGATCGACGAACGATGACTGCTAGCCCTGGAATACACTCGGGCATATCAAAGGCGAATAGCTCGAGCATTCAACAAAAATGTCAAAGGCCGTGACATCCAAGTCGGAGACCTGGTGCTTCGCGAAAAACCCCTAGTTATGTCAACACTAGGGGAAAATGGAAGTCTCCCTGGATGGGACCATACATTGTCAAAGAGATTCGGTCAGGAGGTGCAGTGCTCCTTACAAATCAAGATGGGGAAGACCTTGTTCAGCCCTTCAACCTCGATAAGCTAAAAAGGTATTATGCGTGAGCCGAAAAATATATCTTGCAAATTGCTTCCCTCTCTAGCTCGCTAGGTTAAAAACCCGAAAGGGCGACCTAGGCAAAAGTTAGAACACAAAAAAAAAGGAAACAAATGAAGAAATAAGGGCTCGCTGGGTTGAAAACCTGAAAGGGCAACCTAGGCAAAAGTTATAGCACAACAAAAAAAGGAGAAAAGGTGAGAGAATGCAGTTTCTAAATCCTCAGCATCTAACTTCCAGCCTGCCAAAGCCTTCAGCATATGCAGAATCTTGACTGACTAAAAGGAAAAACCACGACAGAGCTCGCATAAAACATCAAAATATAACATAACACAGTCCATGAGGTGCAACTTAGGAATAAGTGCCTAAGACATTTAAGATTAGCATTTATTCCTGTACATTTATCTATATACATACTACTTGCTATCTATACCCCCCATTCCTCCCCCCAACTATCCTTTTTATTACAGCCTAGCCCCGAAGCGGCCCATCATCGTCTGCAACGTTCGCCCAGCCATGACCATATATTCTGCAGGGTACAGAAGAGGCTCCAGTCTCACCAGCGTGAGAACCACCAGAAGTGTCCTCATCTTCCTCATCATCAGCATTGTTGTTGTCTTGGACACCAGGACGCCTTGGGCCAGCACCACTTCCACTATGGGTGGCGCCAAGATCCCCACTACTGCTCCCCAATACTGTCTGGTATCCTGGTTTCGGGCTCCGACCGTTCCATTGCCAAGTCTGTTTGATCACGAGGAACAAAGGAAAATACAGAAGCTAGGCCGTAGCCTCATCTGCCAAATTAAGAAATGTCAAACATAGGAAGAGGCGTTTCCTTCCCCACAGAGTACCAGAAAAGCCCGCTTTAAATCTAAAGGTGTATCCATCTAAAATTCTATTCATGAGTTGAAATGTGTCATTACCCCTAGATAATGGTTTAGATTTATTTTATTCTTAGAATAATTGAGTCTGCATTTTAATTCATGCATCATATAAAATAATACTACATTGCATTTAGAAATATGTACAAAGTCTGGTAAAAAATAAACTAATAAATGCAAGTAAACGGAGCTAATGAGCGCGAGAGGAACTACTCCTGCCCAGATTACCACCCATGACTCGAGGGCCGGATCCGCCAATCATGTACTCTCGTCCCCTCGCTCGAGCGCAACTTGATCCGTCGGCTGCATCATCGTCATCATCATCATCATCCCGGTGCTTGGTCTGCCGCACTGCATCATTCCCCCGATAGGAAAACTCGTCCACAAGTCGCTGGTACAATTTGTTGATGCTGAAGAAGCCCCGCAACAACCTCTTATACGTCGACACATTAACTTGGGAAAAGATGTTGAGACAGCAAAAGAAAATATATTAGTCTCCAAAAAAAAATGAAATAAGGCAAGCATAAAAAAAATGATGAAAAAAAGATAAGAAAACATATATATCGTGCGAGCATGCTCTGGGACATGATACTTCTCCGGGATGTCTACATCGGGTAAAACTTCCTCCACAAGTCTTCCGTCATAACGATACCGGAAGGTGGAGAAAGCTTTGGCGGACGCAAAAAATTCTAACTGCACGTCGGAAGCCGGACAAGAAGGCCTTGGCCTATCATAAGCATCAGAGCACGCCTGGTTACTACATGGACATGATGGAGCATAGTCCTCAGAAAATCCTCATAGGCCATGACTGGATAATCGCTAGGAGGCATAAGAAATCTCGACAGGTAAAGATACATGTTCGGCAAGAAGTCCGGGGCAATCACCCAAGGAGGAGGTGCAGGGGGTGTCACTGGAAATGTCGGGAGCATGGAGTGCTGGCGGTTGACCCGTTCACCCATATACAACGAATCAACCATGATAGGCACCATCAGTATCCGGCATCTACTCATCTCCAGAGAGATCATATAAGGTCCCACCAGACCCCTCCAAGGAAATAAATGTACAGTGCCCGGACTCAAGCTGGTTATCCTATCCCGCATCATCACCTTATCCAGACAATGGCCATCGCGATCCAGCCCTACTCGGTTAGCATTCACAAATTCGGCCAAATAAGGTGGCTCGTGAATACGATGGCGCAATGGACCTGGGGTAAAATGAAAAACCGAGTAAGTCCAGACCTGCAAAAAAAATGAATGATGCTGATGAAAAAAAGAGAGACAAAAGCAGGAAAAAGGAAGGATACCTCCCAAGCTAGAGCAAAACCATTAAGGGTCGGCGAATCATTACGGCTAGCCCGATCCATGGAAGCATAAAGCTCGGCCAGGCCTGCCTGCCCCCAGTCATAATTAATAACATGGTCCAAATCCTGCAGACATCCCAGGAGGGAAACCCTCAAAGAGCTGGAAGAATTGGCGAAAAGTGACATCCCTAGGAAAAAGAACAAGAACGCCCTGGCAACGCGAGCTACGACCTCGGTATCATTCTCATCAACCTGCCCGGCGTTTGCTAGAAGCCAGCTCTTAACACTGCCTATAAAGATCTCATCTGTAGATTTATATTCGGGTACAAAACCCAGGAGATCTTCCACCACGTCATGATGATGGCGGAGGGTATAATCCGGCTCCAAAGCCCGGCCAATGCTGGTAGGAATGCCCATGATAGCAGCAAAATCACACAGGGTCAAAGTCGCCTCCCCCCAGCTAAAATGAAAAGTGTGGGTGGTGTCCCACCAATAGTCCCGCAAAATGTCGAAAATAGGCAAATAACTGTGAAAGGGACGAAAGGCCCGCAAGAACTCACTGAAGCCAGAAGCCTCCACCAAAACTCGTGCCGGCAAGGGCATTATGTTATAAATATCTGAAACCTTGTCGCAGCTTGCCCGAATCCTGGTCAGGGTCCTGCGCATCTAAAAAAAGAGAAAAGAAGGAAAGAAAAAAAGAAAACATCAGCATCTTAGCATCAGAAAAAAAAAAGAAAAAAAAAGGGAGGGGAAGGTAAAATTATTATCTTTTATTAAACCTCCTATGCATGTCATTAAATTAGGTCATATAACAAAAAAAGAAAAAAAAAAGAGCATGTTGCATATATCGCATTTTGTAAATAACCATAATAAAATATTTGTGTTTTGCATAATACATCAAAAAAAAATGTTTTGCATTAAAAAAAGAAATAAATGTTGCATTCTTGCATGCATATAAAAAAAAGAGTATTTGCATTCAAAAATAATAATTAAAAAAAATTGCATCTTTTGCATTCAGAAAAAACATGTGTTATACTTTTGCATTAGAAAAATACTTTTGCATTCTGCATATAAGAAAAAAAAATCGAAAAGAAAAAAAATGTATGTTTTGAATTCAAAAATAAATACACGTTGCATTTTCGCATTGAAAAAAAAATAATACCCATGCAACATTTTAGCAAGCATCTAAAAAAATTTTATGTTACATTTGCATTCCCATGCATGAATCCAATAAAAATGATATATGCATGCATTAGCCAGCCATCATTTGCATTCATTTTTCAAATAATTGCATTTTAGCATTCACTTAAATAAAAAAGGTTGCAAATTTTGAAAGGAAAATATTTCTATTGCATTTAGCATACATCTCTGCAGCATGTGCATTCTTAAAAATGAATATTATTGCATAAAGCATTCCTGTTATATTTTGCATGCATCCGAAATATGTCCGAAAATATATCCGAAAAAAAAATGCATCACGTATCTGAAAAGTCTATTGCATAGGCACGCATCATAAAAAATATTTTGCAGCTCAAATATGCATCATATAGTCAAAATATACAAGTTACATGAAATATGCATCGCAGAATCAAATAGTGTCAATTGTTCAAGTATGCATCGCAAAAATAAATAGCATGAATTTCATATTTTTGCTATGGATAAATTACCAAATTGCATCATTTTAGCACATAAATTGCATACATAAACATCATAAGCAAGAACAGGTATGCTCCAAAAGTCCAAAACAGCAAGGAAACTCAGCAGATCTGAAAAATCAACCAAATGGGTTTGAGAAAAAGAATCTTACAGCAGGAATCGGAAGATTAGACACGTGTGTGTTCCGATCACGAAGGATGTTGCCCCAGTCATCCTTTGAGTAGAAATATCTGACGTGATTTCAGATCAAAGGAGGAAGTTCTTTCCTTTCCTCGCCCGAATCTGGATACATCGATGATTTTTCCTTCCTAGATCTTGAGGAAGATGCCATCTATTAAGCAAAACACATAATTTGGTGGAAGAATATTGAGAAAAGAAGAAGAAATGACGAAGAAAGCTCAATCGGCAGCAATGGCAGAAGGAAAAGAACAAAGGAAGAAGAAGGAAATGTTTGTTGTTGCTGCTTCTGCTTCCCCGTAAGTCATAGAGAAAGAAAGGGAGAAGTTTCACTTTCCCCCTCCAAAGTTCAAAAGTTCAGCACTTAAGTCATCAAGTTTCCCAAGTTGCAAAAAGGCCCTTAAAGCTTAACAGAAAGTTAACAAAGTTAGCTTTGTTAACAAAAATTGACTGCCATCCATCAAAATTCAAAAGAAAGCTCACATATCCAGAAGGCTAGTCGCAAAAGAGTCAGAAAAGCAGGAAAAACAGCAGCAGTGAAAGAAAAAGCAGCAGCAAAGGTAAAATTCTCAGTAAAAAGAAATGAAAAGAGCAAAAAGAAATGAAAAGAGCAAAGAGAAATGAAAAGAAGAGAAAAATAAAGAAAAATAAAGAAAGAAAAAATACAACAAAAGAGAAGAAATACAAAAGCAAGCAAGCAGAAATGAAAGAAAGTTCAGCAGAGACAAAATGCAAGGAATAGAAATAAAGAAAGAAAAAGATACAACAAAAGAAGAGAAATACAAAAAGCAAGCAAAAGGAAATCTCCAGAAAGAGTCAGAAATGCAGCAGTAAAAGGAAATCTCCAGCAAAAATCAGAAAATGCGGCAAGAAGAGAAAACTCAGCAGCAGAAGCAGTAGAAGCAGCATAAGCAGCAGAAGCAGCAAATGCAGCAAAGAGAAATTAAGAAAGCAGAAGCAAAAGCAGCAGCAGAAGCAAGAGCAACAAAAGCAAAAGCTGCAGCAGAAGCAAAAACAAGAGAAGTAAAAGCAGCAGCAGAAGCAAAAGCAGCAAAGGTAGCGAAAGCAGCAAATGCGGTGACATAACAAAAGCAAGAAAACGTAAAGAAAGGTAAAGTATTCATATTTTACATGCATGCATCTCACTTGGTCTCACCATCGCATTCGACGAAGGATGTCCACCCCTGAGGATGCGATGTTTTCCTACTTTCTAGGAGTAGCGTAGGATCATCTCATCACAGGGCGTAACCCCGAGACGAGTGATCAAAGTTGAATCTTATCCCATCATTGCATTCGACGAAGGATGTCCACCCTTGAGGATGCAATGTTTTATAATGTGTTCCACCATCGCATTCGACGAAGGAAGGATGTCCACCCTTGAGGATGCGATGTTTTCCTGCTTTCTAGGAGTAGCGTAGGATCATCTCCTCACGGGGCGTAACCCCGAGACGAGTGATCAAACTTGAATCTTATCCCACCATTGCATTCGACGAAGGATGTCCACCCCTAAGGATGCAATGTTTTATGATGTGTTCCACCTGAGTGTTCAACCTTTTCTATGAGGGGGTGTATACCCCGGGCAAGTGAAAAGGTTAACGTATTCCGACGAAGGGCCATACCCGGAGGATGTGATCTATCCCACCATCGTGTTCGGCAAAGGGTTCAACCCTTTAAGGATGCAATGTTTGATCTTGGTATTCCACCTAGCGTTGTTTGTTTGCATCGGGTTGGACTACGTTTGGTCTGATTTCTTTTATTAAGGGATGCGTAGGCAGCCTACTTCGGTAGGTCCGACCATCAAAACACTTAATTTGCATATTTGCTTAAAAACTACGATAACATGCTACAACCGACTAAATATGTCTAGGGTATGCAAGATTTGACATGCATTATAAACTGCTGCATTATAACTGCTACCTGTTACATCACTCCCCATTATAATTTCCACGAAATTAGGGAGTCTATTTCTTATCAATGATGTTCGTTTACTCGGTAAGCTGTGGGTTACCCGTAAACTCCATCGTTGAGGGGCTCTGTAGACACCCCAATTTCGTACCCCTAGGTATGTGACATGACATGCGATATCAAGACCTGTTAAAACTTAACAAATGTTAAGTTATAGGGTTTAAAAATGCAAAAAGAAAAGCAGGATGCGTAAAACAGTGAAATACAGGGGCTAAAGTGTCAAAAAGAAGGCTAAAAAGGGAACCAAGCGCCACCACCATGCAAACCAGGCGCGGCGCCTAGAACCCCCATGGGTGGCGCCAGTGAGGCCCACAACATCCTTTTCTTGCACTTTTCTGTTTTCCCCTAAACAAGGGATGATGGGAATGGAAAGAGTGATGCACTTCATGTATCTTGTTTTTCCCTAAACAAGGGAGGATGAGACACGGGAAACTCAAAGCACTCATAGTGACCCAGAATGTACAACAATCCAAAGTGAGGCAGGGCGTATTCCGACGCGCCTTCACAACATCCTTTTTTTGCACTTTTCTGTTTTCCCCTAGACAAGGGACGATGGGAATGAAAAGGGTGATGTATTTTATGTATCTTGTTTTCCCCTAAACAAGGGAGGATGAGATACTGAGAAATCCAAAGCACTCATAATGAACTAAAGCACACTCTGTGACCGAGGCGTATTCAACGCGCTTTTTGACAACACTATTTCTGCACTTTTAATTTCGCCTTCCCCTAAACAAAGGAGGATGGAATGGAATGTGTGATGTCCTTCCGCATGCCGCGCTCCCCTAGAAAAGGGCGCATGAGGTCCGAGAGCATTCCGGGGCACCCACACTGGACGTGGGTGCTTTCTCCCGAAAAACTCGCCTCCACGTTCAGGATGTGGCCAACAAGTTGGACGCAACGATTAATGTGCCCGTCAAACCCGCTCCGTCATTGAATGGGAAGTTATTCAGCTCCCCACGAAGGCTATAAAACCCCTCAAATCAAAGGAGGGTGGTATGTGATTTCTAAACCAAGGCTAAACTCTGTCAAATTGCTTACTCAGTTGAGTGTTAAGCTGATTCATACACCGGAGTGCTTTTGCAGGGAAAGCCCCTGCCCAGTTCACAGCTATTGTTTGCATTTTAGGTTTGGGCCGACCTTGGAAGTATCGGATAAAATTGAAAGCCAGATATCCGTTTAGTTGAAGCCCAGTGCATCCTTAGATTAATTTGGACGCATCAATTGGTTCCATTGCCGGGAAAGTTTGCTAGCGCAATTTTATTTTTCAACGACTTTACAGGTTTCAGTCATGGAGGCAAATAGTGTCAATGGTATCAATGGTGGTAATCAAGTAGAAGAGATACATACGGCAACACCCATAATGAACCTTCTAGCTGATAATAATCCACCACTTCCACATGATGCTCGTCATCAGTTTAATCAACGACAGCGTTTGGCCAATAAGTTCGGGAGGAAGCTTTACGCCAGAGGGCGATATATCTGGGGCAAATGCACCGGTTGAATTTGCAGTTAATCGCAATGGGTAAGCCCCCACTGCCCATTGAATTTGAGCCCCTTCCAGGCTTGCCCGCGCCAAGTCAAGCAGCCAGCGTATCCAGGTCGGGGAGGAATCCCCAACATCCAGTACAGGTTCCTTCGCAACCTCGTGAGCAGGAATCCAACGAGGGATGAAGCCAGCAGGAAGGACGGGCCAGTCACAGGGTTGTTCCGAGTGTACATTCTCGATTGGGACCCCGGGCAGGAGAGGATTCGGCTCAGTCTCGCCGCCGTAGAAGATTACCTTCTCCGCGAAGGTCGCATCATCGCCGTCCTCGTTCACCGTCCCGATGCCGGTCACATGTTCGCAATCATCGTACTCCATCTCCTAGGAGATCACATGCTCATCGTCCTCGGACACCTTCGCCCAAAAGGTCTTAAGCTCATTTGTCTCATCATTCCAGTTGAAATTGAACATAAAGCTTATTGGGTTGTCAAAGACTTAAACTTAGATTTAACTTTGGCCGGTGAGGAAAGATTGTTTCAATTAAATGAATTAGAGGAACATAGGCTAAATTCGTACGAGAATGCTAAAACATATAAAGAAAAGACCAAGAAATATCATGACATGGGATTGGCCAATAAAATGTTTCAACCAGGATTGAAAGTCTTACTCTTTAATTTTAGGCTTAGGTTATTCCCTGGAAAATTAAAATCAAAGTGGTCTGGTCCTTTCACAATTGTCCGAATTTATCCTTATGGAGCAATTGATATAAGAAATCCAAGAACCAATGAAGTGTTTAAAGTTAATGGTCACCGACTCAAACCGTACCTTGAATCGATGTCAGTCGAATGAAAAATAGAACTAATTCGTCTAGCTGACAATGCACCACCTGATGATTAGGTTTGCAGTTGGGTCGAGCCAAAGACGTTAAACAAGTACGCTAAGTGGGAGGCAACCCACTATGATGAATTTTATTTGCTTCTGTAGTTAATTTAAATATGCTATTCTCCGTTAAATTTAATTTTGGACATTTAATTTTGAAATTAAATATGCCAAAATCCAAGTTTGGGGGAGAAAAGCATCTTAGTTTTGTATTTATATGTTGCTAATATTGTTAGTTTAGAGTCTTTGTAGAATTTTTAGAATGCAAGAAAGTAACGGAATATAACGGAACCTAACGGACGGACCTAAGTGTAAAACTGCTGAAAAGGATGAAAAGAAATTAAACAAGAGTGGAACAATCCGCCTACCTTGCGGACGCAAGGTGCCCAAGGCCTTGCGACCGCAAGGTCCCCATAAATGCAGGTAGCGTGAACGGCATCATGCAGTACGAGGGAATCAACGCCAGCATAACTGCTTACCTTACGGACGCAAGGTAAAAGAGACCTTGCGACCGCAAGGTCCCTTTATAAAAGAATGCGCCGGGCTCTATGGCAGATCACCCGAAAATCTTCCTTCCTCCTTCAAGCAGGCAGCAAACTCTCTCTCTCTCACTTCCAAATTCCGGCAAGATTCAGCAAGTCCTCCCAAATTTCGGCCCGATCTTCAAGAAGCTCCCTCCTTCAACTCCCCTCCCACCTTCATCCTCCATTGCAAGCCATTCGAAGTTTGAAGAAAGGTGAAGACTCCATTTTTGCCGACGAGAAGCTCAAAATCCGGCGACTCCCCACCTTCAAGCTGCAAAATACCAAGTAATTCTAACCCCTCTTTTAGTTTTACGTACGAAAATATTTTGCATGTTAGGGTGTTAGAATAATTTACATAGAAATACAGTTTTTGCATGCTTTAGGTGATAGTTTAATTTTTTAATTTTTTAAAAAGGAGAATAATATTTTTATTTGTTAAAATATTTTTTTGCCCAAACATTATGGCCCCAAAACGTAGGAACACCGGCCCCTATTCTTCTCGCCCTGTCGAGGAGGAAGAGCAAAATTTTGACCATCGCCGCTTCATATCTTTTGAGGCATCGGAGAGATATATCGCTAGGCTCTCCAAGTCCTTGATTCCCGAGAGGGGATTCAAGGCTGCTGAATTTGGCCTCCACAATGAGTTTACAGCGCGTAGGTGGGGTATTTTGACTGAGTCTCCGGACAAGGCAATCGTGCCTATTGTCCGTGAGTTCTATGCTAATGGCCACATTAGCATAGACGGTGGGGTAATAGAGACCGTTAATGTTAGGGGCATTAGTGTTAGCTTTACGTCCCAAAGCATTAACATGTACTATGGCACCTCCAACTTTGCGGAGGATGCCGACGACTTTAGCCACCACCTTTCTTCCCATATCCCTGTCGAGGTGGTCAATGCGACCATCTCCCATCCTGGTGTGGTGTGGACCCAAAACCGCAACCCACCATTCGGTCCACGCACCATGGAGGAGTCCTTCTTTTTGGACACAGCCAGGCCCGTGTTCAAATTTATTTGCTCCCGCCTCATGCCTTCCGGTCACCAACACACGGTGACTTGGGCTATGGCCGTCCTGATCTACACCATCATGACCGGTGGGTCTGTCGATGTCGGCCGCCTGATCAACGGCCAAATTAAGACCCTGATTAGAGGTACCACAAATGCGGGGTTCGCGTTCCCGCATTTGATTACCGGACTGTGTAAGGACGCGGGAGTTAGGTGGCCTCGACACTCGGAGAGGCTGAGAGATGTGCCCGCTATTACTAGGGCTATTTTGTTTAAGCACCGCCAACAGCCGCGAAAAAGGGTTCCTCACGAGGAGGAACCCGAAGAGGTGGAGGAGGACCCACTAGTGGGGATCTCCAACGGGCAAGAGGAGCTTGCCCTTGAGGTTGACATGATCAAGCAGCAGTTGGCACTCATGCGTGCCAACCAAGAAGATCTGTTCGGTTGGGTCAACACCGTGGGGAAAAATATCTCCAACCTTTATGAGATACCGCCTGGCACGATCCCCGAGTTTCGTCCTCGTTAGTTATTTCCTCCCGACTCACCATGAGTCGAGGCCCAAGTTGCATCCTCTTTCGTTAGGTGGGCCTGCTATGTCCTTTTGATATTTGTCCTTCCCCATCAAGTCTCTCATATGTTCCTCAATTTTGGGGACAAAATAGAAATTAAGTTTGGGGGGGGGATTCTAAGCCCAGAGTCTTAGTAGGTCCTAGCCTAAGGAGGAGTGGAGTTGGGCTACGTTTTTAGGGTGGGGAAAATTTTCTTTTTCCTCTATCGTGTTTTCTCCTCACCCGCCTTTCTTGCTTTTGAATTTTTCTTATTTTCGGAGATGTTGCCTTGACCAGAATACTATAATTTTGGATGCTCGTAGATTCCTGCCATGGGGATCCATCATCAATTGTATCATCATCATCTCCAATATTCTTTATTAAAAAATATATATATATATTAAAAAATTCCATCCTCGAGTTTTGGTGTGGTAGTACTAGTCGATGAAGAGTTAATGCAATGAACCACATAACTTGTCAGTAGATCCTTCTGGAATTTACTTGATTTTGCGAAACTCCTACTTTTCTCCAAATTCTTCATGCACCCACACCAGTCATAATTATGGATTGATTAGAATAGTTTTATAAAGTTTATAGCACCTACTTCATTCCAACAAGATATGCACAAGAATATGAAGAATAGTCATCCGAACATGATTGTTTCATTAAATTGTAACTTAGGGTCAATTGCATGATAGTTAGATCCCTTGGATTTTGCTCACTTATATATCTCAAGCACACTTTCGAACCGTGTCTGCATGTTAGTCTCAATTGTCCCTACCATCTGTCTTAGCGAATGCTTATGTGAAATCCAGTGATGCTAAACATTCAACCCCACAATTCCCATAGTTGATATGATATTTTGTGTGTCTTACTTGCTTTAAAAACTACATGAGCATTTGGCATTAAGAAATGACTTAGGCCATCTTTGGATCGTTAGAGTCTAAATATTCCCTGACTTTTACTAAAAATATCCTTAGTGTCCTCTTTTGAGCCTAATTAAAAAGAATGGAGTGTGCTAAGCACACATTCAACCGCCATTCGACATCGATTCTATTACCCACATTAACTAACCCTAAAAGCCTATACACTTTTAGCCTACCCTTTGAGAGAGTAGGATGTGGGTGGGGAAAAATTTTTATGGGACCATTGTTTTTAGTCAAGCAAATTTTCTGATGATTTCTTCTTCACGTCGAAAAAAAATATATCCCTGACCTTTACTAAAAATATCACTAGTGTCCCCTTTTGAGCCTAATTAAAAAGAATGGAGTGTGCTAAGCACACAATAAACCCCCATTCGACATCGATTCTATTATCCACATTAACTAACCCTAAAAGTCTATACACTTTTAGCCTACCCTTTGAGAGAGTAGGATGTGGGTGGGGAAAAAAATTATGGGACCATTGTTTTTAGTCAAGCAAAATTTCTGATGACTTCTTCTTCCCGTCGAAAAAAAAATAGAGAGAAAAGAAAAAAAAATAGATCGACGAAAAATGAAACGGGAGAAGAAGAGTGCAAGAAGATTCAAATGAAAGCATAGCTTTCAAGAAAATATGTTAGAAAAATATTGCTGAGAAAAATGATAAGATATTTTTAGATTATATTGTCCAAAACAAGTTTGGGGGGGAAAGAAGAAAACTGAAAAGTAAAAGAAAAAGAAAATACCCCCCACTTGTAGTCTTTGCAGGTCCTAGCCTAAATAGGGAAAACTTCCTTTTGCTTGGAAGTATGAGGGATAAATGGTAGTCTTACTCTCTCACTTTGAATTCCAATCCCTTTCCTTCATATCCCCCAACACCATGGCCTCACATTACAAGCTAATAAAGACCTAATGATCTTCTTGTCAATGCTTGTGTGTGTTTTCTTTGCTAAGTGAGTCATATAGAATTGATCTAACACTTCATATTCATGTTATTAGCCAAAAGCTCACTGTGTTAGCATAATCTTAGCTATTACAAGTAATTGGGATAGGAAAGCATTGTATGTCATACATAGAAGTGCATGGGATGGATGTATAAGTTTTTGAAATCCTTGGTGACCTCTCTTTCTGTAATAGACCGGGTTTGGATGGTAGATCTCATACTTCATAATGCATTGGTTTTAGTTAAATTCTGATTTTCATATGAATGTGGTGCTTAGCTTAATAAAACTGTTTTAGTTGAGATATTCTCTAAGACTGGTGATCACACAGACACGGAGAAATTAAGAGTAGTAGCAGTTTTAAGAAAAAGTCAGTTGGTTTTATGTGACTAAGTCTACACATATATGGTGAGCATCGGACTGAGACTGTTTTGTTATGCCATGCTATTATAACTTGAGGTTGAAGCCAAAAAGATTTTTGTTTTATGTTTAGTTTAATTTTTATCTGATTTTGTATTTATTAGTTTTTGTATTTATCTGCATAGTCGAGTCACTCGTAAGAGTCTCCTTGAGTTTGTGGGTTTCTAGAGGAGTGTAAATAGTGTCACCTTCCAAAAAGATTTTCGTTATTTAAATGCTTTTGTATTTATAAGTATTGTTTACTCGTGGACGAGCAAAGTTTAAGTTTGGAGGTGTTTGATCGATGTATTTTATACGTCGATTTCCTATACTTCTATGACTTAAATTGAGGAATTCCACGAGGCTTTTGGCTACTGATATGTGTTTTTAAGTGATTTTGTGAGTTTTAGGGTTTTAGGTGAAAGTATATAAATTATAAGGCTTTTTGGTGAAAATTCCGAGAAGGGGCCAGAGTGTAAAATTGAAGAAGAAACGAAGATGACCAGGCTGGGCACCTTGCGGTCGCAAGGTGCAATCTACCTTGCCTTCGCAAGGTAGGCAGAAACTTCATAAAACAAAGCCTGGATAAATCAAGGACCTTGCGGTCGCAAGGTGCCTTATACCTTGCGACCGCAAGGTGGTCAGAATGCCCAAAATTACGTTTTCACAAGAGATCCAATTGCCCTACAACTCCATGGTATAAATAGAGGCTGGTAGCCAAGGCTTAGGACGGTTGGAGACGGCTAGAAAACAGTTCTCTATAGCTTTAGAATAGATTTTAGGTTGTATAACATAATTAGTCATTGTAATTACAAGTATTGAAGATCTATTCATGTATTCAATCATCTCCATGTACTGTTCATCTTCAAGGATGAACTAAATCTTCATTAATCTAGGAGGTGGGAGGTAACTTGTATCGAATCTATGTTTTAATCTATATTTTTATTCATTCAATTCTTGTTGATTGTGGTGATTATCAATCCCTCTATTATTTCACTTTGAACAAATGAATGTAATCGTAAATAATAAACGCCTAGAGGTGCGGATAACTGCATGATCAATGTGCATATGTCGTACACTGGCTCACCATCACAATAAATTGAACCTATCGATGCACGAGAGTGATAAGTTAGGGTCAGGTTCCATATATGATCTAAGTGACAGTTAGATCATATGTTCTTGTGCCTAGGATATAGAATGGATGGATTATTTGAAGATGGAGACTGAACGGTAATTCAACAGGCTATATCTATATTATGTAAACGAACCCAAGAGATTGAATGATAATCTATTAAAATAAGCATAGAGGAAATACAAGTGAAACTCGAATCCTTGATTTTCATCCACCATAAGATCTTCATAAATTGTAATTGCTGCTAATTAGTTAAACAAGAATAATTATAATTAGTTTAGAATAGAATTAATATAAAAACCCCCTTAGATTAATAATTTGCTATCAATAAATTGTACTATCTGTGATCTTCTTGTCTCTGTGTTCGACCCTTGCTTCCGAAAACTATTCTCCAATAGTCTTGTCCACTTGCAAGGAAAATAATTAAAATAAGACATCGATCAAGGAGCATGCAAGGATGTGATGTACTATTCTTGTTTCCATGGTTTGGAGTTGAAGGATGACCGCCTTAAACCCTATGCAGGAACTTTGGAGGGCTTCACTAATCATAAGGTGTCGGTTAAAGGCACAGTCGAGCTGGAAGTCTTCATTGGTGAAGGAGATCGCTCCCGAGCAGAAAAAATCACCTTCATGGTGATTGACCTGAAATCTCCCTACGACATAATCTTAGGAGTGCCCAGCATGACGAAGTTTCAGATGGTCGCTTAAATCCCTCACCAGCGGGCAAAGTTTTACACAGACCAGGGGGGGTCTTGAAGAGACAGCCCCGGGCAGTGCTAGAGTATGTCCGGGATAGCCAACGGAAGAAGCAGAAGCTGACTCTCGAGGATGGCGAGCAGAAAGTCACAATCAGTCACAAGGAAAAGTCTCACGTAACTATGGGGCCATTGCCCATTGCCATGATTGGTGAGAGTTCTGTCTAGGGTGAGCAACGCTCGCAAGAGGTGGACGCTTGCCCTTTGCCGACAATGAGGTTGGGGCGCATAAAGAACTGACGGAAAGCATGGAGTTGGATCAGCAAACTTGTCCTTTGCCGACGATGGGGTCGAGGAGGCAAGGGGAGCAGAGGGAGCCGATTGAGAACATTGAGCTGGATCAACTTGATTAGGTGGAAACTCAGGCAGACTGAGAACATCGAGCCGGATCAGCTTGAGGAGGTGGAAACTCAGGCTGAGGAAGAAGAAAAAGTGGAATGCGACACGCTCCAGATGCGAGATGAGCCCGAGTTTACAGCCCTAGGACGAGCTTGAGGAAATTGTTATCAATTTTGCTTATCCCGAGCAGAAAATAAAGATTGGAAGAGCACTGTCGGTTGAAGCTCGGGCTAGTTTGGTCAAGCAACTCCAGAGCAGCTTGGATGTGTTCGCGTGGCGGCCAGAAGATATGCAAGGGGTTAGCGAGGACGTTGCAGTTCATTGCCTTAGCATAGATCTAGCTTTTAGGCCAATTCAGCAGCAGCCTAGAGTATACTCCACAGAAAAGGATAAGGCGATCAAGGAAGAGGTGGAGAAATTGCTTAGCGCAGATATTATCGAGGAGATACACTATCCAACTTGGCTGGCCAATGTGGTCATGGTCAAGAAGTCAAGCGGTAAATGGAGGATGTATGTTGATTTCACCGACCTCAATAAGGCATGCCCGAAAGATTGTTATCCTCTTCCTCGCATCGACAAGCTGGTTGACGCCATATGAGGCTTTGAGTTCTTGAGCTTTATCGATGCATACTCAGGATATCATCAGGTGAAGATGAACGAAAAGGATAAAGAATTGACTGCATTTCGAGTAGCAGGGGGCCTCTATTGCTATAAGATGATGCATTTCGGCTTAAAGAATGCAAGAGCTACTTATCATTAGATGGTGAATAAGGTCTTCAGCTAGCAGATTGGCAGGAATGTTGAAGCCTATATTGATGATATGGTCGTGAAATCTAAGGGGCATGATCACACCATCGACTTGGAAGAGACATTTAGCAACCTCAGGAGGAACAACATGAAGTTGAAACCGAGCAAATGTGTGTTCGGTGTGAAGGCAAGAAAATTTCTGGGGTTCATGGTGAACGAGAGAGGGATTGAGTCCAATTTTGAAAAGATCAAGGTGTTGATCACAATGAAGCCTCCTTGGTGCATCAAGGATGCAGCAGCTTAACGGTAGGGTTATCGCTCTCGGTCGCTTCATTTCCAAGTCGGCAGAAAGGTGCCTGCCTTTCTTCAAGGTGCTCCGGGGAAACAAGGGGTTTGAATGGACAGAAGAGTGTCCGGAGGCTTTCAAGCAACCGGTGAAGAATCTAGGGCAGCCTCCATTGTTAAGTAGCCTAGTTATGGGTGAGCATTTGTTTGTGTACCTTGCGGCCACAGAGCAGGCTGTGGCCGTCGTTCTAGTTAGGGAAGAATGTAACCTTCAAAAGCATGTTTATTATGTTTCCAAGGCCCTTACTGCGGTAGAAGGGCGCTAGTTTAATGCAGAAAAGTTAGCTTATTTGCTTGTTGTTGCTGCTCGAAAACTTCGAGCTTATTTTTCTGCACATCCAATTATTGTATACACAGATACCCCCTTCAGGAAAATTCTGCATAAGCCGGATTCTTCTGGTCGTTTGCTCACCTGGTCAATTGAGCTGATCAAATTTCAGATTGACTACCAACCTCGACGAGCTATAAAAGCACAAGCTTTGGTAGATTTCGTGGCTGAGACTAGTTTCAAGGATTCAGGCGAGGAGGAGGTTTCCTCCCAGACTACATCAGTGAATGGTCTAGTTCAACGACCTCGCCCAGATTACTGCTGGGAGTTGCATGTGGAAGGTTCAGCTAGTAAACTCAGAAGCGGAGCAGGTCTCTTATTGGTCCCCCCAGAGCAGGATGTGGAATTTGAGAAGGCTTTACGTTTCAAATTCCCCGCATCTAACAACTAGGCAGAGTATGAGGCTTTGATCGCCAGACTTGAGCTCGCACAAGACGTAGGAGTACGTGAGCTCGTGGTTTATTGTGATTCACAGTTGGTAGTCAATCAGGTCAAAGGGGACTATGTTGTTCACCATCCAGTTCTGGTTCGATACTATGCCATGGTGAAAGAAATTTTGAAGGATTTCGATTATTGGGAGCTGGTCAGAATTGGCCGCGAAGATAACATGCGTGCAGATTATCTTTCGAAGATGGCTGAAGAGGAAATTCAATTCTTGCATCCCGGGGTCATGATTGAATACTTTGAAATACCGGCGATAGAGAAAGAGGTAATCATGGATATTGAGTGTGCAACGAAATGTTGGATTGATGACTTAAAAGATTACATCGAGCAAGGGGTGTTGCCCGAGGATAAGTTGGAAGCGCGAACCATTCAGAAACGAGCATGTCGATATCTCGTCCTGGATCGAATCGTGTACAAGCGACCATATACCCTGCCCTTGCTCAGATATGTGTTGCTAGAGATGACTGAGGGGTGCTAGGTGAAATCCATGAAGGAAAGTGTGGCGGTCACCCGAGTCAACAGTCACTTGCTGAGAAGGTTCTAGCTATAGGTTTTTACTGGATTACTCTGAGGCGAGATACAGAGATGTATGTTCGGCGATGTGATAAATGTCAACGTTACGCTGATATACCTCGGTTACCTTCTACCGAGTAGAATTTGGTGGCAACATCTTGGCTGTTTGATATGTGGGGTATAGACCTGATCGGTCCTTTCCCGTTAGCTCGCTCAAAGTTTAAATATGCGGTGGTCGCCGTGGATTACTTCACCAAGTGGATAGAAGCCAAGCCTCTAGCAACTATCAACGAGGTAAACGTAATTGACTTTGTACATGAGCATATATGGTGTCGTTTTGGCGTACCACGGGCTATAGTCTCTGATCATGGGACTTAGTTCTCGGAAAATTTTACAAAGGCTTGTGAGCAGATGCGTGTGAAACACTGGCAATCTTCAGTCTCGTACCCTTAAGGCAAGGCTTGCGAGCAGATGCGTGTGAAACACTGGCAATCTTCAGTCGCGTACCCTCAAGGCAATGGACAGGCTGAGGCCGCCAACAAGCAAGTTTTGCATGCCCTCAAAAGAAATCTTGAAGACAAAGCAAGAAGATGGGTGGACGAGCTACCGTCAGCCTTGTGGGCGGTCAGGACAACGGTCATGGGGCCTACGGGGGAAACAGCTTTCTCCCTCGCTTATAGGTCAGAGGCCATGGTACCAGTGGAGATGTACCTGCCGAATCACATAGTGTCACAATATGATATGGAACGTAATGATCTAGCTCGCACAGTAGATCTCGATTTTTTGGAGGAGAAACGAGTGGAAACCAGAATGAGGATGGCAAACTATAAGCAACGAGCAAAAGCCCACCGCGACAAGAGAGTTCGAGGTCGGCCTTTTGCTGTGGGCAATTGGGTCCTGAGGAAAATTGAGGCAACGGGCCATCGAGCAGAATGGGGAAAGCTCTCTCCTAATTGGGAAGGCCCATTCCAAGTTGTTAGAGTGGTCAGAGAAGGGCTATATGTTGCGAACCGAGGAGGGCAGCAAGCTGAGGCATCCATGGCACACAGATCATTTGAAGAAATATTACCATTGATGGGAAGAACACAAGTTATTTGTTTTACCTTCTCCTCAATTGTTAGTTGGGAAAGAAAAAAAGTTTGTGTCAGACTTTATTTCTTTGATCTCAGCTGATTGCGCTTTATGTTACCTCAATTATGCTTTTTAACGAGCCTGGGTTTTTCCTACTCTGTTAAAAAGTTGGTGTTCAAGGGGTATGCAATTGTCATCTCGATTATTCCTTTTTTCACTAAAAAGAATTTTCTGTTTGTGGAAAAGGGAAGGTGTTCGAGTGTGCGTTAGTTGTGTCTCATGGCTTTTCATTGAGCTCATTATGAGTATGTACGACTGAAACGATAGGTGTTTGAATATATCAAACATTGTTAAGCAATCATAAATATTGATATTGAAAGCACAGAAACATTAATATTACATACTAGCAGAAGTTTTAATATTGTTTTGCAGCAAATGATAAAAGTATCAAGTGTCACGGCGTGCAGGCCCAAAAAGAAACCTAGGGGTCTAGGGGAACCTCTTGTGCAGTGGTCTGGCAAGTGTTTGATGTTTCTTTATTGGAAGTCTCTTCGATCACGATCACATCTCCGTCATCCCCGGCGGCGTGAGTAGCTAAAGTTGCAGCGTCCTGTGACTTGGCCATCCAGATTTGGGTCATCAAATCGGTTATCGTCACTTTAGCGGCCTCAGGAGGGGTCCAGACTGCAAAGCCCTTTTTGTGCGTCTGATTGGGCCAATGATGTCAGCTCGTCCTCAGTATAAGGTACAAAGGCGTGATCTGGCCGAGCAGAGGAGCAGAAAGGGATGTTAGTCCCCCATTCAGCGAACATTTCAGGTCGGATATCCATCCCGCTGCAAGCTAATTGCCTTAAGACGTGGTGTACTCCTTGGAGATAAAAGGATATGCTTCTTCCTCAACATAGGCTTGGAAGTCTTCAGAGTTTTTATACTCAGCAATTACCGCTTCCCTATGTTCCCCGCTGGGCTTGGACAGTTCTTCCCTCAGCTTCTTTTCCCGTTCGGCTGCTTCAGTTTTGGTTTGCTCCAGCTCGTTGAGTGTCGCCTTGAGTTCTTTTCTCACTGCCCCAATGTTGTTGATGGTAGTTTCCTCGGACTTCTTGGAGAAGTTAAGGTGAGCCTCCAGGGTTCTCTTTTCCTCCTCAAGCTTTGAAAGCTCAGTCACTTTCATTGTCATAGCTTCTTCACTCTGCTTGAGCTCGGCACGAAGAAAGTTGACTTGCTCTTCAAGTTTGTTTTTTCTCCGTGAACAGCAAGCCGGAGGACTTCAGATTCTCAATTAAGCGGTCATATAACAACTCTGTCTTGGTGGCCACCTGAAAATGAAAGGCAAGTCACCATTAAAGCATATAAGGCTTACTAATTCTTACAAACAACCAGGGAATAGACTACCTTGGCCATGCACATCCCGATCTCACCAACTAAGACCGAGCTGGAGTGCTCGACACTTCTTTTCCGAAGGCCAATGTGACAAAGCCTCTTCATTATGCCCAGCCCGACGGTGGCCGCATATCCTCCGTGTTTGTTCGTGTTAATGTTGTTCAAGTCGGGAACATCGGCCAACTCGGTGATCATATGGGCAGCAAGCTCCCGAGTCTCGGGCATTTGAAAGTTTTCTCTGTGCCATGAGGGCACCCGGGAGCTGGACGTCCCAGCTTGATCGCTTCCCTCTGTCCTCGATCTGGTTTTCCTGTGAACAGGGGGTTCAGGGGCAGGACGCTTAGTACGCAGCGTTTCAGTGGTGGTCACAGTAAGGTCCGGGGTGGTAGCAGTAGGAATGGCAGTGGGGATAGGATTGGCAGCTCGGCCTGGCTCATTTCGTCCTTCGGCTCATTCCATGTCCCGTGTTAGCAGCAGGAACGGTGGGCAAACGGGTACGTTCTTGGGCGGCTAGCTGGGTGTTCCTCCTCGATGAACCCCTCTTCATGGCCTGAAGGAATTTGTTGGTGTCTTCCAGCTGCGTCATATCTATAAATGAATTCATGAAGGAGTCATAAGAATTCGGGCTGAAGAAGAATGTAAGATGCAGACATAGGGAAACTAATATGCAAACCATTAAGTGAAAAAGTTGGGGTACAATTGGTCCCAACTTGCTCGCAATCTGGGCACTCGCTTGGAAATTTCCCTCCATGACAATTGCCCCAAAATGGGTAAGGCTCTTCGGCATCAATGGTGACCCGTGGTTCTACTCCCTCTACGGGCCAATTCAATACACCGGCTAGACGCAGTAAGGAGGGGTCCGATGTGAGGGCTACCCAATCTAGTACCCAGTCTTGTCTGCCTTTGCCTTCTTTAGCACCGAGGAGAGTCTTGAATGCTCGGGCTACCCGTGGTTCCCTAGATTGGAACGCATTTTTATCATACTTGGGAATGCCCATGTCCTCCAAGTACGGGGCAAAGGGCCAGCCAACTCGAGACTTAACTAGCAAGGCTTTGGCATCTCAGGCTTCCACTTTGTTGGGACCGTTATTGAGAAGTTTGAAGTAGTTGGGGTTGGAGCAGCCTGTGATGTGCCCATTTTTCCTATCCAGCGAGAACAAGAAGAATTTTCTGAACAAAGCCCTATCGGGTTCAAACCCGAGCAGCCTACAAGCAACGGTGTATGCGACCAGAAATCGTACGGTGGTGAGGGTTAGGTCGCAGGGGAGGGCGTTATTGTAAAGAATAAATTCGACTATGAAGGGATCTAGGGGAAGGCGCAGGACGACCAGGAAAAACTCAAAATAAAAGACCATGCGCTCCCCTTGATAGTTATGACCCATCTTTCTCAATGTCCAGATCGAAAGTCTTCAATGGGTAATCTTTTGGGATCAATACCTAAGGAGTAGAACCAAGCGGAAACGTCTTCTTCACTGGTCAGATTGTCCCAACTCATCATGGCAGGATCGTTGGACACGGGTTTTCTCCCTTTACGGCGAACAACTCTCTTCTTTTTCTCTCGATGGAGCGCTTGTGCTTGGACTGTCAGAGTCAGAGCGCTTGTCCTCATCAAGGTTTTTGCTCGGTTTCAATGATAATGTTGACATTATGATCCATGGCCTGCTCGGTTTCAGCATTTGTCGCATTTTCTTCACCGGGAGCGATCAGGGACTCCTGCTCGGGTAATTTAGGTTGGCCATTGGTGTTTAAGATCGCATCTGGCTCAGTTCCTTCAAAGCTAGTGGAATCAACTTCGTAGCTTTCTTCTTCCTCGCTTGAGGCTCCATGGTCGTAGCTACGCCCTTCAATCTCCGAGCCAGTGTCATTTAGAGTCGTCAAGACAGGCCTGCGGGGCGGGTTTGCCCGCGGGCCTAGAAAGCCCGGTGCAAAACGGGCCAGGGCGGGAAAGCCCGCATACATAACGGTCCCAAAAAACTCATGACCCAGCCCACCCCGCTGCGGGATGCGGGCAAACCCGCACAAAATTGAATTTATTTAATTATTTTTATTTATCATTAATTATTTAATTGTCAATTGAAATTTAAAATTTTTAGTCCTTATTTTCATAATCAGATCTCTATTCAGATTGTAAATTTTTAGTCCTTATTTTCAAAATCTGAAAAGTTATAACAAAGTGTTCCTCATCCCAAATTGAAGGCCAATGTGAATGCACGATCCGGAGGAGGATTGCGCCGGAGAAGAGTGACGGCGTGATGACTGATGACTAATGCTTTCCTGATTAATGTTCATTGTCATTTAACATTTTTATCTCTTAACAATTGTTGAAGAAGATACAGAACCCATCAGGAATGCAAATCTGGCTACAATAGGAGAACCCACAGATCTGCAGTGGAACCCATCATTTTTCTCTTCTTCCGCAGCAACCATGGCCAAGCCACCAAGCATCAATCCGTCTCGAAAGGAACCCAGATCTGTTACAAAACCAAAAAAATACATAACCCATCGTCTTTCTCTTCCTCCGAGATCAGTGACAAAACCCAAAAATGCAAAACCCCTTTTTCTCTTCCTCCGCCGGCGAAACCGCCATGGCTAAGCCACCAAGCAGTTAGCTACGAAAATTCATATCTGGGTTGCTATGAAAATCTGGATCGCTCATCGAAGAAACAACGGAATCAGTCAATCCGGGAAGCTCATAAAGTGCCAAGAGATGGACTATAACTCAACTATGCAGGCCTCATTCGGGAAATGGGTTTGGACTTTCCTTTTTCCACGAGTTGACAGGGCCTAAAAATCCCAGTTAGCTATGAAGAAGAGAGAGAGAGAGAGGTCGATCCCATTCCCAGTTGATGAAGAAGAGAGAGAACAGTAAGTGTCGTGAGATTTTGATGAGAGACTGAGAGTGATTCAGTTAATGAAAATATGAGAATGGGACCTAACTCCTAACCCTAAGTTAATTTAGAGGGAAATGTTGGGCCTGGGCCGGTCAGTGCAAATGTCAAATTTGCAATGTCTTAACTTTTAAGAATTAACTCAATTAAGCTAAGAGTCCAAAAAGTGTGGGTTGCCCGTACCCGCCCCGCAAAAGCCCGCAGTCCGTGCGAGCAAAGCCCGTGAGGCCCGCTTCCAAATGGTCTTCTATTATATTAGCCCAACCCGCCCCTTTTAGGTGGCGGGGCGGGCATTCTCGCGGGCTTTAGCCCTATTTGATAGCTCTAGTGTCATTGCTGGTAGATATCCTACAGGAATCGAGGAATACGCATTAGTTCCTGCTCGTGAAAGCAAGCAAGAGCAGAGAAGCAAAAACCCCTGGTTAGGGTTCATTTTAAGACCAGTGAGCAGGGCACCAGTCAGGTATTCCTCGATTCCCAATTATGGGTTCTATGTGGGTGAAGCTCGTGAAGGGGTCAGACCCGTGATGTTTAAGAGTATGGTTCGTGGCATTTCATAAAGATTGAAAGATTAAAATAAAAAAAAGGAATGGGAGTCAGACGCTCGGGTTCGTCAGATCGTAACCCAATTGTCATCATTTGCCCAGCCAGCATCATCGAATCTTAAAATTAGGGTTCTAGCGGCAAAGTTGAAGAAAAGCAGGAACCACAACATGAACAGGGGTGTGAGTTGAGGAATACCTGGTAATTCTGGAGAGTTGAGTTGAGGGGAATCGTGGGAATCTTGATTTCACAGACGGTTTTCCTTGCTTCGGTTGAATGCAAAAGGTGAATGAGGATCGGGAAGCTGCACTCAAATTTTTCAGATTTCGTAAAAAATGTGAAGTGAAGGAGCTTGTCTGTTTTTATAGTAGGGGAAATAGTAACGGGGTAGAAACCGAGACAATTTGTGGCGTTATTACGATGTGGGAACCGAGGCATTGCATTAAATGGCGTCTCGGGACGTGAGTACGCATGAAGGTAAAGGGCGGCTAGAGACGGCCCGTCCTTTCATTATCAATTTCCTAGGGCTGGCATCCACTTACCAGAGGTCCCAGGTTACTTTTCTGCTCCTCGCTCCGAGCAAGCACCCTCGTCAGACAATGAACAGGAGGCTACTGAACTGTCTGGCCCAATAGGCCCAGACATCGGTCACGTGCTTAGTACTCTTACCTTAGTCATGAGCAAAGCACGTGCATCTCACATAGTCCGGGTCAAAGAGATGGGTGAGCAGTAGCCAGGCACTGACCACCATGATTTAAAGGGCAAGCACTTACTTTTAAGAAGATTGGGGGCTGAGTAAATGGCGAGCTCAAAGTCGGGTTTTCAGCGTACAAGTGTCCAACGAGCATGCTTACCATGCTCGGTTATCTAATAACGGTCATCCTCGACGTGGGCGGTTTCTCCCGAAAAACTCGCCTTCACGTTCAGGATGTGGCCAGCAAGTTGGACGTGGCAGTTAATGTGCCCGATGTTAAGCTTCGATAATCGAGCCCGATGTTAAAGTGAACCCTAAATTCCAAGAAATTGGAAACTTACAAGTGACTCTGCTAATGCATACGTGTGTGTGTGTCTATATATATATATATATATATATATATATATATATATATATATATGTATATATATGGTTTAAAAGTATGGAGCTTGATGGGTTGTCTAAGTTGGGTTTTCTCTCTCTAGAAAAACAAGTGACTTTCTCTCTTTAGAAATTGGGGTTACCGGAAGGTGGCCTTCCGATGAAGGCGTGCGTGCGTGCGTGTCCGTTTACATTATCAATTTATCAGACCCTCCTTTTAGTTTTACCCGCCCATTTTGATAAAACAAACCTAAATCTCATACCTAGATAGTAGATAGATAGTATTCAATGTTATAGTGCTATATATATATATATATATATATATATATATATATATATATATATATATATATATATATATATATATATATATATATATGCCTATGCCTCCACGTTACAAACAAGTGTCTCATCTAAAAAAAAAACTAATTTCAAAACGGCCCATCTAATCTATAGTAACTAGTAAGGGAGTAGGGATATGGTAACTAATCTGGTTGCTTTCAAGACTTTATTAGGAAATGAAGTGCAAGACATGTCGGCAACCTATGAGACCTAACCTAACCCAATGAATATATGAATATGATTATGATGTGACCATCTAATCTTCCAAGTGGAAAACGTTTTCATGTAACTTCTTTTAATACTGTATTTCCTTCTCTCGACCTGGGGCCCATCATAAACCATATTATTCCACCACGTGGGTGGAATTGGAATCATCATTCATCATTCATCACTCATCACCATAACCAACCCTCCTAGTCCCCAGTCACTCTCTATTTAGCAGCTTTCATTTTAATACGACTAATTATTCGGCATATTTAATCAATCAACACTTTATTTGACATACACGATCATTTTTCGTTTGGTTTGGATTGTTTTGGATGCACTGTTAATTTAATGATTCATTTTTTATTTTGTTTTTTTTTCATTTTGGAGACAATCATAACAAACTCATAAACCCTACTTTTCAGATAAAGAATTACTCGTCTTTGCATTTGCATATATTTATCCTCCGTTTGACTATAAAAATTGAAGCAAACAGATATTATTAAATTGGAAACGTTTTCTTTCCATATATACTACTCTTTTCTTACACAATATATAACTACCCAGGTTGCTGAAATAAATAATCACAAAATCCTTTATTTGCAAGTAATACTATCTGTGAAAGCTTTTCTCCCTCCCAAGTCGTAACAAATATTTTAAACAAGCTATTATGGTATTATTGTAACTAGCAGCCTTTGTTATCATACGCTGCTAACATAACATAACACACAGATACACATACACACGCACGCACATGCATGCGAACGTTCACAAGCGCGCGTGCGCATTCGTGTGCGTGTGTGTGTGTGTGTGTGTGTGTTCAGAGAGGTATCTGTTCCAGGAAGGGAATTAGAGTGTAGAAAAAATAAAGTTACTGATGAGATTTGAGAGCGAATAGGGGCACACGTGGTGGGAAATGGATGTGGGTTTGAAAGTGGAGTCACAGATTTGGACCTTCTTGGTCGAGGATGATCCGCTGGGGGTTCTCCCGTATGCAGACAAACTTTCTCCCTATAGGACCTCTGCACCTGTTTTGGCTCGGCTGCAGTAGCGGCTTCGGTGGGTTGGTGGTGGCTAACCCTTTGGATTAGCCGGTCAAACTAGTCCTCTATGCATATTGTTTGGTGAAGGCATGTTCGTTAACTTAATTATAAACTTGATTAGAAAATTTTTAAATAAATTTAGAAATAAGATTTTAAAAAGGCTAAAATTAAGTCAAAAGATTATAATTTACTACTTCTTATACGATCTTAGCAAGTTTTAAAAGTGTTCTCATACATTCGGAGTCTATTTATCAAAATTGAAAGCTGTTTAAAAACTTGGATGGGTTAATTTCAGCAAAGATCAGAATTTTTGGACGAGACTCTGAACATCTCAAGCGGCCTCTTTTCTTTGGACAAGGCGACCGCGTCGTCACCAAAAGTTGTTGTCATGTTTTATTATGGGTTTTTACTCTTTTACTATTTTCTTTAAAACTTTGTTTTATAGGTTATGAGTTTATAATTAAAGTGAGTTGATTTTCTGGATAGAAAAATTGTATGTTCATTGAGTATCCTGGATTTGAAGTTCATAATGCAAACATTGTAAATTCGTTATTTATGATTAAATTCGACTTATCAGTTGGAGAGTCATCCTGAAAGAACAAAATAGCTAGGATTCTCAAGAGTTACCAAATGCGGTTTCAATGTAGCGGATGTCCGGACTGTCCTAATGGGAATCACAATGGCAAAAATAGGAAGACGAGTAAATAAAAAAGAAACGAAACACAAAATTATCAAACAATCTACAAGCTTATGCTTGTAGTTCAAAAAGATTTCCTAATGAAAACTATGTAAAAATATCGGAAGAAAACTACAATCAAAACAACAAGTCTTGGAGAACAAATCGTCAACGTGCGGGACAAAAACGACTTCGAAACTTCTGATTTTCTGCTCTCAGCCTTTTCTTTCAGATCTCTCTTAATGTCTGCACCTCCAGCCGTGTCCAAGCCTCTTATTTATAATGTAGAGGAACCCTACACACAATAAATAATCCAACTCCAAGTAGAACAAGGATTAGAGTTTGGAATAAAATCTACTTACCATATCTCTTAGATTTTATAACCATGTAGCCAAGGATTCTAGATACACGGTTTAGGAAGGATTGTATACTAGATTTTGTTTCCAAAATAATTCCTAACCTTTAGGACCAAGGAAACCATAATCTAATTAAAGATTTAGTTACCAAAAATGTCAAACTTGTCTAGTTGTATTTACCAAGAAAAGGGGAAACAAAAACTAAAATAGGCATGTCATATTTTACCCTTACAATCACCCCCTTTGTTGAGCCTTTCTGGTCAAATATTATGACAAGTGTTGCCATTTTCAAAACAATCCTTCAACCTGCATTTGTTAGTAAAGAAACACCCCCTGAATGTATCACATTAAGAAAATATATTATCAAGGAGAATGAAGAGCAGACAATTAAGCATGTAAAATCCCAAAGCAGTTGAGCAAAGAACTTATTACAGACCATAGATTTGTAAGGAGCAAAGAACTTTTTACAGACCATAGAGTAGTAAGGAGCAAAGAACTTATTACAGACCATAAAGTAGCAAGGAGCAAAAAATAATCCATTCAGATTACAAACAGAAATCAAATTCAGACATCAATTCTCTTCTTCAACAGCTTCTTTAGAAGCAACAGCAGCAGGTTCAGTGGCATACTAGCATGTGTAGAAGCAGCAGCAGGAACACTTGGAAGATTTTCACCCCCTATTTGGCCAGAATGCAGGGCAAGCCAAGAGGTGTACTGAGCAACCAAGGTCTGTAGAAGTGCAGTCTGAGTAGAAAGGATGGCTAGCTAAGAGTTAACCATATCAAGCTGTGCAGAGATGAAAGAGACAGAAATGGGAGCACATGGACCAGCTGAAATAGACAGAGATGGAACAGCAGATGCAGCTGCATTGATTGCAACATTGGGAATGACAGGGACAGCAGGCTGAGTGGATGAAGGACCAAAAGCAAGGCAGAGGGACCAGAGGAGATGGGAGGATAAGGATAAACCAAGGGTAAATTGAGAACATGTCCCCTTTGAGAAGTTTTACAGAGATATGGAGAGGCTCTAGAATAGGTGTGAGTCTGGTACCAACTGTAGGGGAAAATCCTTGGGAAACTAGGACTTTATATATGAGGGAAGGGAATATGAGAGATCTTTTATCTCCCTCTGATTCTCCCAAGGAAATGATCTTCCTAAAAGCAAAGTCCCCAAAATCAAAAGGTCGACCAGTCCCAACCTGATACAAAACCTTAGCATGTTCTTCAGTCAAAGTATTTGAATTTGTGGTGGGGGCCCAATTTGCACATCAAATCTTGTGCGTAAGAGCATATAATGAAGAAAGTTGGGAAGTGCTGATATTGGACCCCTTTCCTGGCCATTTTCTCACTAGACCACCAGTGAGTTCTTGTGCACAAATGTGCAAGTCAGACAACATGGACACAGACCCAATTACAGGAGTGTCATATAATTGATTGATGAGGGAGGAAGAGAAGACATACCATTTACCTCTAACAAAAACTTTTTCAAACCTAGAATCAGAAACTGAAGAGATCCTCTTCTCCAAATTAGCATAGAATTCAAAAATAAGGTCTCTAAAGTAAGGAGAAGCAGAGGATAAAGTACCTAAGAGACCCCTATCAGTGAAGAACTGGTTCAAATTTTGCTCAAGTAACTTAGCAGAGGGGATCAGTCTTTCATCAACAATCTTTCTGGAAGTATTATATTGGAGGGAGGTAGCTTTAGAAAGAAAATGAGCAGAGAAGGGTTTACCAATGGCAGCAGTAGAGGAAGCAAAGGGCAATGTAGCTTTGGATGTAGCTACATTGGTAGCTACATTACTCATTGCAGCCCTTCGTCTGGTGAAACGGATAGGAGGTTCTGCACTCTTTGAGCTGTCTTCAGGAGTGTCCTCTTTCTTGACAAAATCTTTGTCCGAGCTATCGTCAAATTCTGATGAACTTGTGGTTTTTGCAGGAGAGGGAGGTGAAGATGCAGGAGCCTGTGATGAAGCTTGAGGAGAAACATTATTCATATTAACCAAAAATTCTGCTAAGGTTCGCTGTTCGTCTGAGAAACTTAAGTCAGTGTCATTGATTGAAGAAGCAGCAGAAACATCATCAGAAGAACCCTTGGCATTGGACGGGGAGTCAGGTTGGAAGACAACCCTTGGAGAGGGAATCGGGTAATCTTCATCACCCACATCATCTGGAGCAGGAATGGAGGTGGATGAGTCAATTTTAGGAGCAGGGGCTTGAGTGGCCGGAGCAGACTCAGTTGCAGCTACAAAATCCTCATCGTTAGAGTCACTGGAAACGGGCACTGCCTCTTCAAATATGCCCGGAGTCACCTTGTATTTTTTGGCTCTAGCAACTTCTTCAGTACTAGGATTCTCGTAATTGCTCGGGATTCCTCTCAGTCGCTTTGACCTCCGAGAACTAGGGTTCCCACTTTGGGGCAACCCAGACAAATCAACTGGATTATCAACATCAATTGCATTTCCCTTTTCCCTAGGGAGTATGATGGTAAGGGGCTCGGGAAGAGGTTGAGTTATGACTATAGATGACTCAGGGTTTGTAGGCGAGGATAGAGAGGACGATGTAGTTTCGGGAGATGTAGCAATGGAAGCTACATTTGCAGAGGAGTTCTTCTTCATGGAGTCAGAGGAGGAAGATGAAGCCATATATGGATTTTAGGAGGAGATGTAGAATGATGAGAAATTTCAGAGACAGCAGTGAGGATCGACAACACAGATTGGAAGAAGATGAGCAAGGATGTAAGAGCTAGAGATAGTGAGCCGGCCACCTGAAATATAACTAAGGCAACCACTAAATGCATTAGCCGTTAGAACCATTAGTTTAGGGAATAGGAGGGGTCGTTTGATACACTAATAACCAGATTTTGATTTTTGAAGATAAATCAAGTTTTGACCAAATCACATTCAAGAGAGATAGAAAATCTGATTCTGTCAAGAGAAATAGGTAGTGAGTTAAGAGTGTATGAAAGAACAACCAATCTCCTTTTTTTTTTTTTTTTTTTTGAATCTTTGAATTTCAAAAATTATCAAGGATTTTGAACAAACACATCACTTAATTAACTATAATTGTATCAACACAAACTTTTAATAGCAAGAATAACCTAGATCAAAAGCTCATAAAACCCTGCATAGATTTGGACAACCACAAAAATATCAACATGGAATACATGGGCAATAACTTTGCACTTTATGGAGATAGGACAAGAGGGTCAATAGGCTGATATGATCAAAACAGATTATGTCCTAAAAATTATGCCTACCATATGCCAAGAACAGACTAGGCAAAAAAGGAAACCAATGCAGTCACACACATGTGATAAATGCTTAGATCATCTGAATGTAATTCCCAATGTAGCTGCATTGGGAGATGCATTCGCCAAAGTTGTGATCTTATGTACACTTTCTCATGTTTTGTTTACTAAATCAGTACTCAACTCCCACATAATCCATAGGTACTTTATTTCCCTAGGAGAATAGCTCTACTTTATTTCAAGCATATTCACAACATGCCACTAGGAACCTTTCACACTATTTACCAAGGGAAGCCACTTTGCTTTTTGATCAACCCATGAAATCCAAGGATTCATAGTCCCAAAAGAAAGGTGCCACAACCTTGTTCATAAGTAGCTCTTTTCCGTTAGACTACTTTCACACTTTTTCTAATAAGGGAATTCAATTTTCTCAAGATCAACTCATGAGAACCTAAGTTCCATAGTACCAAGATAAATTGCTACATCCCTATATTTCAAAAGGTAGCACTTTCCTTTGTGGGCTTAAGATTTTTCAATAGTAAAACATTTTTGGGAGAGAGTGAGGAGAATCAGAACAATGAAATCACAACAGATGTTGAATGAAAATCCAGGACATCAAACTAGGGTACTAATACATAGGAGATGAAACTAGTGTGCCCCCCTAAAAACTCATTGCAAGATGCCTATTTTTTTTTTTTATTTTATAAATAAGTGAAGGGTCACATGGAACACATACCGAGAGATTTTCTAAGATTTATAAATCTCTCAAAATCTAGACTCTTGGTGAAAATATCAGCCAATTGATTTTTAGTTCCTACATGTTCAATGCAAATAATACCTTGTTCAACCAAGTCTCTAATAAAATGGTGTCTTATATCAATGTGCTTGGTTCTAGAGTGTCGAACAAGATTTTTTGCTATACTTATAACACTGGTGTTGTCACAATATATGGTTAATACATTGTTGTGTAAGCCATAATCCTTGATCATTTGGTTCATCCATAAAAGTTGTGTACACTCACTACCAGCAGCAATGTATTCAGATTCAGTTGTGGAGAGGGCAACACAATTTTACTTTTTGCTAAACCAAGAGATCAAGTTGTTTCCCAAATAAAAACAACCACCAAATGTACTCCTCATGTCATCCACACTACCAGCCCAATCAGCATCACTAAAACCAACAAGATTGGTATTAGTGTGTTTTGTGTACCACAAACCCATAGCACAAGTCTCACCAACATATCTAATTATTCTTTTGACGACTTTCAAATGAAAGACTTTAGGGTTTGTTTGATATCTAGCACACAAACACACACTATACATGATGTCTGGACGGGTGGCAGTCAAATACAGCAGACTTCCTATCATGCTCCTATACAATGTATGGTCAACACTTTCAGATTTTTCATCTTTGCAAAGTTTATTGGATGTACCCATAGGGGTTTTTTTTATGTTTTTCATTCTCAAGACTGAATTTCTTCACCAAGTTAAGAGCATACTTGGCTTGAGATATGAACATCCCTTCATGCAACTGTTTTATTTGAATTCCTAAGAAAAAAGTCAATTCTCCTACCATACTCATCTCAAAGGTGGAAGTCATACAATTCACAAATTTTTTTTCCAATGACTTGGAGGTGGACCCAAACACAATATCATCAACCTATATCTGAGCAATCAGAATGTGTTTATCTTGTTTTTGAATAAAAAGAGTTTTGTCCACCTCTCCCCTTTTAAACTCACTTTTCAAAAGATGGTCTGTATGTCTCCCATACCAAGCTCTAGGAGCTTGTTTGAGTCCATACAAAGTCTTTTTTAGTTTAAAAACATGATTAGGTTTATGGGGATCTTCAAAACCTTTTGGTTGTTCCACAAAAACTTCTTATTCAAGAATACCATTTAAAAAGGCACTCTTCACATCCATTTGTTGAAGAGTAATATCAAGAAAACAAGCAATGGCAAGAAGCAGACGTATGGACTCAATGCGGGCAACAAGAGCAAAGGTTTCATCAAAATCCACCCCCTCAACCTGTATGTACCCTTGAGCCACAAGTCTTGCTTTATTTCTTATTATTTCTCCCACTTCATTTGATTTGTTTTTGAAAATCCATTTAGTTCCAATAACATTCATGGAAGTGGGTCTAGGGACAAGGTACCAAACATCATTTTTAGCAAATTGATCAAGCTCTTCTTGCATGGCATTTATCCAACACTCATCCTTTAGGGCTTCATGCACATTTTTAGGTTCAATGGTAGACACAAAACATGAGGCATGGATTTCTTCATATTCAAGAGTAGACAAGCAAGCAAGTTTCCTATAGTCTACCTTACCTTTTCTTCTTGTTGACATCCCATCATATACATTACCTATGACTTGTGAAGTGGGATGCACTTTCTGAATTTTGCTAGGAATGTCATGGCGATGATCAGCCAGGCTGGACTGAATCTCTCCTTGTTCATGACATGTTTCAGCACCTTCAAAGTTTCTGACCAATGTAGCTTCTGATGTAGCTACATCCGGAACTACATTCGGAGCTACATTCTGAGTCACATTCCCTGAATTTCCAGGATTTGCAGGATCTGCCTGATCAGGTGCAGTTCACTGATTTCAAATGCAGGTTCTGAAGATTGTGCTAATGAACCGTGATTTCCAAAGTCAAGTATACCTGAAACATCATCCTCAATGGTTTTGTAGCCAAGATCTATTAGATCATCAAATACAATATTCATAGACTCCATGATAGTTTTTGTCCTAAGATTAAAGACTCTATATGCACGACTATTAGTGGAGTAACCCATAAAAACACACTTGTCACTTTTTGAATCAAATTTAGAAAGATGATCTCTATCATTGAGGAGATAACACACATACCCAAAAACATGAAAATATTTTAATGTTGGTTTCTTTCCTAGCAAGATTTCATAAGGTGTCATGGTGCTACCTGCTCTCAAGAAGACCCTATTTCCTATATGACAAGTTGTGTTCAAAGCTTCAGGCCAAAATCTTTTTGCCAAATTCTTAGAGCTCAACATGACTCTAGCCATCTCTTGAAGTGTCATATTTTTTCTTTCCGCCACTCCATTTTGTTATGGAGTTTTGGGAGCAGAAAATTCATGGGGTATGCCATTTGAGGCACAATAGCTAGAAAAGGAGGAATTTTCATATTCTGTGCCATGATCTGATCTAATTCTAGTAAGCTTTAGATCATACAAGTGCATAACACGGGTGTACCATATTTTAAAAGTCTCAGATTTTTCTCTCAAGAACACCACCCATGTGTATCTAGAAAAGTCATCAACATTGCATAAAGGTGTACTTTTTTCTTTCCTAGACTTTCTACTTCAATATGACCCATGAGATCTCGGTGAATCATCTCAAGGCACCTAGATGTGAAACATTGTGAGACGGAAGTGAGAAGCCTTGATTTGCCTTCGACAGGTCCACA
>CM028380.1:135796098-135844448 GCA_013146195.2 Codonopsis lanceolata | reverse complement strand
TAAAGCTCACGCATATTTGGCTCTACATTTTTTCATCCCACGTTTTTGGGGGGTTGAGGTTTTGAAAAAATTATGATTTGCCTTTGAATGAGGCTTCAATGTTTACGCCAATGTTCTTTGGTTACTTGATAGGCTTTTCCAAAATCTTGCCTCATTTCATTTCTACATACATTTGCCTTTTTGAGGAAAGCAAAAGAGGCTGTGACGAACTTATGGCAGTGACAAACATAATTTTCCTTCTTACTCTTGGTTTTCACGGAAAACGATTTCGAGAAAGAGCTTTCAAATTTAGGTTTGTTTAGTTTTGAGATGTTCCTTCTCCTTCTTTTCATGAAACACCTTAGGGACAAAATAATCTCCACATCCTTTCTACTTAGGACTCCTTCCGGCCTTGTATGCATTCTTTTTTATCCTCGTTGGCCTTTTATTGATTCATTCGCCTTACACCAAGTAGTGTAACTTGATGAGCCCTTTTCTCCCAATCCTTATGCGGCTCCTTGTACCCTTCAGTCTGAATCTGAATGTCCATCATCCTCTGCAAGCGTGGAATTAAAAGCAGAAAAAATTGTTCTGTTTACGCACAATGTTTCTCAGATGTTACTCACGATGTTGCAACATCGGGTGACACATTCTGAACCAACTATATTTCGAATCGAGAATCATAAGCTGCATTCAAGGTGATAAGATCACACGGATCTTCTCATCACTATCACTCAAAGTTTTAAAAAATTCAATCCTTTCTTTCTTAAGTGTTAGCACATTGGTTAGCATAGTGTCCGTAACCTTGACATTCTCTACATTGGATAGAATCAAGATTCTTACCATTGTAGGATGACTTAGAAACAAAGTTTGTGAAGGGTTTCGGGGAGATTGAAAGGATTGTTCTTTGGGAACAAATTTCCCGAAATCGGGTTTGAAATTATTTTCGAGCTTGATGATGGAGTTCTATTTGACTTTTATTTTTCAAAATTTTTTTGAATTTAGTAGTCAATAGAGCAATTGATTCTTCTCAAAATCGAGACTCATCAATGTCCTTTTGAATTTCAAGCAAATCACATGTGAGATCAATTGGTGCGGGCATAGCAATGTTTTTCGATGGGTGTGGAAGATGATGAGACACCTTTGCCTTTGTTTTTATTTGATCGTTTAGGTTCAATTCAAAGTTTTGAAGAATTCGAGCCAATCTTTCAAAACTCATCTTGTCAATATCATGTGCTTCTTCAATAGCACATATCTTGACATTGAACCTTCGAGGCAAAGTCCTCATCATCTTCTTGAGGCGCTCATTTGTAATAGGATCTCCCTAAGGCTAAAGCGAGGTGGATAGATCAAGAAGTCTTCCATAATATGTCATTATGTCCTCAGACTCTTGCATCCTTGTGTTCTCAAGCGAGTCGTTAGCATTCTTAGCTTAGAAGCGAACAACATGAGTCCTTCATAAGGTTTGAAGGGCCTCCCATCTTTAGCGATTTAATTTGCTATCACTCTAAAAGTATTTCAAGCGTCTAAGGCCTTATAGATTCATAAGGGAGACAAGGCTTTTGAGTTAAAAGAAGCGGTAAGTTTCCTATCATCGTTGGTCCACTCGGACTCTTTGGTGATTTTGACATCACCATCACCATCGAGAATCTACGATTTTGGGAGGACTCCACCATTCAACACAAAGGCAAGCCACGCTCTTTCATCAATTGATTTGATGAAGATGCGCATCTTGACTTTCCATATAGAATAATTAGCATTTGTGAGTAGGAGGGCGGGATCTAACCACGCTCTCATGCGAGAATCCAGAATCACGTCTTTGAGCGAGAATCGACTCTTAGTGATATCAAGAGAAGGCTCGATACCAATTGAAAGAACGCAATGCCACGGAATCTCAATATGGAGCGATGTTATCAATGTTGCGGTGAATGTTGCGTGAACAATGGCGGTAACAATGACAAGAGTAAGCGAAAGTGTAACCGAAAGTGTAATAAAATTGCGGCGGAAGTTTTGTTTTAAGATTTAAAATCAAACAGACTTAGGAAGACAGAAAATCACACAAAAACAATCTACAAGTATCAAACTTGTAGATCACGCCTCAAGGCAACAAACTATATTAAAATCAAGACCTGTGTTTTTGAACCTTAACAACTAACACAAAATTCTCACAAGATATAGAATCTTGGAGAATCACAAAACCACATAAACTACTAGAACAAGCGTAGGAAGAAAGAATCAAAACAAGAACAAGAAAGCCCAAAAACAATCACACAACCGGAAGTCCAAAACAATCACACAAGCGGAAGCTTGACAACAACTTCAAAACACGAGGCGTGTTCACAGATTTAAACAGATTTAAACAGCAGCGGCAACGGCACCACAGGTATAAGAATGGAGAATGGTCTTCCTGTATAAGATGTTGATTTCCTCTCACAAGTTCGGCACACAAAGACGGATTGAAACTCGGATTGACTCTCTTACACCTCGCTTCCCGAATATGATGCGATTCTAGGCTCTCGATTCTAGCTCTCACAGACACCCAACTGCATCTGCAAACTCGACTTTCGGTCTTTTTATAGGCTGCAAAGCTTGAAAACCAAGACACCAAAGAATCCTGCAAGTACACGGCCAACCAACAAATCCTACTAGGAAAGAGATTAACCAGAAAATTATGCAAGATTATGTTTCCTAATTTGATACCATTAATAACTAAATACTTATACAAAGATTTAGTTACCCAAAAAATATCACCTAAATCTAATAAGAGAATCCTAATTAAATCCTATCACCTAAATAATCTATAATACCAATTAAAATCCTACTTTGACCAAGAGAGTGAAAAACAAGATAAATTAGGCAATGCCTAAATTACCCTTACACTCACATTCTACAGTATCTAAACCATAAGCTCTTTATTTGGCACACATTCTAAAAACACTGATTTTTTTTTTCGAGGGAACAAAAGTAGAATGCTAGAAGAGTATTCAAAATGATGACTGAAGCTAAATCATCTTAGGTTCCAATTTAATGATTGCAATTGTCAATCATCAGAAATCTACTTCCATTCCGGATAAGATGTTGATATTTTTGTTTCAGTCTCATGCCTTTGATTACCATTGGCTATAAAAATTGTTTTGAAACATGTCGGTGTCTTTGTTGTGGATCGCTTCACATCTTATACGCTAGCTTTTTTTAATAGGCTAAATATCTATGACAATGCCTTAGTGAGCAGGTTGGTGTCTCTTTCGTGGATTTTCTTACAATTGTTAGGGGAAAATCACCAATAACTGATTCACCTCCAAAGTATTTGTTCTGATTAACAATTGTAATTGTTAGGGGAAAATCACCTTGACAACATCTTGAGACTTGTACCCCCAAAGTATTTGTTCTAATTAACATTAAGATGTTAAATAAATCCCACCAATATAGCTGATTCACCTCAACATCACCTGCAACCTGAACCATTTGTTGACAATCTTCATTTACCTTTGTTCTAAGGATTGTTCAGAGTAGGGGAAAACTGGAGAGGCCAATGTAGCTGCTGAAATCCTTAACTAATTTCACCCTTGTCTTAGGCTTCTTGAAAGACACTTATATGCCAATATTATTTCGACGTAGTATAGAAAGGAGGAATATCATTATCACCATTGAAGCACTAAAGCACTTACTGGAGTTGAAAATTAATGTGCATTAATATAGTATTGTCCTAATGGACAAAACTAATGTGCATTAATAAAGTGAACTGTTAGCAGAGGCTTACTCTGTGCCTGTCTGCGTAAAATCTGAAGGTTTACGGTTGGTGCCAAAAATAGAACTGATGAATAGTGTAGATTGCTTTGGACAGGATGGATTAGTACTTTTATACTTTCCTTTTTTTAAGTATATACATGGTTGAGATCAATCTTTTTTGCATATTTTTTTCATTATGGTCCGTAACACTGACTTTTTTAGGGCCCCACACTAATGCAAGAAAATAGTTGACATGAATCCTTATGAGCTTGTGGATGTGGATGAATTAATGTATTCAAGGTTGTGCTAAGAACCCTAGGCACCTTGGACAACAGGAGTAGAGAGAATCGAAGGAGATTGTGAATAAGTTGCAATAGGTTTGGTAAAGTCAAGGTTGACCTTCTTTTGATAGAGAATCGACTGTGATCACTATATGACATTCTGGGAGGAGTTCAATGACTAACTGTTCCTCGTGATGATCATTTTCTATTCACAGTATTTGGGAGATTCTCATTTTTTATGGGGTTTGAGGTTGTTTTATGACAACGTGGGAATCGGGATACCATACTCAAAGGGAGTTGGGCGAGTAGTAGTTGAAGGCAATTTAAGGGCATAGTTAGCGAAGAGAGCAGCCATAATCTAACTAACTATTCCTAATGCACTCCTTGGAGCTTTGGGTTTGTCATATTCTTACTTCAACTAACTATTCAGTCTTCATTCTTGTGAAGTTCACTTTCTCTTCCACCCCACCTTGTAGGTTGCAAAACAAAATGGAGATATCATCATAATGGATGATAAATTCACTACTTGTGGGATTGCAACTCCCCATTTTTGTCTTCAATCTCAGCCATAGGTTGTTTCCCTTGTAAAAAACAATAATCTGCCCTTTCCCCCCAATGATGTTTCCTCTAATTCTGATGTTGGAACTCTAGTTAGTTTTTTGCAGCATCGATCACTTCAAATCCTCTCAAGCCAAGGCTTTGCAAAGAAGTTCTCTCAGAAGAAGCCCCCGAAATCAAAATTGAACCATCACACCGAGAGAGAGAAAATCTTAACGAGAGAGAGAAAATCTTAACGAGTACCTGAACAAAGCAGTCATGAAAATGAAGCCTCAACAAGTCAACAGCAATCGTAGGATCTTCCTGGACGTGTGCTTCAATAGTAGACCTCAGTATAGCCTTAGCTCTAGGACACGTTGATGAATAAAACACATTTCAATCCTCCTTGGGATTACGCTAGCAAACTTAGCGGCGGCATCATCGAGGAAAGTCATAAACATAACCTTCATTTCTTTCTGTCACAAAGGAGAAGCTATACAGTTGTATTTATAGGCACGACACGCTGAAGTTAATGCACTTCTCTTACCTTTCATTAGTGGTTCTTGACCCGTAGGACCAATACAGATATATAGTGGTCTTCCTTTTGGACTTCCGTTAAAAGTTTAACGAGAGAGAGATTTGCTTGTTTATAAATTGATAAATAGATATGGAGAAACATTTTATCTTAGGATTATTCCTTACACATTAGCTTTATTTCATTTTCTCATTTGGACCTTTTGTGAAGAATGTTGTTTAGGAGCACAAGGTCTCTAGAAATATGAAATGGTTACTGTGTCGTAAATGTTAACACAGAAGTATGTGTATGGTGTGGAAATACAACCCTATTATCATCTTAATCTTTAGTTGGTGCAAAATTCTTTCTCTTGTATTCTTGAGCATGTGGCTCTTGTTTTCTTCCGGATATTAAACCCATTCTTCTTTCTCGTTGTTTGTCGTTGTTTGTCTTTGAAATCAGTCTTAACACCTTTGTAGAATCCTTTGAGCAACTTACTTCATTTAATTGTTGCTATGATTTTGAAAGTTAGAGCACTAGTTTGGATGGTACATTGGAGTTTGGGGTACCCATAAACACATACTTAGATTCTTCATTGCAATATTGACCGCAGATACCTTGCAAAGATTCTGGCGCCTGAAGGTTCAAAAGATGTATTGGTGGGATAACCCATTGCAATAACAGTAAGTTCTTACAGTGCTCGAACTTGCATGTCTAGTTTTTCCTTGTCATGACAATGAGGTGTAATTTACGCTGTTTCCAAAGCAATTAAGACTTTGTATAGCTCTTTGCTTTTCTATAGTAAGAATTACCCAAGGTATTTGTCCGCAAGGTCGAGGATCCAAATTGATATTGAAATTGTAAAGAAATCCGGTAGTGTTGATTCCGCCGTCACGCACGAAAAATCATCAATCATGAAATTAGTAATGAATCGAGAGTTCGAAAACCAGCTTCACTAGGATAAGTCCATCCGCAGTTACCGATTGTAGAACACAGGTTAGATGCATCCTCAATAACAAAGATCGGTCATCGTGGTACTCTTTTGAAAGGTGATGTTTTAGCAAAGAATAAAATCGTAAAGGTGCTGCAAAAGTATCTTCATCAGAGAAGAAGACGCCACCATCACCTCAAATTCAGGCACAAACTTCTTCATCAGCCCCAGCAGTACAACAATCAGATTCTTTTGAAGATTTTCCAAATTCTCAAATTCGCAAGGTATGGGCTCTTGCTTTCTGTTTTAGGCTACCACTATGTTAAGTCCTTTTATTAATTTCTTTGGCTATTGTTGATTATTGTTTTAGAGATTCATGCACCATTTAGATAACTAACCCCTTTTTAACTCCGCCAATGTAATTGCTATATATAGCATTGCATTGCCGGTCCTAAGCCCGGATAAAGGAGGAGGGAGAAGGAAATGCTTGAAAAATGTGAACAGGTATTTCATTGTCAATCAAGATTGAATTTAGTGTGGAGTGTATTTTCTTATATACCAATCTTTGGTCATTGCTTTTCAGTTTTTTATGGAGTTGATGATGGTTCAACGAGTTGAGTTCAACAGTATATGGGCAGCCTGAAAAAATTCCATGCGTTGAGGATTTTGAATTAAAGGCTATGAATCCCTATGGGCGCTCTAAGGTATGAGCTCTAGCGCCCTTAAATAGTGTTCAATTATTATTTTTGCTAATTGAAAGTCAAATGGGAAAGTGCAAAATGTATATCAAGCCCAACATTTGATATTTTTCTGAAGGAACTAAGGAAACTCATCAGTTAATCTAGTCTTTGCAAGTTCTCAATTTCATCTTTCAACTCCTTTTTCTTTTTTTTTCTCTTTCTCTTTATTATTGGTTTGGTACTCCTTCAAATTCAATTTTACTGATGGAAAAACTTGCTCACAAACTGTTAGGTGCTTTGTCCGAAATAACTTGAATGCTTAGTTTAGATTTTTTTTAATGTATGTCTATTATGGTGTGTGATTTTCTGGATTTGAGTAAGGATAGACATTATTAACCTAGGTATCATGAATTCAAAAAAGAGAAAGATAGATGTGACAGAGAGGAGTTGAGACACCATGGAATTCATTCAACTGAATTACAAATATTCTAACACATTTCCAATGAGCTAAACAAACAACAAAAGATGCTTTCGGATACCTTTCTCAGAAGCTTTACCAAACAACAGAATGTCAAATGGTTTTTGAAAGTCATTTTCCTTGAATAGATGGAGACGAAGATTTTTTATGCTCAAGTAACGTTATTTTCTCTACTTCTGAAGTTAATCATAGTTGAAGTTAAGCGACGCCATTTTCCTTCAAAAATTGTTATCTGTGAGATTGTTTGTGCGTGTGAAATGAAAATTAGCATTAGATTTTCTGTGTGAAACCAATTAAAAGCGTGGAATCCTGTGTAGTAATTATTCTAAAGGGACAAAAGAAGGGTACTATTATGATTAATGAGCTATAGAAGGGTATTGTTATGATTAATGAGCTATAGAAGGGTACTGTTATGATTAATGGGCTATTGTCAATATCAAATTCAAAGTTCTTTTCTTTAATTGAACTTTGATCAAAGAAGCCCCAAATAATGCTTAAGCACTCTTTTAAGAAACTTTATAATACAAGTATATGACTTTACAGTAGTATCAAACTGTAACAAAGTTTCTATTGTTGATCTATCTTCTTCTTTTCATCAATTTTCTTCCAGCATGTCCCTTTTGACATTGTCGGTCTAATTTTTCTTCCTCCTTGTATCTCTCTATCCATGTTATCTATGGCACTGATGAAGGAACTTTTTGGGTATATTTATGGGTAAAGGCCAGGTCTGATCTGAACAGAATCTGTCGAAGACAATGCCAAAAACCCAAACTCGTCCAAGACCATGAATGAAGTTTCACATGTTTGCAATGGCCCCCTTCACATTTAAGCTAGCTAGGATTAAGCCAATTCAACATTCTCTGCCACATTAATGTCATATGTAAGGTAAGGTGGTCAATAATCATACTATTTTACCAATCACCAATACCTAAAATGTGTATGAGCGTGTTTAGCAGTTCAATCTCTAGCTAGGTCAATCCAAGCCGCAACATAAGTTAAATGCAGAAACAACAACACTAGTGGTTACAAGAAGATAACCATTCACAGGGATATATGATTGTAGATTGTTTTATTTACTTTTGTATCAGAGATGAGAAAAATTGAACTAGAAAGAAAACTCATGTTGAAAGTAAATAATGATGATCTGAGAAACAATTTAAGTCTCTTAAAACAAAGAGAACATGTGTTCATAGAATTTTTTTTATTGTTTTTCCTTCAGCATGAAATAATTGGCCCAAACTAGAATCGTCTTAACATGGTTTAACTGATTTCCTGTGGTAATATAGGTTGGAGAGCTGACAAGTATTGCAGTAGGGGCAACAGTTATGCTCAACATATTTATTGAAATTACTAATTGCATCATTCCTCCAGAAAATATAAACAAAAACCTATCTTTCTGGTAGAAAGATTTAAGTTGAATATTTGTTAGGTTTACTTTCCAAGAATGGTGATTAAGTGGCAAGTGTTAGTAATTTTGTTATAAATACTTTTACTCCTTGATAGTAGAGACGAGGAGAAATCATAATGACTGAGAATCTTCCTTCATTCAGTCAGCAGGAAAGTTGGTTCTTTTCAGAAACCAGCCATATGGCACTTATATAAACATGATACTATAAAATCCAAATTTTGAAAGTTACCATAAGTGTGCTATTCCAAAATTCACAGCCTTCAATATGTGACAAAATCAATGGAGTTACCTTTTTCACTATATGTCCGGTTCAAGTACAACATTACACAAGCATTTAGTGACCCACATAGCAAGTGAAACCTTAACAAGTACCATAAGGGAACTTGTTAGCAAAACCATAAAATACATATCTATGCACATAGTTCGATTTGTAATCGCAGAAAGTATGATCTCCTTACTGACTCATGTTATCTGATGGTGGACTAATCAACTTCTAATAGGTTCATTTGAAGCATTTGGATGGCCACACTGAAGAGGTACAAGTCCCTGATATTTTGTATTTGGCTTTAAGTCTTACTGGCATCTGCTTCCTCAAACTTTAATTTTAACTAAAGCAGGTTCCCTATTTCTATCTACCAGCAAATGATTTAGTAGATGTTATCGCACCATCTTACTACAGGTAATCTCTGGTTGTATAATTCTTGCTGAGTCTTTGATCCTATCATAACTTCTTTGCTGTGTACAGAATGTGTTTTTTCAATATTTTGTTGATTATCATATCTGTAGGTAAGGATCTAGCATATTTGCATGAAGAACTTGTTTGTATATACACTGTTGGGCCCCTCTCTACCAACTTAAGATTTTAGATGAGTTGGTAACTTAACAACAATGTTGCTAGACACCTCTTAAAACCCTCTAATCTCATAAGGCTGCCTCTAAAATTTATGGCAATAAAACTGGAAGGAGGATGGGTAATTAGTTATACATCAAACTATGTCAAAGAAGAGCATGAGATGCCACAGCTATTTATGCATCAATAGATAAAGCTGAAAAAGAGCTTGGCTAGAAGTAAGTTCTAAAAATTCTCTAATTTCTTAGACGGCATCATAGAAATACCTGTTGATGCTATCTAAAATTGCATGACACATTAAGTAACTTTGTTATCTCGTAATATTTTCAACCCTGCAAGGCCAATACAGGGAAGTTTTTCTTTATCTGTTGGGACATATTTGGGACAGATCTATATACTGTAATTCAGGAATTCTTGCTACCTACACACAAAAGCACTCGCACACACTGGATAAGATACGTTGCTAGGTTAATATTGGAATCCAAGCACTTACATTTAAAATCTAGACATTAATCAATCTTTCAAAACTGGTCCAAACCAGATCAAATAAGAAGATAGCAGCAGGGACATTTGAGCTACATTTCAAGAAGTAGCACAAAGTAACTACAGCAACTCACCTAAACTCGAGCTGAACTCAAGTTATGTGCCGTACTAATGAGTTCTATAATGTTTTGCGCAGGATGACAACTTGGATGAGGTGTTGATGAACTTGAGTTTGATCTCTTCAAACTTGTAACGTTGAGAGGAGTCTTGTACATGAATCTATAAATTTGAAGTTGGCAGCTTCAGGTTGGCTAATTAGCTGCTGCATTAGCTGCTGCCATGGATGACTTCCAAAATCCCAGAGTGCAGGTTAGTAGATTGTGGAAAATGGAGGTTATTTCTTTTCTTTTACATGTTTCTTTAGCCATGGCTTCATAAGTGACAGTTTAATCAGGTTACTAAGAAATGAAAATCTGGTCTACCAGTTTCATGAATGACATTGCACTTCTTATTTTGTCCCGCCCTTTCTTTACACATTACGTTTATGGGTTTTCCCATGGTATCATTGAATTGTATAGCAGATTTCTCTTTATGTTGTCCCAATTTATAGCTTTTGTTTGAGCCTTGAAACAATTTACTGATTTGTTGAAAGGAAGCTCCAAGTGATGCTGCAAGTGAAATGAAATTTTTATGTCTGTTCTTGTATTGCTGCAAGTGATGCTTAACCCCTGTTTTTGTATGGATAGAGAGCAGATGTTCATGAAAAGGGATATTGAAACTATGGCATTTACGTTGAGTGCCCGTACACTATGCAATAATTGCAGTTCTTGGAATGATTGGACCAATGGGAAGTACTTTCGAATTAGCGGACCGACCAATTCTCATTTTGACTTTACTTTCTGTATTCTTTGATGCGAAGAAGGAAGTCTGGTTGAAAGGGAGAGGCATTTTATTGTTGCAAAGGTTGCTACTATTTGTAACGATGCTGGCATGGAACGATTTGGGAATCATTATGTTGCCACCGGCATGCCTACTGAGGCAGCTTTGAAGGTAAGATCATGAATTCATCTCTATTTTTGAAATGGATCATGTGCACTATGTATCAGGAAACTTAAATTTTAATTGACTTCAGGAATCCAGTAGCTTTAAGTTGTTGCTGTGAGGCTATCTTTCACCAAATATTTACTTGTGTTGCCAAGGTGTAGCTAGAAAGGCTCTTTTAAATTTAGCTCCTGCTAATGATGTTGTTGTGTCAGGTACTCATGGAGAAAATGGGACTACCTGATGGACTGGATTATGGTTCTTTTTCAGTTCACGGTGACACTCAACGTGAGTCGATCTCTAGATTCCTTCATCTTTTTGCTCTTTACTTTTATGAATATAAGGTTGCTGCCAAGCATGGAACAAAATTGAATATAAGGTTGCTGCCAAGCATGGAACAATATAGAGGGAGTTGTAGATTTTCCAGTAAACTTCCCTTACCTTCCTTGCAGGATGAAAGAGCCCCTGAAGACAATAGTTAAGTACCACATCTGCACCCAAAGCCACCCGCATTCCCTCGATAGCCTCCATGACAGAATTTATAACATGAGGGGATGTCTCAAAAATGTTTGGCCACACATAGTTCAGCAAGTGAACCAAAGCATCCTCGCATCCTCGCATCCCAAGCCAGCTACCCCCAAAGCCATATGCTTGACAGCCGAAGCAGCAGTCTGCCTATGAACCAAATCCCTATCCATAAGAGCATCCTCAAGTAATGGAGTCACTGCGTATATGTAATCCTTACCCATCTCACCAATGTACTCAAAAAGAAAGGAGAAGGATTTCAAAACACCATTCTAGACATTAAGCTCCGGGACACGATATTCATTCATCAAGGCCGGTAAAACTGTAAAAGGAGAACAAGTTTTTGCAACTATTGCAATTGCTACAGTTGTGTAAACACGGTTCTGACGCTCCTGCATCTTGAGATTGTTCAGCAGTGTTGCTAGGACATCTTGGGGTCCAATAGCATTTGCAATGTACCCAAATGTGTTCACAGTGGCCCGGTGAATACCTTTCTTGTGGGCTTTAAGCATCTCAAGAAGCTCAAAACAGATCCTCATCCACTCTCTTGCAGGAACAAACTCTACTCCACGATCAGCAATCCGACCTACAAGATCAATACAGTTCTCCTGGACTTTCTCATGACGATTCTTCAAGAGTGGATATGTTCTCCAATTTATGAATATAAGGTTGCTGCCAAGCATGGAACAAAATTGAACACAGGATTGCGACTCTTGAGTTTGACCGTGATAGGAAGTCTATGGGAGTCATTGTGAGTTCCAACTCCGGAAGAAAGTCACTACTAGTGAAGGTGATACTTCTTGTAACAAACCTTTTGCAACTGCTAGTAACAGTGGATATAAAGGTAACTTTTAGTATATTTTCTTGTTTGCTTGTCTCATAGATCATTTTATTTTGTTTTGGTTATTTTGGCAATAGGATTAATCTAATTGTCACTAAATACTTGTTAAATAAATATGAAAGTGCCCCAAATTCCCAGTTGAGATTATGTTTATCTAGAATATATATCTGCTCATCCTCTAATCAGGTTACACATTTAAGGAACAAAACAAGATCCAGGATTGCTTTTTTTTTTTTGTTGGAAAAATAGGTATTACAACGTTTTATAAACGTTGTAGAAAGTTTTATACAACGTTTTCTTCATAAATGTGGTATAAAGTTTAATACAACGTTTTATTTATAAACGTTGTAGAAAGTTTTATACAACGTTTTCTTAATAAACGTTGTAGAAAGTTTTATACAACGTTTTCATCATAAACGTTGTAGAAAGTGAACTACCTGGCCCAATAGGCCCAAGTCATGGGTCACATGTTGAGTAAATGAACGTTATTCGAGCAAGCGAGCAAGGTGTTGACCTTTACCAAGATGTCAGCGAGCTGGGGGCTTAACCAGCGAGCAGAGTCAAGGCGCGAGCATGATTTGTTATGCTCGCTAATATGAGAGCTGCCATTGGTTGAGGAAGGTTGAGTCCGAGCAAGAGCTTCGGTTAAGTTGAGGACGGTTATGTCTGGGAAATTCTCCATTCAGGCCGTTATAATTAATGGAGGAATTAATAGGGCAGTTAATATGCCCACCACTTATGCCACAATCATTAGTGGGTAGTTAAGAGCATTTATGGTCAGTTATGCTCTCCGGCAACTATAAAAGCCCCTGAGAATGAAGGGGAAAGGTATGCAATTCGAACTCTCTAGCCAAAACTCTGCCAAAATACATTCTCATTCAGCTTTATTGTGTTGATTCTTGCGCCAGAGGGCTTTTGCAGGGAGTCCCCTGCCTAGTTCACGGTTCACTGTTCTTTTGCAGATTTGGGCTTTGAGAGAGATAGATACGTTGAAAGTCAGGTATCTTGTTTGCGACCCAGTGCATCCAAGAAGATTTTGGACGCATCAGTTGGTTCCATTGCCGGGAAAGAAGGTTTTTACGATAGTAGTTTTGGGTGAATTGATAATTGTTCTCTTGAGTTTTGACAATGGCGGAAAACGGAATTAATGGTGGCAGTGGCAGTCGACGTGAGGATGTGCAGCCTACTCCTAGTCTAAATCAATTGGCTGGGAATAATGTTCCTCCACCTCATGATGCTCGCCACCCGCTTAACCAGATGCGTGGAGTTGACTCATTGGCTAGAAGTGATGTGGCAGAAGTGGGTCTGGCACATGAATTTCGAGAAGAGGCTCTGCGTCAAAGAGCTATATACTTGGGTCAGATGCACCAGCTCAATTTACAGTTGATTGCGATGGGTAAGCCACCGTTGCCCATTGAGGTAGACCCCTTACCAGCCCTGTCAGCTCCGAGCCAGGCGGCAGGTGTTTCACGCACTGGAGGTAATCAGATGAATCCTTTGGTCGTTCATTCGCAACCACGAGCCCAAGGATCTAAGGGACGTAAGCAGCCAGATGGCAGTAAAACTAGCCACAGAGTTGTGCCCAGTGTTCACTCGAGGCTAGGCCCACGAGTTGGAGATGATTCGGCTTAATTTCGTTGTCGTCGACGATCACCTTCCCCACCGAGATCGCATGCTCGCAGGCTCCGTTCGCCCTCGCTGCGGCGATCTCGTGCTCACAGTTGTCGTTCCCGGTCACCGAAGGGATCTTATGCTCGCCGACGAAGAACTCCTTCTCCTAAGCGATCTCATCATTCTCATCAACCAGCTGCACCAGCTGTTCAGCTCGCTGGGGTGCCTCAGATTTAGGTGGCACAGGCCGTGGGGGTTACTCAAGCCATTGGAGCTATGGACCCCCAACAGGCCCCTCCTATGCCTGTGGTACAGCCTCAGCCCGGGGGTGGTTTGCCTACAACCGTAAATATGCAGGAATTCGAGGATCTGAAGCACCGTATGGAGGCCTGGGAACAAGGTAAGGCTTTAGATGGAAATTTCTTGGGTACGTCAGCCAGCCCGCTAGCACTCTGGATTGAGAGTGCTCCGCCAGCACAGGGACTTATATTCCCAAATATTAAGGAGTACACAGGCAAAACAAAGGCCAGAGATTGGTTAATGTCCTTTGAATCGCAAATTGGCCTAGTAACTTCAGATGAGGCTTTGAAGATTAGAGCTTTTGTTGGTGCGTTACAAGGGAAAGCCTTAGCCTGGATAAGAGCTTTGCCACGTCGGTCAATTAATAACTGGGCCGACATGCGAGCAAAATTTCTAGCAGATTTCGGTACTGCGGGCACATTGGCTAAGACAAGAGCTGATTTGTACAAGGTTAAGCAGGGAGCACATGAGTCCACGGCGAGCTACTTAGAGCGATTCACCAAGGTGTTGGAGCAGGTACCAGGGCTGACCGAGCAGGAGGTAACCTTATGCTTTGAGACAGGCTTGCTCGAAGGAGAAGGTGGGTTGCGGTTAGAGTTGAGCATGCGTGAACCGAAAACGCAGGCGGAAATGCTCATGCGAGCACAAAAAGGGTGTGCCGGAGAGACGGCAAAAAAGGAGAAGAAAAAGGAGAATAAAGAAGCTGCTGGAAATCCCAAGGGAAATGGCCAGGCAGGGAATGGAGGTTATAATAAAAGCAAGTCCATATATGATCGGCCAAAGGAATTTCTTCGCGAATCAGATCTGACTCCGCTTAACACACTATGCGAGGACATTATGTATGAAATAAGGAATGAACTTCCTAATCCACCTCGCATGAATCCGGCGACAGCTGGTGAACGGGATCAAACAAAGCGGTGTGCCTATCACGATGATTATGGGCATACCACGGAGGAATGTTGGCCGTTGAAAAAGGCCATTCAGAAATTGATTAATGAATGGCGGTTGGACCCCTTCAAACGAGATGGAGGTAATAGGGGGAATGCACCCAGGAGAGAAGCCCCGCCGATCAGAGGGGTAATCAATGTTATAATGGATGAAGAGCCTACTTTGACCCAGCTCGGAAAGCAAATATATTCTTTATCCAAAGTTGTGAATCGGCCTACTGCTTTGCAGGATGGAGAGCAAGCTATCCAATTTACTCGCAGCGAGCTGGCGAGTAATGTGGCCGGCGAACAGTCTTTGATTGTTTCGGCAATAGTGGATGGCTGGGTCGTGCACAGAATTTTGGTGGACACTGGAGCGTGCCGAGACGTGATGTATTATTCTTGTTTCCAGGAGCTCGAGCTGAGTGATGATCGGTTAAGACCATATGCTGGGACATTGGAACGATTTACCAACCATAAGGTCCCGGTCAAGGGTACGATTGAGTTAGAAGTGTTCATCAGCGAGGGGAGCAGGACACGAGCTGAGAAGATCACTTTTATGGTGATCGACTTGAAGTCTCCTTACAACATAATTCTGGGTGTGCCGAGCATGGCAAAATTTCAGATGGTGGCATCAATCCCACATCAGCGGACTAAGTTTTACACTGACCAGGGAGTAGGAACGCTAAGGAGCCAGCCTAGAGCAGTGCTCGAGTATGTACGAGATAGCCAGAGAAAGAAACAGAAGTTAACTTTGGAAGATGGAGAGCAAAAGATAACCGTCAGTACCAAGGAAACTTCTTACGTGACTGTGGGGCCGTCTGTGGTTTCTATGGTGCATCAAGATCCTGAAGTGGATGCAAGCTCTATGCCGACATTGAAGTCGGGGGAGCCGGGCAAGAATGAGATTGATGATGGCGAGAACAGTTCCTCCTTGTCGACATTGAAGTCGGGGGAGCAAGTTGCGCAACAAGAGGAAGCTAGTGTGGAGAATGTTGCTAATCCTTTGCCGACATTGACGTCGGGGGGATTGACAGAGCAAGCTGAAGTCATGGAGGAAGACCAGCTCGATAATGTTTAGGATCGAGCTGAAGAAGTTGAAGTCATGAAGGAAGACCAACTTGATAAAGTTGAGGATCGAGCTGAAGAAGAGGAAAAGGTGGAGTGTGATACACTCCAAATGCAAGATGAGCCAGAGTTCACGGCTCAGGACGAGCTCGAAGAGGTGATCATCAATTATGCTTACCCCGAGCAGAAAATAAAAATTGGCAAGGCTTTGTCAGTAGAAGCTCGAGCAAACTTGATCAAACAATTGCAAGATAGCTTGGATGTTTTTGCTTGGAGGCCAGGAGATATGCAAGGGGTGAGCGAGACTGTTGCATTGCACCGGCTCAATGTAAATCCAGCCTTTCGACCAATCCAGCAGCGACCCAGGATTTATTATGTGGAAAAAGATCAGGCGATCAGGGAGGAGGTCGAGAAGTTACTTAATGCAGACATAATCGAGGAGATACATTACCCAACCTGGTTGGCTAATGTGGTTATGGTTAAGATGTCTAATGGCAAATGGCGGATGCGTGTTGATTTCACGAATCTGAATAAAGCTTGCCCGAAGGATTGCTATCCTTTGCCTCGAATCAATAAGTTGGTGGATGCTATAGCAGGATTCGAGCTCCTCAGTTTTATAGATGCCTATTCTGGGTATCACCAAGTAAAGATGGATGAGCAGGATAAGGCCCTAACAGCTTTCCGAGCAGCAGGGGGGCTGTACTGTTACAAGATGATGCCTTTTGGCCTGAAAAATGCAGGAGCCACCTATCAGAGAATGGTGAATAAGATATTCAGCTCGCAGCTCAGGAGAAGTGTTGAAGCATACATCGACGACGACATGGTTGTCAAGAATAAAGGGCACGAGCATACAGTGGACTTGGGTGAGACCTTTGCCAATCTCAGGAAAAATAACATGAAGTTGAACCCGAGCAAGTGTGTGTTCGGGGTGAAGGCAGGTAAGTTCCTGGGATTGATGGTGACTGAGAGGGGCATCGATGCTAATCCTGAAAAGATCAAGGCGCTGGTTACTATGAAGCTTCCTCGCTGCATTAAGGATGTTCAGAGGCTCAACGGCAGGGTAATAGCCCTTGGTTGTTTTATCTCCAGGTCGGCAGAAAGGTGTTTGTCGTTCTTTAAAGTTCTTCGGGGTAATAAGGGGTTTGAATGGACGCCTGAGTGTCAGAAGGCTTTCGAGCAACTAGTGAAATACTTAGGGAGTCCTCCCTTGCTAAGTAGCTCGGTTTACGGGGAGAAGTTGTTTGTCTATTTAGCAGCTACCGAGCAAGCGGTAGCAGCTGTGTTGATTAGGGAGGAATGTAATGTTCAGAAACCTGTTTACTATGTTTTGAAAGCCCTTACTAATGTAGAGGGAATATATTTTAATGCAGAAAAGTTGGCCTATTCGCTTGTTGTTGCTGCTCGGAAACTTCGAGCTTATTTTTCTGCGCATTCAATTGTTGTGTACATTGACATGCCTTTAAGAAAGATTTTGCACAAGCCGGACACTTCTGGTCGCCAACTTACTTGGTCGATCGAGTTAACCGAGTTTAATATTGATTATCAACCTCGGCGAGCAATTAAGGCGCAGGCCTTAGCGGACTTTGTGGCTGAGACAAGCTTCAAGGATTCAAGCAAGGAAGAAGTACCATCTAAAAAGACATCAGGGAGTGTTCCAAGCCCAAAACCACGACCAGAGTATTGTTGGGAGCTTCATGTTGATGGTTCGGCTAGCAGATTTGGAAGTGGTGCCGGGCTGGTACTAGTCCCACCCGAGCAAGATGTAGAATTCGAGAAAGCATTACGCTTCAAATTTTCAGCTTCTAACAATCAGGCTGAATATGAGGCGTTGATCGCTGGTCTTGAGCTCGCGCAGGATATAGGAGTGTGTGAAGTGATTTTGTACTGTGATTCCCAGCTGGTGGTAAATCAGGTCAGAGGCGATTATGCGGTTCACCATCCGGTTTTAGTTCGTTACTGTGTGATGGTGAAGGATATTTTGAAAGACTTTGACTACTGGGAATTGGTGCGAATTGCTCGGGAAGATAACATGCGAGCTGATTATTTGTCTAAGATGGCCGAAGATGAAATTCAGTCTTTGCATCCGGGACTCATGATCGAGCATCTGGAGGTGTCTGTTATAGAAAAGGAGGTGATTATGGACATCGTGTCGGCTGCAAAGTGTTGGATAGATGATCTCAAGGCCTATATCGAGCAAGGGGTATTGCCCGAGGATAGAAAAGAGGCTAGAACCATTCAGAAGCGGTCGTGTCGGTATGTAATTTTGGACAACATACTTTATAGGCGATCTTACACCCGACCTCTGCTAAGATGTGTGCGACCAGAGATGACGGAAGGTATTTTGGGAGAAGTACATGAAGGCAAATGTGGAGGTCAACCTGGTCAGAGGTCATTGACCGAAAAAGTTTTGGCAGCTGGGTTTTACTGGATAACTTTGAGGCGGGATGCTGAAATGTACGTTCGTCGGTGTGACAAATGTCAGTGTTATGCAGATATACCACAGTTGCCGTCTACCGAGCAAACTCCTGTTGTAGCTTCGTGGCCATTCGACATGTGGGGGATAGATCTAATTGGCCCATTCCCTCTGGCTCGGTCAAAGTTCAAGTATGCAGTGGTTGTTGTAGATTACTTCACTAAGTGGGTGGAAGCAAAACCTCTGGCGACCATTAGTGAAGTTAATGTCATCGATTTCGTTCATAAACATATATGGTGTCGATTTGGGGTTCCCCGAGCAATTGTGTCCGATCATGAGACTCAATTTTCTGAAAAATTTACTAAAGCATGTGAGCAGATGCGTGTGAAGCATTGGCAGTCGTCGGTAGCATACCCCCAAGGCAACGGGCAGACGGAGGCTGCAAATAAACAAGTTTTGCATGTTTTGAAGCGAAACCTGGAGGATAAGGCAGGAAGATGGGTAGATGAACTGCCTTCAGCCTTGTGGGCGGTTAGAACGACAGTCTAGGGTCCAACCGGAGAAACATCTTTTTTCTATGGCTTATGGGTCCGAGGTTATGGCTCCTGTAGAAATGTATCTACCTACCCATAGAGTTTTACATTATCATGCTGAGTCTAATAGTGCAGCTCGGGCAGTCGACCTGGATCTGCTAGAGGAAAAACGACTGGAGGCTAAGATAAGAATGGCTAACTACAAGCAGCGAGCAAAGGCCCACCACGATAAAAGGGTTCGTGGCAGGTCATTTGTTGTGGGCGATTGAGTCCTTCGTAAGATTGAGGCAACAGGCCATCGAGCTGAGTGGGGAAAGCTTTCACCAAATTGGGAAGGGCCTTTTCAGATTTCTAGAATCATTAAGGAGGGCACTTATATGTTGCGAACGGAGGATGGGGACGAGCTGAAACATCCATGGCATGCAGATCATTTGAAGAAATACTACTGGTGATTGATTTTTAGCAGTATGTAATTCTTTGATCTTTTCTTTTGTGGCGAGTGATAATGGCAAAACTCAATTATGCTTTCAATTTTACTTTGAAAGTTGGTGTTTGAGTCGATTGTTTCTGTTTTCCTCGATTATTCTTTTTGGCGAGCAAGGGATGGTTCCTGCTCGTCCAAAGGGTTGGTATTCGAGTTGAATCATTTATCTCGATTATTCTATCTCGCGAGCATAAATTGTTTGTGCTCGCGAAAAGAGTTGGTGTTCGAGATAGTTGTTTTCCCCGTGTCTTCGATTATTCTCTTTTCTGAGCATAAAGGGCTTTATGCACATGAAAAGAGTTGGTGTTCGAATGGGGGTGGTATAGTGATTTCTCACTAGCAAAAGTTGGATTTTCTCGAAAGAAGAGTTAAGCATTCAAAGTCAAACAACGAAATAAAGCATTTAACGGCAAAGAGGGCAAGTAACAACATATTACAGACTTAAGTATAAATTGTTTGAAATCAGGGCGCGCTGGCCAAAATGGTAGTTTCATGCACTGGGAGCAGCGGTGTTGTCTTGGGTTGTTGGCTCTTGTTTGGCTGTTTCTTGTGGGGTAGCATCGAGGATGGTCACTTCTTCATCTTCGGCCTGGGCAGAGGCATTCTCATCCATTGCTGGCGGCGCTTGAGACTTCCAGATTTTTGAGTCATGAGCTCGCTCACGTTGTTTTCAGCAACAGGAGGGGGAACCCATGGAGGAAGATTTTCCTCAGCATCGGCCTCAGCAAGAGAGTCGAGTTCGTCTTCAGAATAGGGCACAAGGGCGTGTCCAGGTCGGGCGGGAGAACTAAAAATGGGGTTGGTGCCCCACTCAGCGAGTTGTTCAGATCTAATTTTTAGCCCGCTGCATGCAAGTTGTCTTAAAACATGATTGATACCCTGAAGAAAGAAAGGGTATGCCTCAGCTTCCACCAAGTTTACAAATTCCACAGAGCCCTTGAAGTCCTCGATGACAGCTTGTTTTTGTTCCTCACCCAAGCGGGAATCTACTACCTGCAGTTTGTCTTCCAGCTTGGTTATCATGGCATTGGCAGCCTCCAGTTCAGCTTGGCAAAATCGAAGATCCTTGCATACCCCGGCTATGTTGTTCAGAGCTTTTTCCTCAGATTTCTTTGATAAATTCAAATGAGATTCCAGAGTTTTCTTTTCTGCTTTGAGTTGGGAGAGCTCGATAACCTTGCAGGTAAGGCTTTCCTCGGTAGACTTCAATTCAGCTCGAAGGGAGTTGACTTTCTCTTCTAGTTGATTCTTCTCATTGGTTAGGGCGGCGTTGGTGTTGAGATTGGTTACCAAGCGCTCGTACATTAATATTGATTTGTTGGCAATCTATAAGAAAAGAGGTTGTTAAGAATAGGAGAATGTTAAGGAACATGGGGTTACAAGGAGAAAACTTTACCTCAGTCATGCACATTCCCATTTCCCCGATCAAGACGGAGCTCGCTTGGTCGCCACTCTTCTTCTGGACTCCGCTATGATGGAGTCGTTTCATTAATCCGAGGCCTGTAGTGGCTTGAAATCCACTCCTTTTGTTTATGTTGATGTTATCGAGATCGGGTACATTAGCAAGCTTGTTAATGAGGGCAGCAGCTTTCTCTCGGTCATCAGGCATAAGGAAATTTTCCTTTTGCCAGGATGGGATGGAGGGAGTGTCTTCCTCGATCACAGATTTATCTGTTCGGCGTCTTGTTCTTCTCGGACTTTCACTTGGGTCGATAGTGATGACAGGCGAAGGGGCTGTTTCAACTCTTTGCGTGGTGGGAATCGGGATAGCAGTTGTTGTGTGTTGATTGGGCTCAGGCTGGTGACGTTTAGTCCCGCGGCTGGTAGTACTGGTTGGGACAGTTGGAAGATTGATAGCCGGTTGGGTCGAAAGGTGTTTAGCTCGCTTACTTGAACCTTTCTTTGCAACTTGTAGGAATTTGTTGACGTCGGTTAACTGTTTCATGTCTGCAAAAGATAAAACGAGCATTAAAAGATGCGGAGAAAGCGAAAACTTGCAAGTTTGACATAAAAGAGTATGATGTAAGGTATAAACCAGTAAGGGAAAAAGGAAGTCTACAGTAAGTCCCAGTTCGAGCACATTCATCACATTCACTGGGAAACTTCTTGCCATGGTATGTACCCCAGTAAGGGTGTGGGAACTCAGGTTCAATAGTAACTCGGGGAGTAACTCCATCCAAGGGTATGCTGATGTGGCGACCCGGCCCGGGCCCGAGGTGGAACCGCGGGTCGGACCGCCCAAATAAGGAGGGAAACAAGTAACAAATAACATGCAAGGATTTAATTTATAAAAACGACGTGGCGCAACATTGGAGACGTAGCACGCCTCGGCACCAAAAGGGCCGGTATTTTTAAAACTTTTAAAACCTGATAGAACAGTTAAACAATATAACCAAGTCATCGGCGACACTACATGCCGGAACCCAAGCTAACAGTCATAGACAAGAATTAATAGGAGCTAATAGCATGCTCAGCGGAAGACTAATACGTAGTGGAATATTAACAAGGTAACCAAAGCTCGGCTTACACAGTGCCGGCACAAAAGGATAACAAATACTACAAGTGATGAAACTACTAGTAGTTAACAAGAGTTACAATATCAAGTTTTATACAAGTACCCAAGCATAGTCTAATTGACTTGCTTTAACCCGTCGTCCTTACAAAATACAAAGCAAGAGGAAGAGGACATCTAAACCACCTCTTCGAATATCGACGGCGGAACAAAAGGGGGACAAAGCACGAACACGAATCTCAACGAACAGACTCGCTCTTGCTAGGATCTAAAGCAGTAAAGGGGAAAGGGTAAGTCATAAAGACTTGTAAGCTATCAATCATGCATGTCATGGCAATATGCAACATACAAGGCAAGATATCGTCACATAAGCATAGAAATCATATATCCAAGATGCACATTGTTTCACATAAGTGCGCATAATTAAATCACATAGGATAAGGATATATGGAGAGCCGGGCCGCTACGTAGTTCCTGCATACAAGCGTTATCGGGAATGTGCGGGTATCGAATGTGTGTAAGTACATCGATCTTCCGAGGAGATGCCCGGGATAGTCACCAATGATGCTCTTAATTGATTACAGCAAGGGAGCTACTTCTCCACTGTGGCCACAGTGGAGGCGTGTGTGTACAAAGACGGGATGCCAGCTGGACTCATGCAAATGCCAAGTAATGTATACTTAACAAAATTCTCAAGTAGAGAACGAGGTCGACAAGAGCGATCTCGTTCATGACAAGTAAATTATTCTCATCAATAACCAAGTAGGATTGAGTTCGACGAGAGCGAACTCACATGTCAATTAAGTATTCTATAAAATGACATTCAAGATCAAGCAAGGCAGTCAATTCAAGTTCAAGGTCTAGAATTATTATTCTTAGGGAAACGCGTTTAGAACGTCGTAGGGATTGATCGGTGAGCCGGTATTGTTCAATAGCTCGCTATACTTGACTCCGTTGAGTCGTGTCTAACAATTCATCCAATAGAGTTAGGACGCTAAATGCATCACAAACCCTTTTCTAAGTTCGCGTATATGATCGGCTAGGTCATTAATCCATTTAACAACCGTAGTTAAGGATTGTCATCAATTCAATTTCAAGGAGCCTTAGAATTATTATTTCAAAGGTTGATAATTTACAATGGTCCAAGAACATTAATTATTCATAAGAGGATATAGAACACATTTAATTCTAAGCATAGGACCCAATTCAAGGAGATGAACAAATCATGGCATATGGAACCCTAGAATTCCTAGTTTCCAAAAGTCATCAAAATCCAATAGTCCAAGAACATTAGTTGTTCCTAAGAGGGCATAGAACATATTTAATTCTAGGCATAGGACTAAATTAACAAGATGATCATATTAATCAAAAATCTCAAAAGACCAATTCATCAACAATCATGGCAAGGGCATGGTAGGAGCATGGGATTTACAAGAAGAGGGGGGAACATGGCATATCTATCATACATCCTAAGGGGAATCGATAGCTTACCTTCACCAAGGAAAATGAAGGTTGGAGTACAAAGTAATCGGATGGAAACGATCTCCTCGTCGGTAGCTTCACTCCGGTGGTCTCGGTTTGGCAAACGGAGGTCGGGAGCTCAATCCATGGAGGAGACACACACTAGTCTCACCTTTTCTCTACACACACTAAATATGGCAAGAGAGAGAGAAGAGAAATCTGATAATGGAGGTTTTAGTTGGATTAGCAAAGAGGAAGGCTTATATACCTTGCATGGTTTGGGTGGAATCCCACATGTCAAGAGGAGGAGGGTGGTGGAATCCACATGTCCAAAGGAGGTTGCTAGAGGTTAGGATTAATCTAGTTTGATTAGGGTTTAATAGGTTGGATTAGGGCCAATTAGGAAGGAGGTTTAAGTGGCTAATTGGATCACAAAAGCTGGAAGAAGAAAAATCCCGTAGAGCTGATCAGACAGTGAGGCGGGCGCCATGCCTCGGCCATGCCTCGATACGTGGAAGGTTCCCCTGCTTTTCATTTGCTCGCTCGGGTGCGCGCCTCACTGATCCATGGGGCGCCTCGGGGGCTCCAAAACTTGACTTAAACATGTCCTAAAGGGTCCCAAACTTGTGGGCAACCATTCTAGGGTCTAACACCACTCAAAACAAGTCCGAAACACACTCGAACAACACCCGGAACAAGGTAGGACAAGGCTCGAATCATGCAACGATTGGTTGACGAATCATACCCGAATTAAACGTCAATGAAACTAAGATAACTTGGGCATGGAAAGGATTGTTTAAACATGGTTATGACTTGAATACAAGTCCGGGAACTCAAGGAACAATTCGCACGTCGAATTACGAGCAAAACGGGAGATGAGGGAAATCGCTAAGGCCAAAACAAAGCAAGAAGGTTTCCAAACTTCCAATCAAGCATACTATGATCAAGGTGAACGTTCTAGGTCATCTATGAAGGACAATAGAACTCTAACAAGTCTTGGTTGAGTGCTAACATGCTAAGGCAAACACTCACGGTACAAGGCAAGGCAAGCAATGCAAGGAAGGTATTCAAGCAACTAGGCACATAACACTCTCATGTGGGCAAGACATGGACAAATAGAAGTATCTAACATGTTAAGGTATAAAACAAACATGGTATTAAGGCATAAAACAAGTAATGCAAGTAATGGGTTTGGGTTCTCACAGCTGATGACTCCAGCTTGTCGTAGTAGGGTCAAGTCCGAGGTAAGAGTTCTCCAATCGAGCACAAAATCCTGACTAGTTCGACCATCTCCCTCCTTCACTTTGAGCAGTGTTCTGAAGGCTCTGGCTATCCGGGGTTCGCCGTTTCGGTAAGCGTTTTTGTCATACTCGGGGAGCCCGTAGTCGCTGAGGTAGGGAGCAAAAGGCCAACCAATGCTCGACTCGACCAATTAAGCTTTGATGTCCCACCCATATACCTTGTTTGGGCTGTCATTGAGGAGTTTAAAGTAGTTTGGGTTTGAGCGACTTGAGATGCGCCCGGATTTCTTATCTAAGGAGAGAAGGAAAAATTTCCTAAACAAAGTCATCTCGGGCTCAAACCCGAGCAACCTGCAAGCTATTATGAAGGACATCAGGAACCTAACGGTAGTTAAGGTCAGGTCGCAGGGGAGAGTGTTGGAGTCATTCAGGAATTCTACAACAAATGGGTCGAGAGGGAGGCGAAGCCCGACCAGGAAAAAGTCAAAGTAAAATACCATGTTATCACCCTGGAAGTTGTGGCCCTCTTTGTCAATGTCCAAGTCGAAGGCGCGGACTCGGTAGTGTTTGGAGTCAATTCCTAAGGAATAAAACCAAGTGCTAACTTCCTCCTCGGAATTTAGATCATCCCACTTGATCGAGGGAGGAGTGTATGGAGTAATGGGAGTGAAGGAATTTTGGCTTGGCCCAGGTAGTTGACTGTTTGAGCAGGAAGGACCTTCTGCTCGCACAATCTCAGAAGGGTTATGAGAGCTACTGTTTGCCACTTGTTCGCCTGATTGTAAAGACCTTCGTCGGCGAGGATTTAGTATGGCTTCCTTTTGCTCATTTTCCTCAGAGCTTGAACTTGAAGATGGTGGAGCTTCTTGTGGTGCTCCATGATCGTAACTTCGGCCTTCGATTTCAGATACAGTACCCTCGCTAGACATCCTACAGGAAGAGGAATTGAGAAGCGCGTGTTAAAGACATTGACTGGGGTGGACACGATGACATAAGTGAAATTTAGAATTTGTGGCAAGCAGGTTGTGAGATCAGTGAACAGGGCACCGATCACAAATTTCTCGATTCCCTTGGTTTAGTCCGAAGTGGCTAACAGATAGAGGGGGCAAAATGAGTCGAAGATGGGGCTGTTATATCTACGTATTTGAATAGTTCGTTAAAGTTAAAAAGGGTTTGAACACAGCCAGAACCCTAATTCAAGATAGAAAAGAGGAAAGTGTAATGGGAAAATGGAAATGGAAGCGTGAAGGTACCTGATGTTTGCGCGGGATCTTGATTTCGAGTTTGGAGGCGCTGGGGAAGATTGAATTTGGATGCTTGTTCTTGATTGGAATCTGCAGATACGCCAATTGATTTTTTCTCTCAAGGTTTTAGAAGATTTCATGAATAGTAAAGTTTGAAAGGAGGGGGGTATTCTGCCTTTTATATTCCACAAAACCGCCCGTTGATGGGTACTCATCATTGGGCTCTTAAAACGAGGCTCATTTTACGAGGCAGCATTTAATGAGTTATAGAGAAACGGGCCTGTCTTTTCCATAAGCGGCGGCTGACGGCTAAGCTTCTTGAGTACGCCTTCCTGAACACCCTTCGGATCACCATTTATTCAAAGTTGTTTACTCGGCGATAATTTAAATCATACAGTGAAAGATTCAATTATTCAGGGGGGATACTTTTTGATTTTTAAAGTTCCTCCTCGTCACGAGCACGAATACTCTGTGGACAAGGAGTAAGGGGCTACTGAACTACCTGGCCCAATAGGCCCAAGTCATGGGTCACATGTTGAGTAAATGAACGTTATTCGAGCAAGCAAGCACGGTGTTGACCTTTACCAAGATGTCAGCGAGCTGGGGGCTTAACCAGCGAGCAGAGTCAAGGCGCGAGCATGATTTGTTATGCTCGCTAATATGAGAGCTGCCATTGGTTGAGGACGGTTGAGTCCAAGCAAGAGCTTCGGTTAAGTTGAGGACGGTTATGTCCGGGAAATTCTCCATTCAGGCCGTTATAATTAATGGAGGAATTAATAGGGCAGTTAATATGCCCGCCACTTATGCCACAATCATTAGTGGGTAGTTAAGAGCAGTTATGGTCAGTTATGCTCTCCGGCAACTATAAAAGCCCCTGAGAGTGAAGGGGAAAGGTATGCAATTCGAACTCTCTAGTCAAAACTCTGCCAAAATACATTCTCATTCAGCTTTATTGTGCTGATTCTTGCGCCGGAAGGCTTTTACAGGGAGTGCCCCTGCCTAGTTCACAGTTCACTGTTCTTTTTGCATATTTGGGCTTTGAGAGAGATAGATACGTTGAAAGCCAGATATTTTGTTTGGACCGACCCAGTGTATCCAAGAAGATTTTGGACGCATCAGAAAGTTTTATACAACGTTTTCTTCATAAACGTTGTATAAAGTTTTATACAACGTTTTTTTAATAAACGTTGTAGAAAGTTTTATACAATGTTTTCTTACTAAACGTTGTATAAAGTTTTATACAACGTTTTCTTCATAAACGTTGTAGAAAGTGTTATACAACGTTTTCTTCATAAACGTTGTAGAAAGTTTTATACAACATTTTTTTAATAAACGTTGTATAACACTTTCTACAACGTTTTATTAGTAAAGGTTGTGTTACATTATTAACAACGTTTTTAAAATGTTGTTATTATTGTCCACAATATTGTTGTGTAATGACATAAGACAACGTTTTTTGCAACGTTTTTTAAAACGTTGTAAAAAAACGACCTAGTACAACGTTTTTAAAACGTTGTGAAAGATCATTTTTGTTCTAGTGAATCTTAATATAAATTTCTAGATAACCGTAGATACATATTTTGTATTAATAATAATAGTAATTTTTTTATCTAAAGACTTTTTAAATTAACATTTAACTTCATAATAATATTATAAGTCATTTTGTTAAAAACTTTTAAAATCATAATTCATTTTTAACCAATGTGTGATACTTATTTTATATTTTTATTGGTAATGAAAGTTAAAGTCTTTTATCTAAAGACTTTAAAAGCAACACCACATTCTAACCATGTGGTATACATATTTTCTATTAATAATAATAGTAGTAGATAAAAGACTTTTTAACCAACATTCATTTCGAAACAATGTATATACATATTTTCTATTGGTAATAACAAAAGATGTCTTTATCTAATGACTTTTATAACCAATACTCATTTCTAAATAATGTGAGACACATTTCTTTGTAACCAATGTGAGATACATCATCTAAAAACTTTTTAAACCAATATCACTTTTATAATCAATGTGAAATACTTCTCTTCTATTGTTAATAATTGTAAACTTTTAAAATCAACATCACTCTCTAACCAATGTGTAATACATATCCTCATTTGGTAATAATAGTAGAAGTCTTTTATTTTAAAAAAAATATAATCAGCATCTCTTCTTAAATAATGTGGGATACATCGCTTCTATTATATTGATGATAAAAGTAAAAGTCTTTTATCTAAATACTTTTAAAACCAACATTATTTTTTAACAAATGTATGATATCTCTACTATTAGTAATAATAGTAAAAGTCTTTTATCTAAAATTGAAATCAACATCATTTTCTAACCAATGTAAGATATACATATTATATTGATAATAATGGTAGAAGTCTTATATTTAAAGACTTTAAAAACAAACATTACCCTCTACCAAATGTATGATACATTTATTCCATTGGTAATAATAGTATTTTTTTAAACCAATATTAATTTATAATCAATGTATGATACATATTTTCTATTAATAATAATAGTAGAATACTTTGTAACCAATGTGAAATACTTGCATCTATTCTATTTGTAACAAAAAAGTCTTTAATCTAAAAACTTTTTAAACCAACATTTATTTTTAAACAATGTGAGATATATATATCTTTTATTGGCAATAAGTAAAAGTATTTACTATAAGACTTTTCAAATTAACATTTTTTTCTAAACAATGTAATTTACACATTTTTCATATTCTAACAATGTAAGATATTTCTTTTCTATTTCTATTAGTAATAAAAGTTTAAGACTTTTATCTAAAGACTTTTAAAACAAACATCTCTTTTTAACCATGTGGTATACATCTTTTCTATTGGTAATAATAGTATTTTTTTAAACCAACATTAATTTCTAACAAATGTGAGATACATTCTTCTATAGTAATAATAATAATAGCATTTTATATAAAAAAATTGAAATCTACATCTCTTTCAAAACAATATGGGATACATCTCTTCTATTGGTTATAACATAAAAATAATAATAGTTGTAGTATTTTATCTTAAATAGTTTTGAAACCAACATCTCTTTGTAAACAATGTGTGATACATCTCTTGTATTGATAATAGCATAAAAATTCGTTTATCTATGAATTTTATAACCAATATATATTTCTAAATAATGTAGATCTCTTTGTAACCAATGCGATGTACATTATCTAAAAACATTTTAAACCAATATCATTTTCCTAACTAATGTGAATTACATATTTTTTTCTATTGGTATTAAGTCTTTTATAAAAAAGATTTTTAATACCTACATCACTCTCTAACCAATGTGTAATACATCTCATCATTTGGTAATAGTAGTAGAAGTTTTTTATCTAAAAAAAACATTTAAAACCAATATTTCTTTCTATATAATGGGATATATCTCTTCTCTTCTCTTTTATTAATGATAAAAGTAGAAGTCTTTTTATTTAAAAACTTTTAAAATCAACATCACTTTTTAATTAATTTAATAATTATCTATTTTATTTGTAATAATAATAATTTCAAACCAACATCAATTTATAGTAAATGTGTGATATATATTTTCTATTGCTAATAATAGTAAGTCTTTTATATAATGTAAAATAATTAAAAATCAACATCATTTTTTAACCAATGTGAGATATACATCTTCTATTGGTAATAATGGTTAAGAAGTCTTTTATCAAAAAAATTGAAAACCAACATCACTTTTTAATCAATGTGTGATACATCTTTTTAATTAGTAATTAATAATAGTATTTTTAATATAAACATCAATTTCTAACCAATGTGTGATACATCTCTTTTAATGGTAATAATAGTAGAATATTGTGTAATCATGTGAGATACATTTATTGTAAAAGTGAAATTTTTTAGTCTAAAGACTTTAAAATCTAACATTTTCTTTTTAAACAATGTGTTATACATCTCTTTTATTGGTAATAATATAAATAATTTAAACTCAACATCATTTTCTAACCAATGTGAGATATACATTTTCTATTGGTAATAATGATATAAATATATATATTAAAGTTGATGAGGAACACTATGGTTGTGCCACTTCACCACCTTTGGATAAATCTTCATTCTAAAGCATCCATGTGAAAGCTTTAAAACATTTTGGTTTTCTAGTGACTTTAAAAATCAACATCATTTTCCAACTAATGTATGATGCACTTCTTCTATTGGTCCTTAATAATAGTGTTTTTAAAACCAACATCAATTTCTAACCAATGTGGGATACATCTCTTCTAATAGTGTTTTTAGTGAAAGAAATTGTGCCAATGAACAGTTGTGCGCTTGATTTGGTAATTGCAAAATTTTTTTACGTGTCATTTGTTTGTTGACGAAGGTAATTGCTGTGTTCTATTTGTTGAAAAATTATTTATTCAAATTAAGTTTTTTAGGATGAAAAAATTGTGCAAGACTTGAAAGTATAATACAACTTGATTTGTTTGTTGGAATAATTGTTTGTTTTTAGTGTTCTACTCGAGGTAATTGCAACTTGAGGCACGTTCTACTCGATATATTTATTTGTTTTTAAATTGAGCATTGAAATGATAAGATATTTATTTGTCCATGAATTGTTATTTGTCATTGAATAAGATATCAAGAATTGAAAGTATAATACTTATTAAAAAATTAGTGTTTTTATTGAAAGAAATTGTGCAACTTGAGGCACAAATTTCTTTATGTGTCATTTGTTTGTTGACAAAAGTAATTGCGCAAATGTGTTCTACTCGGCAAGAACATCGGAATGATATATTTATTTGTCCAAATTAAGTTTTAGATGAATAAGATATCAAAGCTTAAAGTATGATGTTAAAAGTGAGTCATTAGAAGTAGGCTTAAATCACAAATTGGTCACCCTACTTTTGGTCCATCTTTTTTGCAATATGATCACTCTACTTTTTTTTTTCTATTTCATCATTATACTTGGCTTTATTTTCACGTCCATCACTCCATCCAATTTTTTGGATGGAAAACTATCTTAAAATATAAAAACCCGAAAATACCCCCACTTAATGCAATTGGATCCTCTTTTTTAATCCAATTTTGACTTTTAAAAAATTTTTTGTACAAATTTGGAAAGGCTCAAAGTCAAAGCCAAAAACAGAATTCGAAAAATTGGTCTCACGCCTCACACACTTCGCCGAATCGACGACGGCGGCCTCCTTGCTCACCCCTCACCACGCCTCAATCTAGATCGCCGATCGCCGACGCCGACCACCCCGACGCCGACCCCAACCCAAGGTCCCAAGTGCGGCAAGAAGCGCCCTCGATCCGTCCGGTTCTCGATCCGATTCCAGATAGCCTCCTCCTCCCAGCCGGCCGAATTCGACATTTCTTTCGACGATCGACATTGGCGCGAGGCAACCGGCTTCGCTTGCCGTCGGTGTTGGATGCGCGTCGCTGGTCGGTTCGATCTTGTGGAGATCTTGATCATCGTCGTTGTCTCTTCGATCAAAGCCGCTTTGCTTCCTTGAGCATTTCAACGGCCGCGAGTGGTGAGTGACGAGGAAATCGTACCAGTCAATGAGTTTCCACCAATTGTTATGGTGGATGGCGAAGCTGGTTTCGTGCGATGATGATGGAGGGCTTAGGAACTGAGATTTGTCCGGATCTGAGGTTGTAGACGAAGAAGAGAGAGAGAGATGGGAGATGAAGAGATGAGAGATGATTGAGAAACTGGTTGGAGATGATAGCAGATGAGGGGGGTCGGCAATGGAGCAATGATTTGGCCGGAGATGGAGCAAGAAAGAGGCCGCTGGCCGTTGGATGTCGTGGAGGCTGGAGGTCTACAATTAGGGATTATATATATATATATATATATATTGGGAATATAAATTAAATATTAATAATTTAATTTTTTTAGTTTAACCCCTTAACTATTAACATTTTAAACTAAAAACCCTTAACATTAGTAAGGGCATTTTGGTCATTTCATACAGTTCCGTCCATCTAACTAACGGAAATAATCATCAGTGACCTTATTGACTTGATTTGCCAAGTATAGTCACTAAATTGATAAAAAAAAATAGTAGAGTGATCATATTGCAAAAAGCTGGAAAGTAGGGTGACCAATTTGTGATTTAAGCCTTAGAAGTAATATCTAACCTTGAATAGTTTTTTCTCACATTGATTAAAAGTAATGCTAGTTGTAATTTTTTTAAAATATAAGTCTTCTACAGCTAACAATAGAAGAAGTTATATATACTAATAGTAATACCTCTTATCATATGTATTATTATTAGCTAATGGCTAGAAAATCAAAAGTTTTTAAAACTTCCACATAGATACTTTAGAATGAAGATTTATCCAAAGGTAATGAGGTGGCACAACCATAGTTCTCCTCACCAACTTTATATATATATTTATATGTATATTTTATACTCCCTCCGTCCCTAAATAATTGTCCTGCTTGACCCGGCGCACAGTTTAAGAAAAAGTAATTTACTTGATTATTTATAATGGTTTAATGTGTAGTTTCCATTAATATCCATGTATATGTGGCCCATAATTAAAGTAGAGTGAAAAAGTAAGGGTAAAGTGGTAAAAGTGATGTTCTAAAAAAGTAAGTTTCAAAGTGGACAATTATTTTGGGACGGACGAAAAAGGAAATGAGGACGATAATTTAGGGACGGAGGGAGTACTATATATGTATATTTTATACTATTTAGTTATCAAAATAATTTTGTTTTCGAAAACAACCACACCCACACGCCACACACAAACATGCATACAAGTTTACAAAAAGGTTATACTTGTTCTCACTTTTTATATTCATACTCTGATCTCCTCCAATACATTAATTCTATGTTTTAACCAATCAACTCATTCCTCCACAGTCCACACTAACCAATTTAAATTGGTTTTGACTCGATAATACTTATATTCAATTTTTATATTATTAACCACCAATATTTAATGCTCAAAACTAATATAAACAAGTAAAGGTTTCACCCTAGAAGAATGGCTTGGTATACCTCCAAAACTGTCGCCGTCTCTCCTCTCGATCAAGACCTCTCTTCCAAGTCGGCCGCCACACTGTTTCTTTTTTCTTTTTTGATTTCTTTCGGTTTTCTCCCCTCGCAACCATATATATATATATATCCTACTAGGATTTATAACTCTAAGCCGAAATTCTAAAGTTAATTGGACCGAAATTAATTAAGTAAATATTATAAAGGGGTTAGTATTAAAATGAGGGAATTTCAAGTGGGTATAATTTTGAAAACATGTTTTCATCTAGAACCATCAATTTTTTGGACATTTCATGTAACTACAAATTGCTTGTCAAATGACAAAAATGTCATTAATGAAAACTCTGATGCCAAAAAATCAATCTGATGCCAAAAAATCAATCTGATGCCAGGCATCAGAAATCAACCTGATGCCAAAATCAACCTGATGCCAGACATCAGAAATCAACATGATGTCAAAATCGACCTGATGCCAGGCATCAGAAATCAACCTGATGCCAGGCATCAGAAATCAACCTGATGCTAAAAATCAACCTGATGCCAGGCATCAGAAATCTACCTGATGTCAAAAATCAACCTGATGCATGGCATCAGAACCTTCAAAATTTAAAATCAAAATGATAAGTAGATAACAAACACAATTGAATGGAATCAAGGAAAAATGTACATCAATTTCCATATCATCGTTATACACACAATTAGATACTTAAATCAATCACTTAAACAATCTAAATCTAATAATACATTAGGGGAATTTCAATTGTTTTTAGATACATTTAATGTGGATGGAGCATTAAACTCACGAACAGAGGGAGGGAGTGAAAGATTACGAGGAGGGAGGACCGGAGAGAAGCATGAATAGCATACGGCATACCATCTGGTTATAGCCTTCAATAAGTTTTGCATAATCAATTCCACTATTTCTCTCCTTTCTGACCTTCACTTGTTCACCTCTACTCTTCTCCGATCTCCGATCCCACGGCAGAGACGAGCTTCTACTCCTTCCTCTACCCCTTCGCTCTCTCTCCTCATCTGAAACAGTTTTAATCCTAGACCTGCTCATCCTCCCTTTCCTCCTTTCCCTTTCTCTATCCCTCTCTGTTCCGATCCCTATCTTCACCCCTATCTCTACTCCTAGACCGACGCCTATGCCGATGCCTCGACCGATTATCATCCCTGCTCGGACTCCTACTCCGACTACGACGCCTCGAATGCCTATCACGATATCTCATATCATCTCGACTACGGTCATTTGAAACCCTAGATGAAGATTCAGAGAAATTGGGCGGTTTCTTGTTGAGTTTGCTTTGGATGGACTCAAGTTGGGCTAGCTTTTGAAACTCGGAATCCTTGGAGGGGATAGATGAGGAGGCTTTGACGGTGTGAGGAACGAAGAGGTAGAGGGTAAAGCCGAGCCTCTGCGGTATGGCGTTGTCATTAGCATTGGGTGGAGCAAGAGAAGTCGAGGCCTTGCTTGAATCTGGCGGTGCCCTCGCCATGGTGAGCTCTTCGTAGTACGCCTTTTCTTCTTCCATCGATATCAGTAGATTGATTGATTCAGGGGAGGAGCGAGACAATGTCGATGAGCTTTTTTCCTTCGGGCGTTGAAGCTTTAAATTGCTCCTCCTTGGAAGAATTATCCGTTAAGCGTCTTCGTGGTATCATCGGCGGCCCGCCGCCCAAATTAATCGGACTGGATTAGCGGCGTCTTCATTGAAAACTCTATGCTTGAAGGAGCTTTACAACGGACAGTGTCTTCATTGGGAATGGTGTTAATTGGGGGGAAGATGATCAGCATGATAATTGGGGGTAGTAATGTATTTTTACTCAAAAAATGTACCTAAAAGATATGTCTAAAAAATGGCTGGATTGATTTGAAAAAATGTTTTAAAAAATGTACCGACTTGTAAATATTCCTATTAAAATCTTAGTTAAAAGTGGGTCAAGCTCAACCCAATTCAACTGGTTACTAAATAGATCCAAAACAATCAGATTAACTCAAAACAATTATAGTATTAATTAAATAGGTCCAAAATAATTATAATTTTAATTAACACGAATTAATATTTTTAATTAAAATTATCAAGATATTACATTTTCAGACTAGTGATACTTTGAAATTATAAGTTTGTCATGCCTTTGTTGTATATTCTGGATTTTTTTCGCACTTGTGTGTAAATGCTAAAACATTGTATACGCTTATGCACTATAAAAACATTTATGCATTGGTATTTTCTATAATGAGTCATTGTATTTTTTTTCGAAAATTGCAATCCGGCCACCATAGTCTCAATTTGTACAAAACAGCCACTACACTCAAGTAACGAGGGCAAATCTCACTAAACCAAATCAATACTTCTCTCGTTCTGGACAATGAGTCCCCGTTTAAAAGTCAATTTTTTTAAGAAAATGACACTTTTAGTAGTTCATTAGAAATAAAACAGCACTTTTATTTCTTAATTATTGAAAGTATATTATTTAAGTAAAATATCTAAAAATGGAATAGTGGACTCTTTGTCCGGAACGGAGAGAGTATCTTCCTCCGTTCCGGGTAAAGAGTACCTATTTGAAAGTCAAACTTTTAAAAAAAATTACACTTTTAGTAGTCTATTAAAAATAAAATAACACTTTTTATGTATTAATTTTTTAAAGTAGATATTTTAAGTGAGACATTTCAAAAAAAATAGCTAACTATTTACCTGAAACGGAGAGAGTATCATCGAATGAAGGCATATTTAATGATATTAAATAATTAAAGGAAAAATATATTATTGAGTTCGGATATAGCAAGGTTTTGTATTTCTTTAAGCTTGACAATTTTCACGTCATTAAAATTACATGCTATGTTAAATTAAAAATATCCATTTATGATTTTTTACTTTTTCCTCATTTAAAAGACACCCCTACCTTCAAAAATTATTGTCTTGTTTAACCTGATACATGAGATTAAGAAAAATAATTGAGTTGATTATTAATATTAGGATAATGTGTAGTTTCTTTTTAAAAAATGTCGATGTAGCTCATAATTAAAGTAATAAGAAAAGGTAAAAGTATTATGTTCAACGTGTTATCCTAAAAATGAAAGTTACAAACAGTATAGCTTTTTTGGGACGGACAAAAAAAAAAAAGACAATAACTTTGGGACGAAGTGGGTATATTTTTGTAATCTCTAATAGTAGGTCTCTTGTGAGACTATCTTATGAATTATAATTCGTAAGACGATAGTGGGTTCTTTACTGACAATGAATTAAGTGCAGGTTAGTGGTAAGAAGGTTCATATATACCAAGTAGGTTGTGGGTTCGAATCATCATGGGGATAAGTGGGAAATCACTATTGATCATCTTTAATTTAAGAAAAAAAGAGAAAAAAAAAACTCTATTTTCATCTCCACCAAATACCTAATTGGTAATTAATAAGTAGAAAAAGATTTTTAGATGGATTGAAAAGGAAGATGAGTAACGAGGCCAAGGTTGAGTCATTAATCAATACATGAGATTATCTAGCGTTGGGTGCAATTATGACGATGTAGTTACTCCTTTCGTTTTTGGTAAAGAATCTTTGTTTGAAAGTTAAATATTTAAAAAAAAACATTTATAGTAGTTTATTAATAATAAAATGACACTTTTAAGCTTTAAATTTTGAAAATGAACTTTTTAAGTGAAACATCTCAAATAGAATAATTGACTTTTTGCCCAGAATAGATGAAGTATTTCTCAAGTGATTGACCGTTGTATATTAATTATTTAAGGAAACATATGTGTACAGTTTTGCTTTCTTCATTAAAAATATCGACCAGTAATCATTTTAGGGATAACAAATCACTCGTGCTGGCCGTTATAGGGTCGGCACAATAAGTATGAACCTGAATACGACATGATAAGCTTATCATGCGTAATATTAAAACCCGAATACGACACGATAAAACTCGAAAAACACGGCACGACACGATAAACAAAAAAATACGATTGATTTAGACAGACCCGTTAAGCACGTTAAGCCCAATAGACATTATAAAATATATAATTTTGATTTTTTAATAAATATTTTGAAAGTTTATCATTATAAATAGTCAAATAATTTAAAAGTCATAAATGTTCAAAGTATTAACCTAAGACACTTTAATCCTAGCAAAATAACTTATGTCACTACTAGAAAATTATTTTTATATGATGGATGAAATCAATCGCCAATACTAAAAAACAATCGTCTTAGATTATACGCAATGGTCAAAACAATCACTGGTTCCATCGCATAAAGCATTGTCACCAAAACTTTAAGTGATTGTACAAACAACCGTCTTCTCTAATTGATTTTAGGTAATAGCATAAACATTTCTCAAACATAAAAAATAATATTTATTTTTTTAATTTATAAAAATACAAAGTCATCGCATAATCCATTAAAAGGTGAGTGTAAAAACCATCACGTTAGTATTAAATAAGTGACATCTTATTCACAATACGCGCTTATTTTTTTCATCATGTTATCTTGGAATACGTGACTGTTTTAACCATCTTTTTAGAATGTCATAACTGATTGCTTTGGCCATCACATTATCTATGAATAGGTGATTGTTTTAGTTATCGTTTTATCTCAAAGTAGATAATTACTTTTAGTTTCACGTTAAAGGCAAAAGTGAATATGACGTGTTTGTGCATATTAAGTAGAAGTGTGCATATTAAGTAAAAGTTGTCATCAAGGTGGTAACTTTGAATAGTATAAAATAGTATTTAAGTATAAAATAGTATTTATTACATTCCGAATCTTGAAAATGAAAATGAACATCTCAATAATGTTTGACAGTTACGTTAAGCTTAAGAATGGCTCTCAAAGTAGGAATATCAAGAAATTCGGTAGTCATTATTCCATATCCCCTTACAAATCGAAAATAACCTGTCCCGGAAACTATGGAAAATTCCCTCTCCTTCATTGCAAAAAGATCAGAACCTTGAATCTCCAAAGTACTTCCTTTAAACTCCCCATCAGTAAATAGCACTGAAAACACCAAGTACAATCCTTTCCCATCCAATTGAGAGTTTATGTACATACCTTGAGCCCTACCTATCTCTTTTGACATTGGATCAGGGCCCACGGTTACCGGATCATCGATGGCGAGAAGGGTTCCAAACTGTAGGATGCTGGTGGAAGGACCATCTTTGCCTGCAATTGTTAGGGCCGACGCATCATCACCGGTGAGATTGTCATGGACATAGAAAACAAGGTTGGTTTGCTTTGGCCGGCGCCGGTTGTAAGCCCAGTAAAGGAGAGGCAATGACAGAAGAGGGATGAAGGATTTTGAGGCAAAACTAAAGAGATTAGACATTGGCTAGTTATTTGTTTTGTGTTACAGTTTGCAAGTGGGAGTTCTTATGTTTTGAAGGAAGTGTAGATCGGATGATGCTCAAGATGCTTTCATGAGGGTGGGAATCATTACCAAAAGAAAATGCCAATGTGATTAGCTAGAAGTCTATCCCTGGTAAGTACTTTTAGTTTATTATATTATATATATATATCGTCTTTTAGCATTATAAGTCTCCACTAAAATTTAGTATTCCTTCCATTTTCAAATTATCGTTCATCTTTTTTTTTCGTTCGTTCTTAAATAATTGTACTTTTTCAAAACTTTTCTTTTAAAAAAAAAACATTTACTATTTTATCTCTATTTTTTCTTCATATTTTAATTATAACTATATACTCAAGGGCATTAATGAAAATCACACATTTCACCAATATTTATAATACAATCAATTACTTTTTATTAAATAATATGTTAGGTCAAAGTAAACAATCTTTTGAAAACGAAAGGAGTATATTATAATTGAAATTAAGTCAAGATTGTCATGTTCAACCTACACTACACGCTAAATTAAGAAAATATAATTTACTCAAAGTTGGATCATCAATTAATATGAGAATCAAATAGAAACTTTCAAAAAATAAATATTTGAAAAAGAATGATTCTTTTTTAAGTATCATTTTTGCCACGATAAAAAGCCAATCTAGATGGGTACACTGATGCTAACATGGCAAGTGACATTGTCTCTAGAATGTCTACTTCTAAACTTCCACGTACTTGATGTACTAGTCAAAGGTACTTCTGCTACATGTATTGTTAATAATAATATATATATATATATATATATATATATATATATATATATATATATATATATATAGTGAAAATACCCTTAAAGCAATTTTGAATTGTTTTTAGATTATTTATAAAAACGATATTTATTTATGAATACTTGTGCTTATTGTATGCATTTTATTAAACATCATAGAAAATCTTTAGTTTATTTTTGTAACCATAATCTTAGTATATGAGTGTTATATACAAGAGGATTAAGATTGTGGATAATAAACTTAAAATTAAGTCCGTAATGATATTAATTAAAGTATGAGATCTTTAATTAAAACATCACTAATGCGGCCCAAAACATTTTGAATGTGACTGTCTTATCCGGATCATCGATGTAGAGACATCTAAGTGGGGGCATTTATATATGATTTGATCATATAGGACTTGAACCGATTTAATTTGTAATTTTCCTATAAACTTCGTTATAGAAATGGAAAATCAAATAAAATCTCTAGATGATCATATATAAATGGATCTTAATCCTGAATGGTTATAAACTCCTATTTATTTCAGGGTGTTTCTTGATTTGCTCGTCTAAGTTTGTCTTCCGATGACATTCCCAACACTTGCATTTTAGATTTACATTTGAATTAAATGGCTGGGAATATGAATTCACAGATACAGAATTCATTCCTTCTTACAAGAAGTAGAAAGACGGTTCTCTCATTTGTTAATTCTAGAACTGAGTGGTTTGAGATTTCTAATTTATAATCTAATTATAAATTAACCATTCGCTAGTGAATTAATGGTAAATGAGAAAAAGATGTAATTGAAGAAGTTAACGAATATTGCCTAGCTTCAATTACGAATTGTCTATGGATGATTAATCTATATGTAATGATTAAATCGATGAACTGCTCCATTTCGTAGAGTAAGATATTCTATATTTATAAGAGTGCAATTCCGAATTTATAGTGGAGTAATATCGGAGTTAATAAGTCGAATAAATTAATTAAAGTGTTTAATTATTTATTCGATTTATTTGAGCTTATAATTATAGGTCTATGGTCCCCGATTCGCCTTCCCTATTTAAACGAATTAGAATTAATATTTATATTCTTAAAGGCTTATGAAAAATTGTTTTTCAGTTAATATATAAATATATCAATTGATCCCGAGAATATCAGGTAATATACAATTTTAATTGTATTGAGAATTGAATAAATATGAGATATTTTGGATATTTATATAACTACTAATTAATAATTATATTGGATAATTATTAAAAAGTATAAAACTATTTTGATAGTTGGGATTGAGCTTGATATTGATAAGGCTACCAAAACTAATTAATACCATAACTCACTTGCGGAAGAAAACAAAAAAACCAAAAAAAAAAAAAAGGGATGGAAAAAGAGTCTCTCATCTTGCCTTGGACACAAACATGACAATGAATAGGGAAGAGTTTTGGTGCATATGAAAGTGTTCACCAAAACCACTATTCATTAAGGACTCTCACCTATAAAGAGAAAAAAAGGGTCGACCTCCAAAGGGGAGTTTTTTTTTTTTATTTCCTCGGTTTTAATAGAAGGTGACTAACAGTGAGTGTTAAAAAGATTTTGTGGTTCAATTTGCTAGCCTCGTTTATTACTCATCCATAATAAGCTAGGAATTAAATAATATTATTTGAGTGCCCACACACTACTGTTTATCAGAAAGAACGAATCGGAAGTTTGTGGTGTCTACGAAGTTACAATCAAAGAAAAAGGAATTGTCTTAACATGTTATCTTCCTTTTCCTTCCTTTAGTTAAATAAATTTAATACACCTAATTTTGATGTTCTTATATCGTTTTATTGATTTTGAAATCCATCACTTCCGCTTCCATCCAATTTGATTGAAAAGACGGATTTTATTCGACCCGTATTTGATATGGGACCAGATTAATTTCCAACATTTTTAATATTGTATTATAATATTTAGCATGAGAAAAAAAAACTTGAGTTTTCTGGATTTAAGAACAAAATAATTTCATTCATTATATTTAAATTTTTATACATTATAAAACAAAATCGAAATTTTATTTTCAAACTAAGTAACCTTAGTTTGAAAAATCTAAATATTCATAGTAGGGTTAATTTTAGATAATGGATTAATAATAAATTTTCTATTTTTTCAAAATGTTCTTGTGACAGCCCGACCCGGACCCCAATGCGAGATCCCGAGTCGTGCCGTCCAAATAGGCAATAACACAAGCATGCGCAAGTAGGATTATAAAATTCATGTGGCGCAACATCGCATACAAATAACAACTCGGCTACACTTGGCCGGAAAATAACATAAATTAAACAAGTCATCGGCGACGTTACAGCCGGAACCCAACAACTACTCCTACAACATTAACACATGCTTATAAAAACATCAACGGCCACAAAATGCCGGAGACAACAACAACAATAATATTTAAAAGAGCTTTAGCGGAAGAAACTGTAGCGAACCATTAACATATAAACAAGCTCGACATATAAGTCGGCATACAAAAGATTACGAGTGTCAAATCATTAAGTTGCTACAACAACAAAAACCCCAAGACAAGTCTATTTGACTTGCTTCCCAACGTCCTTACCAAAATAAAAGACTAACTATCAAAAGTCCCAAAGGAGCAACCTTGAGCTCACAAACGACCAAACGTGATATAGCGAGTCTATCGGGGACCGTCTCCTCGGCTCGGATCTAAGGAAAACAAAGCAAACAAATAGGGTAAGTCGAAAGACTAAGTAAGTTACTAAAAATGCATGTTCATGTTATAGCATGACATTTATCTCAATCATGGTACATGATCATCATATAGCACTTAGCACATTATTCACGTAAGTGCGGGAAAGTAAATCATACAAGTAGGATATAATATAGTCACGCCGCCAGTAGCTCCCCGCAACAAACTTTATTATATCGATCGTGCACATCGATGCTCGGTGATTACATCGACTTTTTATCGAGAACCTACTCGATCTAGATAGCAAGCCAATGCAACACGTATTGATACGGCAAAGCTACTTCCCATTGCGGCCAACAATGGAGGTGTGTGTGAAGTCCCAGGTGCGGCGATCCATAGCGAGCACGAATCCCACAATTCGTGAAGGCGATGCATCATCCCACCCTAACTTAATAATCAAACCAAATAATGCCAGCTGGACTCAATGTGATGCACAAATAGATATTTACTTGACTTAAACCAATTAAGGATCGAATTCGACAAGAGCGAACTCATCCGAGCAAGTAGGGTATTAATCTCTACCATAAAAATATGTCAAGGCAATTAATTGCTCAAAACCAATCTTTCATAACAACTTGTTGCAAACAATTAAACCAAGCTCATATTTGAGTAACTCAATCAAACGGTGTCCAAACTTCGTAGGGATTGAAATTAGAGTTCAACATGTTCAAATCTTCCCTAGAGTCGACTCCGTTGAGTCTTTACTAAAAATTCCCAATTTTGGAGAAATTGAAGATATGTGCTTCATAACCCAACCTAGGTCATTTCTAAGTTCAACAAGGTTGTAAATTCACCAAGGCATTGCAATGTGATTCATATACATCATAGAGTTCAATTTATAGGATAGAACACATACAACATAACAACATATAATGTAGGCTCAATTTAGGGCATTCTCATATAGCACTTGTTCAAGCAACACATGTAATACATGTTTCTATCATGTTCAAGACTTTAAATAGACAAGATGAAAGAGTATTAAAAACTTTCATAGGCAAGAAATCATCCTATACATGCTCCTAGCAAGTTCATACTTTCAATATACAAGAAGAAAGCATAGGAAGCATATATGTGTCCTCATTGACCTCAATCATCATAAACTTTGTTTCCTTATGGTCAATGAGAACTAAAGAGAAGAAGAAGAAGAGTAACTTACTAGTATACTACACCAAAGAAAGCAAATGAGAAAACCGTTCGGTTGAAAATGCTCTACTCTTTTGATGAAGGTGGCTTGAGCAAATGGAGAAGGGATGAGGGAAGACCAAGAGGAAATCTTCAAGAAGCCATGGAAGAACTCTCAAGAACTCTCTCTCACGTTTTTGGAAAAGCTTTCAGCAAATGAGGAGTCTAATGGCTGATTTGTGGCTTATAAGAAGTCAAATGTTGAGTGGGACAAGTGTCAAGACCTTGTGGTCTCTTAGAATCAGATTTTTGTGGCTTAATGATCATTAGAGATCTCTTAATCCATCCTTAAAACTTGTTAGATATATTAGGACATAAGTGAGGAGGGTTAAGGAGGTTTAAGTGAGGTTTTAGAAAAGGTTTGGATAGGGGTTTGGGTGTAAAAGTCGTTCAGCATCAAAAGAGGGGAAAAAATCTCGTAAGTGTGTATCTGATGTTGAGGCGGGCGCCTCAACATTCTCCAGGCGGGCGCCTCATTTTCTGAGCCCATCTCCAGATTTTGTTCATTTTGTAATTGCTCCCAGAACTTGAGGCGGGCACCTCACAAGATGCCAGGCGGGCGCCTGGGCTTCTGGACCTTCTTATGTCCTCAAAACTTGGTCTAAACATGTCCTAAATGATCCCAACTTATGGGCAACCATTCTAAGGTCTAACCCAACCCAAAACAAGTCGGAAACGCACCCGAACAACAACCGGAACAAGGTAGAACAAGGCTCGAATCAAACGACGAATGATTAACGAATCAAACCCCAAACAAACACCAATCAAACACCATTCAAACTAGGATAACTTGGACATGAAAAAGACTTGTTTCAACATGGTTATGACCTGAATACAAAGCCAAGAACTCAACGAACACATCGCACGACGAAATAGAAGCAATACGAGCAACGAGGGGAAAATCGCTAAGCCCAAAACAAAGCAATCGAACCGGCGATTCCACAAGCAAGCATACATGATTCGAACCATGTTAAGAGCTTCATGAATGACTTATGAATGTTTCTAAATCATATATAGACTAAGTAAACATGCTCACAATCAACAAGAAAGCATGAAGGCAAGCACACAATGCACATGCAAGAATACGGGGTGTTACAGTTCTATATCCATATTACGAAATAAAATAACCACAGACTATATATTTAGAAATACTTACTTTAATATTAATATGTATCATAAAGGTTTGTATACAACCTATGAGAGTCTACTAAAAAATTCCAGTACCGAAAGGATGGTGAAATTCTAACAACCGTTACTTAGTTAACTAATTAGGGATTCATTAGGAATAAATATGTTCATCATTAAGGCTTCATTTAATAGTTAACAAATTCAAGGAATAAACTATAAATTTTAGCTTTCTTCTCCAAAAAAATGTATGAATTTATGAACTGTGTTCTCAATTATTTTCGTGATCCTTTTGAAAGTATAGCTTATTTTCGTAATCCATTTCTTTTAGTTTGTTCACTGACAATCATTAACACACCACCGATTTGTTTAATATCTCGATACTCACTAACATATCTGTAAGTCCAGATGGCAACAGTTAAGGCTAGAGGGGGGGGGTGAATAGCCTTTAAAAACTTTGAGGATTAATTTGAAAATCTTAAAAGATTGGCAGCGGAAAACTTGATCTTGTCGATCAATCAAGAATTGGTCAGGTTAGGCGACACTTTGAAATTCGTAAGTCGAAGAAAGTTGGTCACCGGTGACACACAATTTTCAAAAGAAATCTGTTTTAATGTTTGATCACTGAATATAGAGAGGAAACTCGAACACAAGTTAACTGAACAAATAAGCTAACAATTGTTGTTAACTGGCTGACACTTAATCAGTTGAGGAACTTCTTAAGTGTTAAGTCAGTTTGCAAGAATATAAGAAATGGCTGACAAATCAGTTGAAGTGGTTCACAGATAAACTGCTACATCCACTACCAAGTTGGTCAGACTTGGATTTTTGAAGTGCACTAATTTTATTAAAAAACTATTTGATCTCTAATGGATCAGTGTACAACAAAAGACCGGTGTTTGGGGGAGAATGATTGAGAAACAATCAAACTCGTGAGACAAACTGACTGAGTTTCAGATAATTTGAAATGAAGTATTCAGTGTTTTGTCTAAACAATAACTAGAGAGAAAATTTCCAATGAGAAGTATCTAGCTAAAGTTTTTCGTGAAGACAACGTCTGAGAGATTGTGAGTAGAAGGTTTCTTGACTTCAAAGAATTGTTAAGATTCTTGTCTTCACAAATGCTTCCAATGGGTATTTATAGATAGTCTTTGCAAGCAACCCGTTAGGAACACATTTGAATTTGAAAATGTGTTATGGCAGAGGCAAGGTCTCAAAGGATCTTGTGAGATATTATATGGCAGGACATCTACCAAAAACACAAAGTGGGAAAGAGTTAGTACAAGTGTATGATTAAACAAATAAGGAAAGATAGACTCATACTTTAGGTACGTATAGATCAGCTGAGATAAGTGGCTGACAAGATGATATTCAGCTGACCACATGTAATTTATTTTACTTGGCTGACAATCATGTGGAATGTTTTTAAGCAAATCTTTTTAATTTCAAGATTCAACAATCTCCTCCTATTTGCTTAAAACCATTCACTTGAAAGAAGAAAGCCAAGAATTTTAAAGTTCCTGCAAAATTTACGTTAGTACCATAAGCAGATAATGTAATAACTGAAAACATAGGAATACTGCCCAATGTGAGGTACAAGTAAAACAAGAGTTTAAAGGAGTTTGTTCATAGTAAAGAGAGAGAGAGAGATGAAATGTCCGATAAGCTGATGTGGATCCTTCGCTTGTTTTGGACCGCTTCAACCGATGGACCAACTTCAGCCTTCATTTTCACTGGCTAACTTCAGCCTCGCACTTGTTCTCCTTCGCCTTCGCTTGTGTTTATGTTTCTTCGCCTGTGCATCGACTTACGGTTCTTTTTCGCCTTCACCATGTTCTTTCGGCAGTGTCGCCTACAGTGTCACTGATCGTGCATCGCCTTCACGATCCCTCGAGAATCGGTTTTCACCATGTAAGCATCGGCTTGCCGCTTCCTCTCCTCCCCGAATGGTTTGAAGCGTAGTCGCTTCAAAGATTGAAGGCACGGTTAGACTATTCTTGTTGGTAGAGTAAGAGAGTTCTCCAGTCATCCATATGGGCTTCACGAGGAGCACCAGTAGCAATGGCAGCTTGCACCTCGGTGGTAATGATCTGGGTGAGGTTTGGGAGCAGAGAGGTAACTTGCTGTTGAAGTGTAGCAAGCTGATGTGTCTGACGTGTGAAGGCTGACTTCATATGCAAGTGATGAGTATATAAAAGGTCGAGCTTAGCTGAAAGAGACATAGAACCATAGGCGGCAGAAGCTTGAGCAGGTGGCTGAGAGGGTGCAGGCTCATTAGAGAAAAGTTGATGGGTGTGAATGTTTGCATCCTCAGGATCAGGGGGAAAGAAGACATCCATTGGATAAGCTGGAATTTGGGTTCAGGTTCAGGTGAAGGTGTAGGCATGTCTTCGTGAAATACAATTTTTGTGCCAGTAGGACGAAGCAAAGCCTTTGAAATAATTTTTCGTTGTTTTCTAGCTTTCCCACTAGCTAACTGAGAAGGGCTGAGAAGAGACTCGTCCTCAGAAGTAGATTTGGAGGAGTCAGAAGATGAGTCCATGAAGGTTTGGTCCATAGATTTTTCAGGGGAAAGGGAACCAAAATCTTCTTCTAGGTAAGGCTCGGGAGAGTGGGTTTGAAGATAGACACTGACCGATGTAGCAGAGTGTGAGATGTGTGAGAGAGAGAGGCAGAACAAATAGAGGGGAGGCTTGGTTTGGATGAGAGGGTATGTCAGTTGTGGGAAGAGGGAGAGAAGCAGTTGCAGTGTCAGCTGAAGAGATAAGGATATCAGCTGAAACCACGGGTGCAAATCGACACAAGGGGAAGTGAGGCGGGGATAGTAATGTGCAAGGGAGGAATGGAAGTAGTGATCGATATGAGGGACCGATAGAGGAATGGCTGATATTTCTAGAGCAGAAGAGGGAGTGGCTGACAATGTGGAACAAAGTTGAGGCATGGCTGACATAGATTGATCAAGAGTGGGAGTAACTCACTGAGAGATGGAAGGCGGTGGTGATCGATACGCTTGAACTGTTGAGTAGTTGGCAAGAGCGAGAGCTGATGATATAGTAACTGGAGAGGAATTGAAGGTTGAAGGGTTGAGACTGCCAAGTGGGTAAAGTGGGAGAGCAACCAGGTTGTAGTTGGAATGGAAGATGAGGCATCGCTGGTTGGAGTGAAGGATGGAAGAGAGATAGGTTGTAGAGTTGAGGTTGAGATGGCTATTTGTCGAGGTGAGGCGAGAAGCAATCGTAAGGTTGTGGCCGACACAAAAATGGAACCGTCGGAAGGAGTGATATGAGGAACAGTGGGTATGGATTCAGTAATCAAAGGGGCTGGTTGACTTGGCAAAGCATCTGGAAAAGCTGTGTCCATGGAAGCTCCTCCTGGCATGGAGGCCATCCGTCTGTAGTTTCTATATAGGCTTGATTTGCGTGATTTATCGCATCTTGGACATATTTATTGGCCGCTCTCCGGATCAAAGATACAAAGCTAACTTGGTGGATCTACGTAGGTTGTTCCCACCCCGGTTAAGGTCATCATCTTCAGCTCAGCAGTGGGGAGTCCGCCAACCAGAAGGGATCATTTGAGGGCAAAGAAGGGAGTTCATGAACCTTGCTATATATAGTCCAGACCAAGTAGACTAATTCATCTTAAACAAATCTATCATTAGAGAGATAGAATGCTGCCCAGAGCAGGAGTGGGTCAAAGTACTTTCCATAGTTCGCAACCAAGTCCTCTTGACTAAGATTCGGGAGTGACAGGATACAAGACATAGGGTCTCCTTTTAAGGTTATGATCAATGTATTTGATAGGGTTGATTAGGGGCTTGTCAGCTTTCTTCTCCTCATGAAAAGAGAGGAGAAACCGAACTAGTATGGTAAATGGTCTATGGAAAGACCCGGTTGGAGGAATTGGAACAGATTTGCTTGGTAATAGGAATGCCTAGGGTGGAAGGTAGGATTCCTAATTGGAGGGAAAAACTTAATGGGAGCAGATTGGGTGACCGAGGATCGAAGGGGGAGAATTTGGAGCAGGGTGATCGGGTTAGGTGAGTGGGGGAGAAAGGGACAAAGGTACCTTGATTCACCTCGTGATTCCTTTCTCTTTGCAGCAGTATCACCGCCAAG
>CM028380.1:135698485-135795998 GCA_013146195.2 Codonopsis lanceolata | reverse complement strand
CGTCAAACGATCTCTAATCAACTTCACGCCTCAACCGACAAATTGGCGATCTACACTTACGCCCATACAAAGCTTCATACGGCGCCATCTTGATACTGACCATAGCTGTTATTATACGCAAACTCGGCCAAAGGCAAATGAGAATCCCAGCCTTTGAACAATCCGCACAAGCTCTCAAAGATATCCTCCAAAATCAATTAGTTGACTCACCATCCGGCTTTGGATGAAAAGTTGCATCAAGTCCAATCTAGTCCCCAAAGCTTCCTCGCAATGACTTCCAAAATCTAGACGTGAACCCTGCCTCTATCTGACACAATACTAACCCAGACGCCATGAAGTCTCACCCATCTCGAATATACAAAGTCGCTAACCGAAGTCAATGAATGTGATAGCTATCGAATGGCGTGCGCAGACTTAGTCAACTGTCGACTATAACCCAAACCGCATTAAACCCTCTCGCGCGCGGTAACCCCTCACAAAGTCCATGGTAATGAACTCCCATTTCCACTCAGAATCTCCAATGGTCAGAAACTCAAGCAGTCTCGATGCTCGCCTTAACCTCGCCGACAAGTCAAACACTTTAGACACGCATACTCGCAATTTCTCTCTTCATACCTTTCCACCGAACTCGCTCTTTTCAAATCCAAATACATCTTCGTGCTCCCCGTGAATGGTATACTTCGTCTTTATGAGCCTCATCAAGAACCAACCTCTTCAATTCCGCATTAGGAACACAAATCCTACCTCGAAAATCAAGGTACCGCTATTAACCACAAAGTCGCGATACATTCTCACCAACCCATCAATAATTTTCCTCAACTCCGGATCATTCCCTTGCTTTCTCTAATTTTCCCAAATAAAACAAAAAGCGAACCTAACATTTGCAAAAATCACACCTCTATCAACACTAGGACTCCAACCTCAAATCCTCCAACATTTTCCATTCTTTCACCATCATACACCGACATATAAACTTTTCTACTCAAGGCATCCGCTACAACATTTGCCTTCCCGGATGATACAAGATAGTACAATCATGGTCCTTTAACTTTTCCATCCATCTTCGCCGCCTCATATTCAACTCCTTTGAGAAAACAAGTATTTCAAGCTCTTATGGTCGGTGAAGATCTCAAACTTAGACCCATACAAGTAGTGTTTCCACTTATGCAACGCGAAAATAATCGCAGCCAACTCCATATCGTGTGTCGGGTAATTGCTCATGAATAGATAGTTTCCTCGATGCATAGGCGATCACCCTCCCATTCTGCATCAAAAACACAACCCAAACCTTCCTTAAGCATCACTATAGATCACAAAATTTTCTCCTCCACTAGGCAAAGCCAAAATAGGTGCCGATGTCAACCGATTCTTAAGCTCTTGGAAACTAGACCCACATTTCATTCCCAAACAAACGGCACGTTTCTTTGTGTCAACTTCACATAGGAGTCACAACTCTAGAGAAACCTCAATAAACCTTCGGCATAACCCGCTAACCCCAAGAAACCCGAACCCCAGAACCGAATCCAGGCCTCTTCCAATTCGTCACAAATCACAAGATAATCAGAAAAACACGGTTCATCAAATCCATAAACACGTCAAGCATTTGTCAACCCAAACGGCATCACAAACTCAAAATGCCCATACCTAGTGCGGAAAGTCGCTGAACGTCTTCCTCTCTAACCTTCAATTGGTAGTAACCCCATCTCAAATCAAGCTTAGAGTAGACAATAGACCCTTGCAACTGGTCAAAAAGATCATCGATGTGGGGTAGAGGATACTTATTCTTAATAGTCACCTTATTCAATTCTCGGTAGTCTATACACAACCGCAAACTCCCATCTTTCTTCCTCACAAACAAGACCGCGCCTCTGGGCGACACACTTGGTTTAACAAAACCAATCTCAAGTTCTTGCAACCGGGTTTTCAACTCCCTAAGCTCCGCGGGTGCCATTCTATATGGTGCCTTAGAAATCGGTGAAGTCCCCGGAATAAGTTCAATGCAAAACTCTAGTTCTCTATCGGGTGGCATAGCATGATCGGTAGAAAACACGTCGGGAAATTCACACACACTAACCTCTTCTAAGTTAGGCGAAGACTTCCTCTTATCAACTACGCATGCAAGATAACCCCACACACCCGAGATAGTAATTTTCTAGCCTCGCAGAAATAAAGTGCACGCCGCCGAAGCATGATCACCCACAAAGTAAATTCAGCACACCCGGCATATAAAAGGTAACCCTTTCTATGGCCAACTATAGCATGATAAGCACATAACCGCCCATGCCAAGAATAACATCAAAGTCACGTGATAGAAGAACTACCAAATCAGATGCAAAGTGTGGTCACCCACCAAAACATCACAAGACTTAAACACTTCAGACGCTGAGCATATATTCCCCGAGCCGGGTAGACACTTCAAGCAAATATGGCAAAGGTTGAGGCAATACGCAGTTGTTCTCAATAAAGTGCGAAGCAACATATGAATGCGAAGACCACGGATCTATGAGAACTCGAGCCTTATGATCGAATATAGAAAGAGTACCTCCAATCACGGTAGTCAGACTCCCTGAACCTCGCTACGATCAAGCGCAAACACTGGCCTTGCACTTTAGGTTTACCGTCCCATCTCTGTAGTCGGGCTGCATCGGCCGTCAGCACCGATCGACTCAGCCTTAAACTTCTGGCGGTCCTTCTTCATATGAGTTCCATCTCCGCACTTGATAGAAACATTTCCCATTTTTCCCCAACCTATCACCGGTGCCTGCACCTCCGAGAATGAACAAATCATAGCTTCACTACGCGACCCTCCGCCTCTAGAAGAAGAAGTATTGTTACCTTGTTTCCCGATCCGGCCTACCCCGGCCTCCACTTCTCCTATCACGGTTCCCTTGATAACCCCTTCTATTACCCGAATCAAGCTTGTTTCCTCGATTATTGGTCCGAGTAGTCCTTCCGTGCACCACTAGAATTATTCTTGACCCTGCTCATCAATGTCTTGCTCTTACCTCATATGCTCGATCAACCGCACTCCGTAATCGGTGAGCTTAAGCGCTAAAATCGCTTTCTAAACTTCCGCTCTAACCCTTCACAAACTTGTGTGTTCTCCTTGCCTCCGTGGGAATCGATACATAATATCGGCTCACCTCATGAACTTTGCGAATACTCGCCACGCCATGCTACCTTGCTCAAGATCATAAAAACTCTTTCTCCCTTTGATTGCAATAACCACATCCGCACATACTCATTCTTAAACTCTCTTTTGGAAGTTGGCCCATGTAATGGGAACTTGTTGCATCTCCCAACTCTCTTTCAATACCCCACCAATGCTCTGCTCCCTTAAACTTGAACGTGGCTAACATAACCCTCTTTCATCAAGCATACACCCCATCATGGACAATATCTTAATCATTTCCTCCATCCATAACTCACCTCTCTCGGCTTCTCCAAGAAATGAACTAGGCTTTAGCTTAAGAAACCTCTCTAAAAGGGTAGTGTCGGCCCCGTCTCTGGTGGTGGAGGTGGTGGTGGCATCGCTCCTCCCCGCTTGCTCTCCCGGCTAAAAAAAGCTAACAACCATGCGATGTAGTTCACCCATATCCGAACTACCGGATCCTCCCGGTGGTACCTGGTTCAACAGACCTCTCCTAGGTCTACCTCTCCCTGGATTAACCATCTGACTCTACAAGAATTTACTCGACGTTAGAATCATCACACAATTAACCAACCCAACTAGGCCATGGAACCTATCCTCCGCCGACGCCTAACCTATAGCTCGATACCAATGGACGACCCGATTCGACCCCGCGAGATCCCGAGTCGTGTCCGTCCAAATCAACAATAAAACAAGCATGCATAGTAGGATCATAAAATTCATGTGGCGCAACATCGCATACATACAACAACTCGGCTACACTTGGCCTAAAAGCAACCTAATTTAAACAAGTCTTCGGCGACGCATGAACCCAACAACTACTCCTACAATTATTAACACATGCTTATAATAACCTCAACGGCCACAACATGCCTGAGACAATAACAACAACAATAAATAACGAGCTTTAGCGGAAGAAACCGTAGTGAACCATACACGATAAACAAAGTTCGACATATAAGTCCGCTTACCAAAAGATTACAAGTTTTAAGTAGTTAAGTTACAACATCATTAAAACAACATAAACCCCAAGCCAAGTCTACATGACTTGCTTCCCAACGCCCTTGCCAAAATAAAAGTCTAAATAACAAGAGTCCAAAAGAGCAACCTCGCTAAACAACCAATCAAACAAGTACAAGCGAAGTCTATCCCTGACCGCTCGGCTCGATCTAAGGAAAGACAAAGCAAACAAATAGGTAAGTCGAAAGACTTAGTAAGTTACAAAATGCATGTTCATGTTATAGCATGACATCTATCTCATTTATCATACATGATCATCATATAGCACTTAGCACATAGTTCACATAAGTGCGGAAAATAAATCATACAAGTAGGATATGATAGTCACGCCGTCAGATCCCGCAATAAAACTTTATTATACTTTATCGTGCAACATTGATGCTCGTGAATGCATCAACTTTTATCAAGTACCACTCGATCTAGATAGCAAGCCAATGCGGCACTTAACCGATACGCAAGGGGCTACTTCCCCATTGCGCCAACAATGGAGGTGTGTGTGAAGTCCCAGGTGCGGCGATCCATAGCGAGCACGAATCCCATAATTCGTGAAGGCGATGTATCGCCCCACCTTGACCCAATAAACAAACCAAATAATGCCACTGACTCAATGTGATGCACAAGTAGGTATTTACTTGACTAAACCAATAATCAAAGACCGAATTCGACAAGAGCTTAACTCGACCAACCAAGTAGGGTATCAATCTCTACTATAAAATCATATCAAGGCAAATTAAATTGCACAAAACCAACCTTTCATATAAACTTGATATAAACAATCAAACCAATCTCATACTTGAGTAAACCAATCAAACGGTGTCCAAACTTCGTAGGGTTTGAAACTAGGGTTCAACACGTTCAAATATTCCCTAAAGTCGACTCCGTTGAGTCTTTGCTCTAAATTCCCAAATTTGGAGAAATTGAAGCTATATGCTTCATAACCCAACCTAGGTCAATTCTAGGTTCAACAAGGTATTAAACTCACCAAGGCAATGCAAAGTGATCCAAGTTCATCATAGAGTCCAAAATTTAGAATAGAACACATAACACTTTCACAACATTTCGAGAAGGCATAACTAGGGCATTTTCATAAATCAACACTCCCAACATAAATATCATACATGGCTTTCACATGCTCAAAACTTTAAGTAGACAAGATGGAAGAGTATTATAAACATTCATAGGTAGGAAATCATCCTAGGCATGCTCCTAGCAAGCTCACAACTTCAACATACAACAATATAGCATATGAAGCATACAAGTGCCCTCATTGACCTCAACCAACATAGACTTTGCTTCCTTAGGGTCAATGAGAACTAGAAGAAGAAGAAGATCAAGAAGGTAACTTACAAGTTATACACCAAAGAAAGAACTAGAAGAAACTATTCGGATGGGAATGCTCCCCTTGATGAGCTCTTCAACTTTAATGAATGGCTCTTGGGCAAAGGATGAATGGATGAAGGTAGATGATGATGAAGACCTTAAGAAACCATGGGAGAACTAGAGAGAAGGTGAAAATTCGTTTTTGAAAGAGACTCTCAGCTAATGAAGAGGAAGAGAGCTGATTGTGGCTTAAAATGGTCAAAGGGGTGAGTGGGACAAGTGTCAAACACTTGTGGTCCCTTTTCCAATCAGATTTGTGGCTTAATGACCAACTAATGAGCCCTTAATCTAACTTAAAAATCTAGTTAGGGATGCTAGGACTTAAGTAGGAAGGGTTGGGAGGTTTAGGATAGGTTTAAGTAGGGGTTGGAAGTGAACAATTCACAACAAATTCAAACAGAGGAAATCAACCTCAGTAAACAAAGAAGTGAGGCGGGCGCTCACCTAGGCCCATGCCCCTCAACTACTGAACCCTCCCAAAGTTCTCGCACAAATGCCTAATGTTTCAAGATCGAGGCGGGCGCCGGCAAGGTGCATGCCGCCTGGCCCTAACCTCTAAAACATGATCTAAACTTGGTCTAAATGGTCCCAAACTTTGGGCAACCATTCTAAGGTCTAACCCTACTCAAAACACGCCGGAAACGCACCAACAACCCCTGAACTAGACAAGGCGCGAACCACGCGACGAATGAACAACGGATCAAACTCCAATCAAACATCAATCTAACTAGGATGTCTTGGGCATGAAAAAGGTTTGTTTCAACATGAATAAGACTTGAACATAAAGCTAAGAACTCAACGAACACTTCATACGTCGAAATAGAAGCAAATACGAGCAACGAGAGGAATCGCTAAGGCCAAATTCAACGCGATTAAACCGGCGATTCTACAAACAAGTTTATATGATTCTAAACATGTTAAGGGCTTCTAGAATGGTCTATGAATGATTCTAAGACATTTATATAACAAGTAAACATGCTCACAATTCAACCAAGAAAGTAAGAAGACAAGCATACAATGCACATGCAAGAATACGGGGCGTTACACACCCAAGACTACCAAGTTTTTCATGAGAAGCCAAAATAATGTTAAAATCGCCCCCTACCATCCAAGGAATATCTGAAAAATCACTGCTCAGATCAATGAGATCGTTCCAAAGGTCTTGACGCTCCAAGGCTGAGCACTTAGCATAAACCGAAGTGATATGAACTGGTTGAGACCACGTGAAGTGTTTGACTTGAAGGGTCATATGTTGCGCAGAATCTTGGATGACCTGACAAGTAAATGCGGATTTAGCCAGAATCCAAATTGTGTTAGCTACATTACAAAAGAAATGACGACATTTAAGCCGGCGGGCAATTAAAGAAATTTTCGACTTATCTATCTTTGGTTCGCAAATGGAGATAAATTGAAGCTGGTGCAGTTTAAATAACTTTTTGAGACGAGAGACCGTGGAGTCATTACCCACTCCCCTAAGGTTCCAAAACATACAATTAATCGTCATTACAGACATTGGAGCTGTTACCCATTTGAGACTTAGCTTGCAGAGAAGATCTTGTGTTTCTTGTCGATTGACGCGGCTGCTTCCGAAAATTTCTCTTAGATTTTGGAACCTCCAGATTTAATGCTTCAGAAGGGATATCCTCGGAATCAGAAACTTCCTCTTCGCAAGTTTGCAAAGCCGCAAATTTATTTGGACATAAAGAGATAGGATCATTGTTCCGAGAATTTGCAAGATTGTCCATTCCCACTGGAATCTGAGTGTCATGGGAAGCCGAAAACTTGTCATTGACAACGGGAGCATTATTAGTTGCCTTCTGCTTTAAGTAATCTTTGGCTTGTGGGGTGGTATTTTCGTCCATCGACTGCAGATTATTGTTAGAGGCCATAGCAACTGGATCAACCACCTCCTCGACTAAAATCACATTTACTAGGTCAGCCTTTGAATTGCTTGAATCTTCAGTGATTTTATTTGTATCCAAAACAGTGATGACGGGATTGGGAGATTTAGGAGCACTGGCAGAAGCATCATCCTTGTTAGGAGCAACATTACCCGAAGGAGAGGGAACTTTATCATTAACATGATCAGCCTTTGGATTGCTTGAATCTTCGAGGTTTTTATTTAAATCCAAGTCAGTATTGACGGGATTAGAAGATTTAGGAGCACTAGCAGATACGCCATCATTATTAGGATCTTCCTTTGAAGGACTATCATTAACTGGAGGAGGGTTTGAAGGAACCACCTTAGGCCGCCACATTACGTTAGGGTTTGCATGAGCTAGGTTAGGGTTTCCTTGAGATTGCATTAGTGGCTGATCGGCAACCGTTTCCTTTCCTTTGGCCGACTGCTTTAGGTAGAATTTACACGAGTGGCCATCATGCCCTTTTCGGTGACAATAAGAGCAATACAAGGGAAGGCGTTCCGCTTCTACTAGTTGCCAAAAACCATCAGAAGGCCCGCATTCGATCCAGATCCGGCCAGGGATGGGTTGCAGGAGATTAACTTCAATACATATTCTGGCGACACTAGGTTGGGAGAGATTGGCAGTTGGAGTGTCGATTATGAGGGGCTTACCTATTAAGTTAGCCAAAGAGAATAGAGCTTGTTTATTGAATAGGTAAATAGGAAGGTGAGGAAGCGCAAACCAGACAGGAACGATGGGGCTCTCAACATCAGGCCGAAAAGAGGGAGTCCACTTGAAAACGCGCATAGGGAACGAACCCACAAACCATTGGTCCTTTATCCACAACCTCTGAAAATCTGCTTAGTGATGAGTATGGATTAAGATATGTTTCTGATCCAAGTGACCTATTGAGACTGCTGCTTTTAATCCGAATGTGAGAAGCTCCTTTCGTAAGGTGTCCATAGTTGGCTGGCCATGGGAGAATTTCCCAACAAGGGTAAGGTGGAAAGGTTTAGAGAGGGTGTCAATGAGTGAGGGGGAGAGCTTTAGAGCCGGTTCGCCCTTAAATGTTGAGGGAGGGATGATAGGGAAATCAGATTGAGTAGGAGCCGTGGAGGACAAGATTTTCGCAAAAGATTTTTTGGCTGTGGGGGACTAAGGTGGCGGGGGAGGATTCCCGTCCGGAGGGGTCACGGCCGGAGCCGCTGCCATGCCAAGACGGCACAAACCTGCAAACCCTAGGGAATTCTAAGAGAGAGAGGATTCTAGAGAGATTAATAGCCTACTTGGTTGGACGAGTTCGCTCTTGTCGAATTCGACCCTTATTTGTTTATCACGAGTAAATACCTACTTGTGCATCACATTGAGTCCCGCTGACATTATTTGGTTTGATTTTTTATGTCAGGGTAGGACGATGCATCGCCTTCACGAATCATGAGATTCGTGCTCGCTATGGATCGCCGTACCTGGGACCTCACACACACCTCCACTGTAGGCCGCAGTGGGGAAGTAGCCCCTTTGCCGTATCAATATGTGCGTCACATGCTGCTATTAGCCGGCGGAGTTCGGTATATCGATGTGAAGTCACGGGCATCATAGTCACGATATTGGGTTAACAAACTTTATTGCAGGAGCTACGTAGCGCCCGGGTCTATATCATATCCTACTTGTATGATTTATTACTCGCACTTATGTGAATAATGTGCTAAGTGCTATATGATGAGCATGTGCTATAATTGTGATAAATGTTATGTCATGACATGTACTTGTATTTTTGGTAGCTTACTAAGTCTTTATGACTTACTCTATTTGTTTGTTTTGTTTTCCTTAGATCCGAGCCAATGAGAAGGTCCTCATTAGACTCGTCGTGTCCGAGCTAGATAGCCAGTGAGCTTGGAGGTTGTTCTTTTGAGACTTGTATAGTTAGTCTTTTATTTTGACAAGGACGATGGGAAGCAAGTCATCTAGACTTGACTTGGGTTTTTGTGTTGTTTGTATAAATCTTGAATATTCCAGACATATAATCTTTTGTAAGCCAACATCTATAGCGTGCTTTGTTTATATGTTATGGTTCACTACAACTTATTCCGCTCATTAATCTTTTAAAGTATTATTGTTGTTGTTGTCTCCGTCATGTTGTGGCCGTTGAGGTTATATTTTTGCATGCGTTATAATTGTAAGAGTAGTTGTTGGGTTCTGGCTGTAACGTCGCCGAAGACTTGTTTACTTTACGTTCTTTTCCGGCCAAGTGTAGTCGAGTTGTTATTCGTATGCGATGTTGCGCCATGTGAATTTTATATTCCTACTTGTGCATGCTTAACTTTTGTATATTTGGGTGGTCCGACTTGGGATTTCACATTGGAAGGACCTCCCCCACTTGTACAACGATGCTTGGATCAACAGAATACGATGCATGTGAGCATGAAAAAAGTGATGGAACGAATAGGACAATTGGCAGATGAGATGGCTATTATAAGAGGTAGAGACGAAGGGAAGTTCCTATGTAATTTATACAAATTTTTATTTTTTTTTAAAATATCGCTTAATTAAACTAGATTTTATCCTATGTAATTTATACAAGTTTAATTTGACTGAAATTCTTCAATTTCCATTTTTTTTTTCATTTTCATAATGTTTAATTTATACAAATTATCTATGGGATAATCATATGTTATTTGTTATACTAATCTATATTTATTAATTATTAATTACTAATCAATTAATTATCTAATGACTATTATTAAAACTGCTATTTGACGATTTTGTGTTGAACTCTTAAAGTTTTAAAGGAATTCTTGTGTGCTTCCACGTGTCACCTTCTTGTGAAGTTGTAATTTTTTTTCGCTGCCAAAAATTAAAACCGTATAAATTTTATTGGTGTCTCATTTATATATGGTAAAAGTTTTCTTTTTTGCTGCCAAAATCGGTTAGTACGAGATAGATTTTTATCAAATTTGATTTAGACGTGTTTTTCTTGATTAGGACACCAAATTTTCATGGTAAAAGTGTCTTTTTTGCAAAAAGATTTTACTCATGCTCATAGATTTTAATATTGCAATTATCTATTCATACGATCAATTTTGAATACCTTTTTTTTTCAAATTATTTTAATTAAAAATTTTAATTATTTATTTCAAGTTTAGAAAATAATCTTATTATAAACAAATTTTGCAAAAAATAAAACCGGATAAATTTTAAAACTGGTGCATCCTTTGTACATGGTATAAAGTTGTTTTTACCATATTTTGCTGCCAAAATCGATTAATACCGGCTTTATTTTATAACATTTGATTTAAACGTGTTTCACTTGATTAGTATTCCAAATTTTTATGGTAAATTTTTTTCTTGCGGATAGATTTTATCAATTCTTATAGATTTTAATCTTTTAATTACATGACTATATGATCAATTTTGAATATTTACCTTATTTTTCGTTTTTTACAAGTTGTTCTAATTAAAAAAATAATAATTATTTATTACAAATTTAGAAAATCATCTTTTTGTAAATAACTTTTGCAAAAAAAAAATTATTAAAACCATGCATATGGTATTAAATATATCTATATAAATTCCTTCTTTTTTTTTTGTCAAAAATTAAAATAGGATAGATTTTAAAACATGTGCCTCTTTTATACATGGTAAAAGTTTTTTTAAAACCATTTTTTGTTGTCAAAATTGGTTAATATATCAGATAGATTTTATCACATTTGATTTTAACGTGTTTCACTTGATTAGTACTTCAAATTTTCATGGTAAAAGTTTTTTTTGCGATAGATTTTATCACATTTGATTTAGACGTGTTTCAATTGATTAAACCTTCTCAATTCTCATGGTAAAAGTTTTTTTTATTTTTTACTTAGTGTTTTTTCGCTTACAAAATCGGTTTGTACCGAATAGATTTTATCACATTTGATTTAGAACAAGTTTAATTTGATTAGGGCTCCTCAAGTCTCAAGGTAGAAGTTTTTAAATTTTTATTATTTTACCAAAACGATCAATTTAAAATAGATTTTATCAATTTGATTAAACGTGTTCCACCAACACCACAAACAACCACTACGAAATAGCTTGCAAATTATATCTACAAAATTCACATGAATTTTCGCTTTGATGATTCGGTGTGATCCCACACTTTTTTTATTATTTATTAATTATGTGGACATCTTACTGTTGTTGGTTCATTGAAATAACTTACAAATTTTATCTACAAAATTAAGTTTCAGAAACAACACTAAGTTAATCGTGCATCACACGGGTAATAACCTAGTTGTTGCTAATAATTCGTCACAAAAATAGAAAAACCGACTATGGATCTAGTAACGAATGTTGCTACAACCACCAGTACATAAAGTAATCAGCAGTGAAAATAAATAAGGTAGATATGAGAGGAGGATACACGATATATATAAATTCTGATCTACAAGCAATACTTGTAAACTAGTCAATATGATAAAAAAAAATCTTTCACTATTGAAATGATTGTAAATATTACAATAAAGAAAAAAAAAACTAATAATGGGAAATCCTATAATTAAAACCTCCTTATAGAGTACATCTCAATAGTCTAACACAAAACACCCATAGAAAACATGAGATAAAAAACTGAACAATGGGTGTAAACAGTATTTCTAAGAAACAGCAATTTGATGTAGCTATATATCAATGTTGTTGCATAACCTAGCACATCCGGCTTGGCTTTGATATTTCTCTTATTATTATTATTATTATTATTATTATATTATATTTATATTTATATTATATTATATTTATATTGTATTATATATATATATATATATATATATATATATATATATATATATATATATATATATATATATATATATATACATACATATACATATACATAAATACAAAATATTATATTTATTTATATTTATATTATGTATATATTATATTAAGTTATATATATATATATATATATATATATATATATATATATAGACACACATATAAGTGTGAGTTGTCTCTTAGAATTTAATGTATAGACAAAACTATCTCTACACTTAATGACTTAACTTACTTATACAATTGAATAACTATTATATCAAACAAGTAAATATGAGTTGTTATAATTATTTGTTAAAAAAAACTTGAAAATTAGTATTCATATATTTATGTATATTTCATAAAAGGATTAAATGGGGATAATCAAATATTTATTAATGAATAGTTGTCTTCATGTTAAAAAAAATCCAAAAAAACTTAAAATTTTGACTTTTTGGCTTTGATTTAATGCATAATGTTATACTTAATTTGGTCAAACACTCTAAATCAATCACTGTCAGAACAAACAACACTTAATAAACACATACAATTGAATTAATATCAAACAAGTAAATTTATATGAGCTAATCAATCCATCAAGAATGAAATTATAATTTGGTCCCCCAACTTGTATCTAGCTTTAAATTAGATCATATATTTTTGAATTATATTCATTTTATCTCATATGTCAATTTTTTAAATCAGATTCCCCATTTGTGTCATTACCATTATTACAAATGTCATCAAATATTTTTTGAATATGAGGGGAAAATTATGGGTTTACCATTTCTAATAAGTTATTTGTTATAGTGAAATTTAGGTAGACATTACTAGAACCATATATAAAGTTTTAACTATAATAATAGATTTGTTCATGGGTATCGAAATATTAAATAAATCGGTAGCATGTTTAGTAATTACCAGTGAACAAACTAAAACAGATAAGTTAAAAAAATGTGCTATAATTTCAAAAAGATGAAGAGAAAATGGAAAACTCAATTGATGAATCTGTGTATCCTATATATTATAGAACAAAACTAAAGTTTATAGTTTTCTCCCTCGTATTTTTTGACTACTTTAAGCAGTGTTAAAAACTATCATATTACCAACAAGCATGTAGATCAGTTGGTAAGGGGGTTGTTCTAGCTTAACCAATGCCTCAGTTTCAAGTCCTATGAGAACGTAATTGTGTGAAATACTTGTTAAGAGAGCTTCTACCGCCACTTTGTTGTCCTACCAGGCTCGCGGGGGATTAGTTTTAGGCTTTGAGGTGTGGGGACACCTTTAAAAAAAAAGACTATCATATTGGTCCATAAGTTATAGATCTTCCTAACAAATTTATATTTAGTTAACTAATTAACTTTTGTTAGGACCACAATTTATGTATCAACAAATTTTGTTGGAGAAAAAGCTAAATTTCAGTTTGCTCATTTGAATTTTTTAATACCACAAGTAACCTTAAACACTATCATATTTGTACCTAACAAAAACCTCAAATCAATTAACTTAAAGTAACTATTGTAATGATTTTCACTATCCTTTAGGTACTGAAATTTTTGAATAGACCGTCTCATGTTGAGTTATGTATAGAATTAGAACTCCTTATTTTGTTTTTAAATTAACCACTACTATGAATATTTACTAATACTTTTGTTTTCCTCTGTATGGTTTACTACTATATCTAATACTACATATATTACATAAATTGCACATCAAAGTAGAGAGAGAGAGGCCGTAAAGATTTCTAAAAGATGAGTTTTTCTTAGAAATTACTACTATTGTAAGAGTGAGTGATAGGGATAATTAATCTTAGATTTTGAGGTATTGTTTTCAATATGCTTAAAATTTGTTATGGTGAAATTGAGATAGTTATTACTAGAGGTATATGATTCTTTTTAACAGTAGTAATAGATATGTTAGTGAGTATCGAGATATTAAACAAATCGGTGGTGTGTTAATGATTGTCAGTGAACAAAGTAAAAGAAATGAGTTACGGAAATAAGCTATACTTTCAAAAGGATCACGAAAATAATTGAGAACACAGTTCATAAATTCATACATTTTTCTGGAGAAGAAAGCTAAAATTTATAGTTTATTACAATTTGCGACGTAATTCATGCATGATTCCGCTACAGTGGCGAATGTAGATAAATGTCTCCCTTTGACGACGAATACCATTGTCGTCGCCAATACCTTTTAGCGACGTTGCATAGGCGACGAAGATGCGACGAAAATGGTTTCATCGTAAAATGGTTTTAGCGACGAAAGGTGTATTTTTGGCGACAAAAGTTTTCGTAGCAAAATGTCTTTTTCTTGTAGTGATCAAAGTAGAGAGGGAGAAAGAGAGAGGTCGTAAAGATTTCTAAAAGATGAGTTTTTCTTAGAAATTACTACTATTGTAAGAGTGAGTGATAGGGATAATTAATCTTAGATTTTGAGGTATTGTTTTCGATATGTTTAAAATTTGTTATGGTGAAATTGAGATAGTTATTACTAGAGGTATATGATTCTTTTTAACAGTAGTAATAGATATGTTAGTGAGTATCGAGATATTAAAAAAATCGGTGGTGTGTTAATGATTGTAAGTGAACAAACTAAAAGAAATGGGTTACGAAAATAAGCTATTCTTTCAAAAGTATCACGAAAATAATTGAGAACACAGTTCATAAATTCATACATTTTTTTGGAGAAGAAAGCTAAAATTTATAGTTTATTACAATTTGCGACGTAATTCATGCATGATTCCGCTACAGTGGCGAATGTAGATAAATGTCTCCCTTTGACGACGAATACCATTGTCGTTGCCAATACCTTTTAGCGACGTTGCATAGGCGACGAAGATGGTTTCATCGTAAAATGGTTTTAGCGACGAAAGGTGTATTTTTGGCGACAAAAGTTTTTGTAGCAAAATGTCTTTTTTCTTGTAGTGATCAAAGTAGAGAGGGAGAGAGAGAGGCCATAAAGATTTCTAAAAGATGAGTTTTTCTTAGAAATTACTACTATTGTAAGAGTGAGTGATAGGGATAATTAATCTTAGATTTTGAGGTATTGTTTTCAATATGCTTAAAATTTGTTATGGTGAAATTGAGATAGTTATTACTAGAGGTATATGATTCTTTTTAACAGTGGTAATAGATATTGTTGAATCTTAAAATTAAAAAGATTTGCTTAAAAAAATTCCACTTGATTGTCAGCCAAGTAAAATAAATTACATGTGGTCAGCTGAATATCATCTTGTCAGCCACTTATCTCAGCTGATCTATACGTACCTAAAATATGAGTCTATCTTTCCTTATTTGTTTAATCATACACTTGTACTAACTCTTTCCCACTTTGTGTTTTTGGTAGATGTCCTGCCATATAATATCTTACAAGATCCTTTGAGATCTTACCTCTGCCATAACACATTTTCAAATTCAAATGTGTTCCTAATGGGTTGCTTGCAAAGACTATCTATAAATACCCATTGGAAGCATTTGTGAAGACAAGAATCTTAACAATTCTTTGAAGTCAAGAAACCTTCTACTCACAATCTCTCAGACGTTGTCTTCACGAAAAACTTTAGCTAGATACTTCTCATTGGAAATTTTCTCTCTAGTTATTGTTTAGACAAAACACTGAATACTTCATTTCAAATTATTTAGAACTCGGCTTTGTCTTACGAGTTTGATTGTTTCTCAATCATTCTCCCCCAAACACCGGTCTTTTGTTGTACACTGATCCATTAGAGATCAAATAGATTTTTAATAAAATTAGTGCACTTCAAAAATCCAAGTCTGACCAACTTGGTAGTGGACGTAGCAGTTTATCTGTGAACCACTTCAACTGATTTGTCAGCCATTTCTTATATTCTTGCAAACTGACTTAACACTTAAGAAGTTACTCAACTGATTAAGTGTCAGCCAGTTAACAACAATTGTTAGCTTATTTGTTCAGTTAACTTGTGTTCGAGTTTCCTCTCTATATTCAGTGATCAAACATTAAAACAGATTTCTTTTGAAAACTGTTGTGTCAGCCAGCTGACCAACTTTCTTCAGCTTACCGAATTTCAAAGTGTCAGCCAACTGACCAATTCTTCAGTTGACTGACAAGATCAAGTTTTCCGCTGCCAATCTTTTAAGATTTTCAAATTAATCCTCAAAGTTTTTAAAGGCTATTCACCCCCCTCTAGCCTTAACTGTTGCCATCTGGACTTACAATTGGTATCAGAGCTTTACTTTTTGAAAAATTATTTTCCAAGCCTAACAGCTTGAAAGCTCGATCATGGCAACTCTAAAAGCTTTTCAATCAAACAATGTCACTTAAGTTCCCATTTTTGATGAAGATCACTTTGATATCTGGAAGGAAAGAATTACAAGATATATGAACAATATAGATAAACGGTTGATGGAATGTGTAAGAGGTGGTCCTATGCAACCTATGAAAATAAACACTAAAGTTGGTAAATCTTCTGCTGCAGATGATGATATTGTAAATCCTCTTGCTCCTGTAGAAGAAGAATATGTTCTCAAACCTCAAACAGAATGGACTGAGGAAGACAAGATTACCGATGGACTGGATGCCAGAGCTGTACATATCCTGTCAAGTGTGGTACCTGATGAAAACTACAAACAGATATATGACTGTGTAACTGCCAAAGAAATTTGGGATGCTCTTGTAGAATATGTAGAAGGAGATCAGAATACCAAGGACAACAAACTGTATGATTGCATACAAGAATTTGATGCATTCAAGAAGGACCCAAAAGAATCATTAAAAAATGCCTACGACAGATTTCTCGAGGTAAGTAATAGATGTTCTTCTCTTGGTAAAGTTTATAGTATGAAAGATTTGAATATGCGTTTTCTTAGCAGTTTGGGAAGTAGATGGCATGTAAAGATCACTGCCATAAAGGAAGCTAGAGACTTAAACAAAACTCATATACGTAGCCTTGTTGCAAGTCTAAAAATTTATGAAAAAGAAGTTCTCAAAACTCAAGAAATTGAGAAAATTTTTAAAGGTATATCTCTTCAAGCTGAAGAAGAAAATTCAAAAGCTTCTACATCATCGCCGATGATGACTTTGATGAAGATGAATTTGTCGCTTTTGCTAGATTTCGTAAAAATTTAAATCTTTTAAAAGGAATTTTCAAAAACCTTGTTCAAGCTTCTAAAAACCATCTACTGGAAACTTTCAAAAGTCTTACTTCAAAACAAATGAAGACAAGGTTGAGAAAGAAAAACTGTTGTGCTTTAACTGTAGAAAGCATGGTCACTTTGCTTCAAATTGTCCTTTTACAAAAAATGAGTATTACAAAAGAGCTCCCAGAAATTTTGAAAAACAAAAAGGTTTAGTTGCTGAAGATCAAAATCTTGCAACTTGGATTGAAACAGATTCTGAAGATGAATCTGCTGATTTTGAGCAAGAAGCAAATCTTTGTCTTGTTGCAGAATCGGCAATATATGATTCAGAAAATGAGTTTCCAAGTCCAATATATTCAAAGATGCCTGATAATGAGCTGTCAAGCTCACCTATTACAAACTCCAAACTGACAAAGGTCATCAAACCTGATCGCTTTGTGGTTAAGAAAATAGGAAATGGATTTTATGGACAAGGAATCATAAGTCGCCAAAAGAAAGTCAAGTCGCCTTCTCCAAGGACTGCTAAATTAACTCATGATTCAAAATGGCAGGAGGAGAAGATTATTGACTCAAGTGTTGATGATTTGTCGAACAAATGCAAGAAATGTATTCCAAATTTGAAACACTTAAAAGAATCCATGTCTCTTTATCTAGTGATTTTGAAAGAATTTCAAGAAAACTGTGAGCTTAAAAGATCAATGAGCTTTACAAAGTTCAAAGAAAAAGAGTTGCCGGAACCGAAAAGTCTCAATGAAAAATATGAGATTCAAGCAAAAATCTCGATGCCCAAATTGCCGACCTTGTAGAAAGAAATCTTCGATCGACCAATGTTGTTGACACTTACTCAAAGTCAAAAGTTGTTGTAGAAAACTATCATCGACAACGAAAGATCATGAAGACCAACATGGTCTTGGATACTCAAAGGATGATGAAGGCCGTGAGATCGACACCAAAAGGTGAACCTAAGATTCTCGAAAAAGGACAAGGGATTAGTCTATAATGTTGTACCATTCACTTATCCTCGAAATAAGAGTCAAGACAAGAGGTACATCAACAAAAAGGATAGGGTGAACAATGAAAGTTGTCGGTCCTTCCGTCACAAACCTCAAAATCGCCTACTAACTCAACAACCGACAAATGTCGCCTAGTCGACAAAAGAGGAGGATTCGGAAGAAAGGCAACCGACAAGTTCAAGCCAATAAATTTTGTTGCTTTGCTAAGACCTCTAAGCTGAATCAAAAGAATCAAAGAATTCACCTCAAATGACTGATAAACCTGGTTATCACAAATGTAATATTTGCTCTACTTTTGGTCATCAGACACATGAATGCTTATATAGATTTAAACCTATTGACAGAATCAAAAAGCCTAATTTCAGGCAAGTCTGGATACCGAAGAAAACTAACCCTTTGGACCCAAAAGTATAAAGGGTACCATGATTTAAATATTCATATTTCAGGTATGCTTAATGGCTGATGATCATTCAACTGACATATGGATATTAGATGCAATGGATGCTCCGGATACATGACCGATCACCGGTGAACTCCTTACTAACATTATTGCCACAAAAGGACCTTCTGTAATCTTTGGGGACAATTCAAAAGGAAAAACTATCGGCTATGGATCCATTATCAGAGGATCTATAATAATTGAAAATGTCTCTTTGGTACAAGGTCTGAAACACAATCTTCTAAGTATCTCTCAATTCTGTGATAAAGGTATGAGCTGCTCTTTCTCCTCCACACATTGTTTCATCAAAGATAGCATCACCAATGAAATTTTGCTCACTGGTACTAGAAAAAGAAATGTTTTTGCTATAGATTTACTTTCCTTAAATAGCAGTACTCAAATTTGTCTGGTAGCAAATAATATTTCCAAAAATTCATGGCTTTGGCACAAAAGACTTTCACATTTAAACTTTAAGTATCTTTCAAAACTTTCAAAAGGAGATTTGGTAAAAGGTTTGCCTTCCATAAATTGTCCAACTGACAAAAAATGTGATGCCTGTATTTTGGGAAAAATAACAAAAACCTCTTTTAAACCAAAACCATGTCTTTCTACCAAAAGAACTCTTGAGCTTCTACACATGGATTTATTTGGCCCTGTAACTACTGCAAGCTTAGGAGGAAACATGTATACATTAGTTGTTGTGGATGACTACTCCAGATATACTTGGGTTGAGATGATGCAATCCAAAGATGAAACTTACAGCATTCTCACTTCCCTATTCAGAATTCTTCAAACTCAAAAGGAATGTGAGATTATAAGTGTTAGATCTGACAATGGTACAGAATTCAAAAATCTTGGGATGGACACATACTGTGATGATCATGGAATTGATCATAACTTTTCAGCAGTAAGAACACCTCAACAAAATGGTATAGCTGAAAGGAAGAACAGGACTCTGATTGAAGCAGGTAAAACAATGATAGCTGAAGCAAAATTGCCAAAATATTTTTGGGCAGAAGCTGTCAACACAGCTTGTTTTACTCAGAATAGATCTCTCATAAACAAATTTCATGGTAAGACTCCTTATGAAATATGGAGAGGTAGAACACCTAACATTGCTTTCTTTAAGATCTTCGGGTGCAAATGCTTCATTCACTACAATAGTGGAGATTACAGAGGTAAATTTGATGAAAAAGCTGATGAAGGTATTTTTGTTGGTTATGCCAAGCATAGTAAAGCTTATAGAGTTTATAATAGAAAAACTCAAGTAATTGTTGAATCTATGCATGTTAATTTTGATGAATCAAGTTTAATTGAGTCTTGTGAGACTCCTGATGTTACTAACAATTTTGAAATATTTGAGACAGGAAACAGTACAGGTTCAATACAAAATAATCCTCCATCTTCAACTCCTCCTGCAGAAACTCTAAACCTTCAGGATAAACCTAAACAGACTGACACCCTTCACCACCGACAATCCTAATCCGATTACAATAGATCGGCCACCGACACACTTAGTTCTGAAGCCATTCAGTCAACTGACACTCACCCATCTCTACCTTTACAAACTGAGCCTCTTGCTGATCTTCCTAAGGAAATTAGGGAAGCTAGACATCATCCAGTTTCAAATATCATTGGAGATCCCTTTGCTGGTCTAAGAACCAGAAGTAGCTCTAGAAATGAAACTCTTGATTCTCATGCCTTTGTCTCTTCCATTGAACCCAAAAAGATTGATGAAGCCTTGGAAGACCCTCAGTGGATTGAGGCTATGCAAGAAGAGTTGAATCAGTTTGAAAGATGTAAAGTTTGGGAACTTGTGCCTAGACCCACAGATCAACAAGTCATTGGAACAAAATGGGTGTTCAGAAACAAGTTGGATGAAGATGGAAATGTTACAAGAAATAAAGCAAGGTTAGTAGCCCAAGGATATAGACAGGAGGAGGGCATTGACTATGATCAAACTTTTGCTCCTGTAGCAAGACTTGAAGCCATCAGATTATTTCTTGCCTATGCAACCTTCAAGGACTTCAAGGTATACCAAATGGATGTAAAAAGTGCATTCTTGAATGGAGATCTAAAAGAACAAGTATTTGTTGAACAACCTCCTGGTTTCTTTGACCTCAAAAAGAAGGACCATGTATACAAGTTAAGAAAGGCCCTTTATGGTCTTAAGCAAGCACCAAGAGCATGGTACGAAACACTATCCAAATTTCTTATGGAAAAAGGATTTCAAAGAGGTAAAATCGACACTACTCTTTTCTCTTTGAAGCACAAAGGTAATATTTTAATGGTTCAAATTTATGTTGATGATATTATTTTTGGATCTACTAATGAAATTTTGTGCAAAAGATTTGAGCATCTTATGAAAGGAAAGTTTGAGATGAGTATGATGGGAGAACTAACATACTTCTTAGGTTTGCAAATCAAGCAAACTGAGGAAGGAATTTTCATTCATCAATCTAAATACACTAGAGAGCTGATCAAGAAATACAATCTTCAAGAAGCTAATTCAGCAAACACTCCAATGGGAGTTGAATGTCATTTAGTTACTGATGAAAAGGGTAAGCCAGTTAATACAACTGAATACAGAGGTATAGTTGGATCTCTTCTTTATTTAACAACTAGCAGACCTGATATCATGTTTGTTGTATGTATATGTGCTCGTTTTCAAGCTAATCCTAAGGAATCTCATATGATTGCAGCTAAAAGAATCATTAGATATTTGATTGATACTGAAAAGTTTGGCATTTGGTATCCCAGAGACTCTTCATTTAATTTAACAGATATTCGATGATCTTGACCTTGCGGCCTGCAGAGTTAATAGAAAAAGCACCGATGGAACATGTCGGTTCCTTGAAGCAGGCGGTTTCATGGGCATGTAAAAAGCAAGCTTCGCCACTTCAACAACCGAAGTCGAATATATTGCTTTGGAAGGTTGCTCTCAATTCTTTGGATGAAACAGCTTATTGGATTATGAAATGCCTATGGGAACTGTCCTATTTATTGTGATAATACTTACGCTATATCGCTTTCTAAAAACCCCTGTCATGCATTCTAAAACCAAGCACATAGACATCGATATCATTTTTGAAAGATCATGTTGAAAAAGGAAATGTTCAGTTAGAATATGTTCCTACTGAATTTCAATTAGCTAACATTTTTACAAAAGCCCTGAAAGCTGACAGATTTGAATTCTTAAGAGGAGAATTAGGAATGCTTATTATGTCATAGAAAAATGTATTTTGCTTGTCTAACTTATGCAGGGTATACTTCAGTTTTGTGCATCAAGCTGACAACTTATATCAGCAAGCAAATGGTCAGCCAGTGGCTCAAGGAAATATTTGTCAGCCAGTAGCTGACACATGAAGCTCTTGTACAACAAAGCTTCTCAGCTGACAACCTTTAGCTGACAAAACTTCTATTCATTCCTTGATGGGATTATTATAAAAATGTCGACCAAGAGTCGACAAACATTCACGCCTAACACATATTAGGCGACAAAACATGTCTCTCGATTGACAACACAAGATCAACTTGTCGGTAGTCTCTAAGCCTTAAGTCAAAGCTGATCGTATCTCAGCTAAGACTTAATCTCTAATTTATTTAAAATTCCTCATTTATTTCCCGCCATTTATTTTCCTTGGAACTCGCGAAACTTTCTTGAAAAGCCAAAATGACCTTTCCACTATCCCACCAACTCTGGCGGTTGAAATGACGTGTTTTCACAAAAATGGCTCATCATTGTGATAATGACTATCTGTCATAAATTGTTATTTTTATCACAAAAACCAAAATTCTGTGTACTTTATCACTACACTCCATATCTTCGCTTTTAAAACCCACTATAAGAGTCCGTACGTATCTTATCCCCTTTAAAAACACACTCACTGTCTCACTTTTCACTTACCTCTATCTCTTTCTCAAATCCTTCTCTCTACAAACTTCTTCTTCTTCAAAACCCTAAAAGAGTGTTGTGGTTAGAGATAGTCTAAGTATATTGGCTGGAAACTCCATTGATACCCGTAAAAGCATTCTGAATAGGGTGTGGTATCGCCGGAGCATACAACGCCACGTACTTGGTCAATCGAAAGCCTTCAAACACTGTTTTAACCCTAAACTCTTTCGGTACTCTCTATTTCTCTCAAATCCTTCTTCTTTCTTTTGCTTTCAAAAATTCTTAACATATCTGTTAATTGTTTCAGGAGATGGCTTTAAACCCAGCAATTGGCACTACAAGAAAAGTGGGCAATTACAACGTTTTTTAAAAACGTTGTGATAGGGTCATTTTTCACAACGTTTTTTAAAAAACGTTGTGAAATGGTCATTTTAGACAACATTTTCCGCAAAAACGTTGTCTTATTGTCATTTTACACAACGTTTTTGAAAAAACGTTGTGATAGGGGTTATTTTACACAACAGTTTTTTTAGAAACGTTGTGATAGGGGTTATTTTAGACAACATTTTTTTAAAAACGTTGTGCTATGGTTATTTTACACAACATTTTTTCCAGAAACGTTGTGATAGCCTTTATACAACGTTTTTTCTAAAAACGTTGTGAAATATTTTACACAACGTTTTTATCAAAAACGTTGTGATATAGTTTAAACAACGTTTTTCCAAAAACGTTGTGATATATTTTACACAACGTTTTTTTCAAAAACGTTGTGATATATTTTACACAACATTTTTTTCAGAAACGTTGTGATAGAGTTTACACAACGTTTATTTGCAAAAACGTTGTCATAGGGTCATTTTAAACAACATTTCTTCTAAAAACGTTGTATTAGGTAACTTAACACAACATTTTTTAGGAAAACGTTGTAATATATCTTAAACAACGTTTTTGACAAAATGTTGTAATATTGTTGTGTTTTACACTTTTGCAAAATCAAATTGTTTTGGCTTAATCTCACAAAAGAATTGGGAAAAATATCAAAAAGTCCCACTAAATTTTTTTCATATTTATATAAAAAGTCTCAAAAATAATTAATCTATCTAAAAAGTTTCAAACTTAATACCAAATAGTCCAAAATTTAACGCTTCTAATAATAATAAATGCAATACAATTCTTAATATAATTTTCATAAATAAATAGAAAAAAATGAATTTTCTTCAAAATAAAAGTTTTTAACTAAAGAATTTCTTTTCATAGACATGTTTTTGGACTTTTTGTTATGAAAAATTATGATTTTAAGACTTTTTGGATATGATAATTTTTTTGTTGTTGGTATTTTCAGGTTTTTATAATTGTTTCAAGCATTTTCCATCCAAAATATTAGATGAAGTGATGAATGTGCTATATTTGCTAAATACAATATGATTAAATTGATTTTGTTAATTTGTAGTCACCTTATTGCAAAAAGTTGGAAAGTAGGCTGGCTAAATTGTGATTTAAGTATAAGGGTAATTTCAGGTTTCTACAATTGTTTTAAACTTTTCGTCCGAAAAATTTGATGGGGTGATGAGCGATATGTTGTCAAGTACAATAATTAAATTGAAAGAAAAAATTGTAGAGTCACCGGCAAAACACACAAATGGGCCGCCCAACTTTACCCCTTTTTGCAATTCAGCCAACGAAACTTTGAATCATCTATTTTGGCCACCCTACTTTTGTTCTGTTGCAAGCAAACTCATTTTCTAACGCCCATTAGACCATAACATTAACTTTAGGGGTAAAATAGGAAAAAACAATGTTAAAACATAGTTCATCTTCATCCCTCTCTCTCTCTCTCTCTCACACACACACGTATCTGTAACATCTTCCTCCATCTTTGTCCTCTCGCTTTCTCTCAATCGCCATTATTAAATCTGCAAGAAGGAACCCACCTGTCCAACCCCTATTTCCTCCAGCCGCTCTCGATCCATCATGTTCTCACACCGCCTGCACTGCTTTGCGTCAATCGCTTCCACAAGCCGGCGTCCCCTTCTCTTTGAATCCGGCGTCATCTTCTCGAGGCCAAACCAACCTCTCCATCTCCTCTCCCTGCCGCCATCGCCAATTTGTTCCACAACCAAAGCTCCATCGAAGTCACCGACCGCTTTTCCCGCCTGTCAAAGCGGTAGGCCTCCTTCGCTTCACCACCTATCGCCATCATCTCCAATCATCATCACCATCCTCTCACGCCAACTCTATTCCGGCCAAGTCCTCCCATCTTCTCCAATCTCAGGTTTCCATCAATTGTCCCTGGTTATGAATGGCGAGCGATTGATGGAGGGATTTCAACATGCCTTTCTCACTCAATCTTACTTCCATAAATGAAGCCGCTGTCCACCATATCCGACCTCGCTCCCTGCCTCCAGTCGTTAATTTGTCCCAAATTTGCAAAGCCATGATTGTTAAATGTCATAGCCGCGCTCTTGTTTTCGAATCGGACCTCTGTAATATCGAGCTCCGTTTGCATCGATTTTAATCGCGCTCCAGCTTGGTTTAAAGGAAATTGGTCGGGCAATTACAATGATTAAATTGAATGTGCTATATTTGCTAAATACAATGATTTAATTGATTTTGTTTGTAGTCACCTTATTGCAAAAAGTGGGAAAGTAGGCTGGCTAAATTGTGATTTCAGCCTAAGGGTAATTTCAGGTTTCTACAATTGTTTTAAACTTTTCGTCCGAAAAATTTGATGGGGTGATGAGCGATATGTTGTCAAGTAAAATGATTGAATTGAAAGAAAAAATTGTAGAGTCACCGGCAAAACACACAAATGAGCCGCAACATTACGGCCCCTTTTGCAATTGACCAACCAACGAAACTTTGAATCATCTATTTTGGCCACCCGGGCTACTTTTGTTCTGTTGCAAGCAAACTCATTTTCTAACGCCCATTAGACCATAACATTAACTTTAGGGGTAAAATAGGAAAAACAATGTTAAAACACAGTTCATCTTCATCTCTTTCTTTCTCTCTCTCTCACACACACAGAGATCTGTAACATCTATTCCTCCATCTTTGTCCTCTCGCTTTCTATCAATCGTTAATTATTAAATCTGCAGGAAGGAACCCAGCTGTCCAACCCCCCTATTTTCTCTAGGCCGTCTCTGATCCATCATGTTCTCACACCGCCACAGACCTGCTTGCCCCAATCGCTTCCACAACTGTAGTCGGCGTCCCCCTTCTCTTTGAATCCGACGTCATCTTCTCAGGCCAAACCAACCCCGCCATCTCCTCTCCCTGTCGCCATCGCCAATTTGTTCCACAACCAAAGCTCCATCGAAGTCACCGACCGTTTTCCTGCCCTGGTCAAAGCAACCGACCTCCTTCCGCTTCACCACCTATCACCATCATCTCCAATCATCATCACCATCATTCACGCCAACTTTCCGGCCAAGTCCTCCCATCTTCTCCAATCTCAAGTTTCCATCAATTGTCCCTCGGTTATGAATGGCGAAAGCGCAAAGTGATGGAGGGATTTCAATGCATGTTTCTCACTCAATCTCACTTCCATAAATGAAGCCGCCGTCCCACCATATCCGACCTCGCTCTGCTCCAGTCGTTAATTTCGCCCCAAATTTGCAAAACCATGATTGTTAAATGTCATAGCCGATGCTCTTGTTTTCGAATCGGACCTCCCTGTAATTTCGAGCTCTGTTTGCATCTCGATTTTATCTCGCTCCAAAGGGTTTAAAGGAAATTGGCCGGATAATTTGGGTAGTCGTTGCTCGCCGATGATGAACCGGTGGCCATTGAAGAGGATGCTAGGGTTTCCCTCACCATTTTTATCTCTCGATAACAATCAAAGTGTTATGTTTCCTTTCGACTTATTGTTCTCGCAAACGAATAACCCTGTATGGCCTCGCCGCCTCGGTTGAGTTGGGTCCGAGGCAAGGGCCTTTAGTTCGGGGCAACGCCTCAAAACTTTAAGGTGTGATCTATTTCAATATTTAAAAATCAGTTGCAATAGTAGAATATGAAAAACATTATAACATTATAACATGAAAACACGTTACGCCTATTAATGGCAAAATGTTATAATGGACTACGATGGACCATTATAACATGAAAACACGCTACGCCTATTGACGAAATTGTATAATGGAGTACGATAGACCATTATAACATGAAACACGATACGTCTATTAGCGAAAGGTATAATGGAGTACGATAGACCATTATAACATGAAACACGATACGTCTATTAGCGAAATGGTATAATGGAGTACGATAGACCATTATAACATGAAAACACGCTACGTCTACTGACAAAATGATATAATGTAGTACGATAGACCATTATAACATGAAACAAGATACGTCCGTTAGCGAATTGGTATAATGGAGTACGATAGACCATTATAACATGAAAACACGCTACGTCTATTGGCGAAATGTTATAATGTTAACGTAACGTAACTTAACTTAATTTAACTTAATGTAACTTAACTTAACTTAACGTAACGTAACTTAACTTAACTTAACTTAACTTAGCTTAAAGTAAAGTAACTTAACTTAACTTAAACGTAACGTAACTTAGCTTAACTTAACTTAGCTTAACTTAACTTAACTTAACTTAGCTTAACTTACCTTAACTTAACTTAAACGTAACGTAACGTAACGTAACGTAACTTAACTTAACTTAACGTAACGTAACGTAACTTAACTTAACTTAAACGTAACGTAACGTAATTTAACTTAACTTAACTTAACTTAGCTTAACGTAACGTAACTTAACTTTGCTTAACGTAATGTAACTTAACTTAACTTAAATGTAACGTAACTTAACTTAACTTGACTTAACTTAACTTAACTTAACTTAACTTAACTTAACTTAACTTAACATAACTTAACTTAACGTAACTTAACTTAACTTAACTTAACTTAACTTAACTTAACTTAACTTAACCCAACCCCCATCCCCATACCCCACCCCCTCCCCCACCCCCATCCACAACCCCAACCCCATCCCCATCCCCAACTCCAACCCCATCCCCATTCCCAACCCCAACCCCAACCCCCACCCCCACCCCCAACCCCAACCCTAACCCTAACCCCAACCCCAACCCCAACCCCAACCCCATGCGATCCCCATCCCAACCTAACCCCAACCCCACCCCACCCCCATCCCAACCCCAACCCTCAACTCGACCCCACCCCCACCCCCACCCCCATGACCCCAACCCTAACCCCAACCCTCATCCCCCCCCAACCCCAACCCCACCCCACCCCAACCCCATCCCCAACCCTAACCCCACCCCACCCCGTCCCCATACCCAACCCCTGACCCCAACCCCACCCCCATCCCCAACCCCAACCCCAACCCCAACCCCAACCCTAACTCTAAAACTTAAACCTTAAACCTAAACCTAAACCATAAACCTAATTTGTAACACTAACCTTAAACCTAAACCATAACACTAACTTAACTTAACTTAACGTAGCGGAACTTAACTTAACTTAACTTAACTTAAAGTAACTTAACTTAACTTAACGTAGCGTAACTTAACTTAACTTAACATAAAATAACTTAACTTAGCTTAACGTAGCGTAACTTAACTTAACGTAACTTAACGTAACGTAACTTAATTTAACTTAACGTAACGTAACGTAACGTAACGTATACGTAACGTAACGTAACTTAACGTAACATAACGCAACTTAACAAAACGTAACGTAACTTAATGTAACATAACGTAACTTAACGTAATGTAACGTAACTTAACGTAACGTAACTTAACGTATATGTAACGTAACGTAACGTAATGTAATGTAATGTAACGTAACGTAACGTAACTTAACGTAGCGTAACGTAACTTAACGTAACTTAACGTATACGTAACTTAACATAACATAACGTAATGTAATGTAACATAACTTAACTTAACATAATGTAAGTTAACTTACCGTAACGTAAAGTAACGTAACTTAACGTAATGTAACGTAACGTGACTTAATGTAATGTAACTTAACCTACCTTAACGTAACGTAACTTAACGTAACGTAACTTAAAGCTACAATATTTTCGTAAAAAACTCGATATAATATTGTGGAAGTTATATAAAATATTCACTTAAAAATAATTCTGAATAATTTTTTACTTAAAAATAATCGTTGTAGTTAATCTTTTGATTTTTAAAATAAATTGTATTTGGTAATTTAATAATATTATATTATAAAATATAATAATATTTAACTAGTTTTACACCTGTGCATAAAACACGCTCACACTTTGTTTTTATTAAATTAAATTAAAGCAAAGTAAAAACTATAAATTAAAAGTATAAATTTAAAAAATATTCAAATAAATTAAAATTATTTATTTCACTCTCCCGCTCTCCTCTCCCGCCGACACAGTGTTCCCCCAAATTCCCTCCACATATATAGGTTTTCCAAAATTGCAAACACTCCATCTTTCTTAACTCATGGTCCCTAATCTCAAACAATTCCTCTCTCTAAACGGCAGCCCTTCCTCTCCTCCATCATGCCATCTCCGACCAGACAACCCCTCTCAGATCCACCGTCGCCGTACAGGCCAGTCACTAGCCCATGTACGTTCCAGCTCCTCTTCTCCAAACTCCACTTTCCATTACAAGAAAAATGAGATTTTGTGACACCTTGCTAGAGGCACTTTTCAAAAAGCCTCCTAAAGCTATGTGTTAAGGCTTTTATAAGTGTCATTTTACAAATGACCAATTTTATTTTGAAAGGCCTCATAAAGTGATTTATTGGAGCTTTTATAAGTGTCATTTTACTAAAAAAATTAATTATATTTTAAAGGCATCATAAAATATCTATTAAGGCTTTTTTAAATGTTGTATAATTTATTAGGATGTTGAGGCTCTTGACAATCAATCCAAAAAAATTTACCGCCCTCACAATTCAGGAATAGGCGCGTTTTTTTTCTCCACTTTTTCCTTTCCCGCACTAGTTATTTTCTCCCTATATTCCCACCACCAGATTCTGCACTTAGGCTCATGCCTCAACCACCGGGATAGCACTCCACGCCACTAACGCTTTGCCTTCGCCGCGAGTTGCCGCCATAGCCACCTGCAAGCACTCATTGTCCTAATCCCCAAACTCTCTTAGCCTCTCGCCCACTCGCATAACAAACCCCGCTGTCTGCGTCTGGCTCCCTCTGCCACTCCAATAACACACCCCGCTCTTTGCGTCAGTTAAGGAACAAGACGCAATTCTCTGTCTCCCGTAATCTCAAGTCTCTCAGCATCCACTACAAAAAAAGAGAGATATTGTGACACTTTGTTAAGGGCTTTTTAAAAAAGGCCCTATAAAATCATCTTTTAAGGCTTTTAGAAATGTCATATTAGAAAATAACATAATATTTGTAAAAGGCCTCATAAAGCCATCTTATAGGACCTTTGTAAATGTCATTTTAATATATACAATGTTAAGGCACTTGACAATTGCCTCATAAGAAAAATAAGTCAGTATTTTTCATTGTTCCCGCCTAGTATTTCACCGAGTTGTAAGTTCGCGGTTTTTTCCGGGATATTTTACTTCCCTGTTTTTCTTCCCTCCACATTAGTTTTCCCCAAATTTCCTCGACCTAGGTCTGTAGATTTCCCCCAAAATTCCTTCCATATATTTTCCCCAAAATCCACTGCGGCGACTAAAGGGAAATCTGATTATCGGTACACCTCGGTCTTGACTCTATTTCTCTCGACATATTAGCTTACAGGTAATCTCTCTCTAATCCAAATAGTGCATTATACCTTTAAATTATATATATTCACTTCCCTTCCGAAATTCTCTCTTCCTTCCTCTGTGTTGGTCAATCTCCTAATATAAATCACATTTTTTGAGCTGTAACCATAATTTCAGCGAACTAGGTGAACGGAAGTTTTGAAATCGACGGGCTAGTGTTTTGAGAGGGCTGCAAGGTACAAATCTGTATATCTTACTATTCTACTTTTGCATCCTTACCTATCTCTCTCAATACAATGAAATCGAACCATCTCACATATATCTTAATTTACCTGATTTTTTTTACAACATAATCTTTCTTTATGGACTTTTACCTTTTCCAGTCAATTTGTTTTGTTTGTTGAATTCGTACCTTGTGTTATAGTTTAATGATATATATATATATATATATATATATATATATATATATAAGAGCTTGGTAACCTATATAGGTTTTTTATATATTGGGTTGTAACCTATAAAAACTGGATTATCAAATTACTTTTGTTTAATCATGTCTATGTCAAATGGTTGCATATGAATGCATCTTGTGAATTCATCCCTGTCAATTGGTTACGTATTCAAATCATGTATTCAAAGCCTGTGCATGATGTATATTTATGTTGAAGGTGTAGCATCAAAGTAATGAAGAACTTCTTCCAACATTACTCTTTTCTCTGTGTCCAAGGGACTCTCATATTTGTCAGAGTGAGAAATATTTAGGAGGTAATTATGTTATAGGGTTCCTACTAGAGAATAGTTCAGAATTATTTTTTTCTTAAATAAGAGGGGTAGAGTGTTAAATATTAAAGACTAATAGTTTAAGCAATTTGGTTGTCAACTGATGTATTTTATTGATCAACAAAGCTGCTAGCTTTATAAGCCTTACACAAACATAAAAGCCGGAAAAGCAGGCACTAAGTCTCATTTAGTGGTTTATCTAACAGAAAGAAAGACAATCTAAAACAATTAACTACTTCCTAAAGAATAGGACTTTTGTTGGCTGTCTTGACTCAGTCCACAACTCTTTATTTCTTCCAACAATCCCTCCCTTGAACTGAATGCCAACTGCCACACAATCAGTTCAAACTTGAAACTGCATACATGCCTAACCTATCACGAAAGCCTTGAAATGTATCTAGCTTGAGAGGCTTAGTCATCACTCTGCAACTTGATCTTGTGTGCCACAGAATGATAACTTAATGGCTCCTTCTCTGGTAAGATCTCTAAGAAAGTGAAACCTTACCCTGATGTTCTTAGAACGCCCATGAAGAACTGAATTTTTAGACAACTTAATAGTTGAAGCATTGTCACACATTAGAGTGGTTTCATTTGCTTGTACATGACCAAATTCCCTCAGAATTCTCCTCATCCATACTGCTTGGCATGCACATGTAGAGTTGCCACAAATTATTCTTCAGTTGTTGATAGGGTCACTATAGGCTGCTTCGTTGAAGACCATGCTACTGCCCCTCCATTCATCAAGAACACATAACCAGAAGTACTCTTGCCATCCTCAACATCCCCATCATAGTTGCTATCTGTAAATTCTATTAAATCACTGCCCTCATTCCTTTTGTAAAGTACACCATAATCCATTGTTCGTTTTAGATATCTTAGGATTCTTTTTGCTGCTGCAAGGTGCATTTGTGTAGGCCTTGCCATAAATCGACTAATGAGGCTTACAATAAACATCAAATCAGGTCTAGTTGTTGTTGTTAAATACATAAGACTGCCTGCCATTTCTTTATAGTGAGTAGCATCTACTGGAATACCTTTTTCATACCTTCAATCTTCTGTCCTGGAACAATAGGGTTGCACACAGAGTTACTAGTTTCCATGCCAAACCTGCTTAGAACTTCAGCAGCATACTTCCTTTGACATATAAGAATACCATCTGATCTTTGCAGAACTTCAATACCAAGAAAGAACCTAATCTTGCCCAAATCAGTCATATCAAATTCCCTTTTCATAGAGGACTTAATTAAACTCTTGTAGCATTTCTCCATCATCACTAGTAAATAACAAATCATCCACATAAACACTCACAATAAGAATTTTACCTCCCTTTTTATTAACAAAGAGTGTCTGCTCATTTGAGCTTCTGGAAAATCCTTCATTGATAAAGTAAGACTCTATTCTGTTGAACCAAGCTCTTGGTGCTTGTTTAAGCCTGTAGAGAGCCTTTTGAAGCTTGTACACCATCTGCTCTTTACCCTTCTTCTCATATCTTTTAGGATGTTTCACATACACATCCTCTTGCAGCTTTCCATGTAAAAAAACAGATTCGACATCTAATTGTTATAATTCCCATCCCTTTTGTGCGTAAATGCAATAAGCATCCTCATTGTGTCTAACCTTGCCACAGGTGCATAAACCTCATTATAGTCAATTCCATGCTCTTGAGAATATCCCTTTACCACTGGCCTTGCTTTGTACTTGTCAATCTCTCCATGTCCATTCAGCTTAGTTTTGTATACCCACTTCACCCCTATTTTCTTTACTCCACTAGGTAGAGATACAAGCAACCATGTATTATTCTTCTCAATGGATTTAATTTCATCATCCATTGTTTGCCTCCATTTCAAATTTTGAATAGCCTCTTCAAAAGTTGTAGGATCGAAAGATACTATTAGTGCCATGTTTGCTTCGTCTTCTTTTGAGAACTCTTTGTTGGCTCCTTCTTCATCTGATAGGCCTGCTCCCAGGAGTATAACCAGTCATCCATTTTGGAGGATGCCTGGTTCTACCCTCCTTGGTGTTACTTCTGTATCAACATGTGATGGCATGTTATCTTCAACTTGCTCACCTCCTGCTGTTGAGTTATATTCCAGATTGTCTTGTGCTATAGTTGTTTCTTCCAAAGAATCTTCCCATTCTAGTTCCATCAACTGCTCTTCCTTATAACATACATCCCAATTCCATATACATAGCTCATCAAAATCAACATCATGACTTACAATGTTTTTTTTGTAGATAGGATTAAACGGCTTATATCCTTTTGTCTCCTCACTGATTCCCAGCAAGATACACTTCACACTTTTGTCTTCGAGTTTAGTCCTCTTTGCATTAGGTATGTGAACATTTCCACAAATCCAAATACACGAAAATGTCGAACAAGTCTAAGGACCAAATAATCAATTAAACCAAAAATTAAGGCCCACGATATTTTGTTCCCATGTTTGTTTCCCTCCTTCGACTCTCTTATTGTGATTTTCACTGACAAAGTCTCTCTCTCTCTCTCCCTCTCTTTGTGCAATCTTTATCACTCTTCGTGCGATTGTTGATGCGGCTGCTCGGCAAACCCTTAGGTAAACACCTCTCTCTCGCTCGCTCTCTCACCCTCTCACATTAAATCTCTCTTCTTCCCTGATTTGTGCCCTAACCTTACTTGCCCAATTGTGCCCTAATTTTGTGTTTATTGCTTCAGATGGATGTGTGGTAAAACTAGAAAAGATAAATTTTTGAATATGCATATTGAAGGAATCCATGGAAGTAGCGCTAGAAGGAGATAAAATTATAGAAAAATCAATGGAGATGGTTTGGACACGTATGACGAAGACCACTACCTGAACCAATTAGGTAATGTGATAATATCGATATCACTCAACCAAGTATGAGGTGATCATGATTTGGCTGATGAGGATTTTGAGAAAGGTGAGCATTTCATATTTCTTGTCGTGTCTATACTTGTTGCTTCACTATGAGTTTTCTAGTTATTTATTTATCAATTATTGCATTTTGAATTGATGTTCTTTATTGTGAATCCTACGATAAAGTCGTGAGACTCATGACAAACTCCTTTGTGCTATGTTTACACTTTTTCCACAGTGATCAGCAGTTAACTACAGATTCTAATTACTTTGCATGTGCTTCAGGACCTGGTTTGAAGAAACTTTTCGACATTGATTTAAGTGAGTAAATATTTTATGAAACTGCACACCCTCATATCTGGTATTCAGTATTTATGATAACCATCATCATCCTTTCATCCAGAAAACTTAAAGCTGATTGCTGAGTATTTCCAGAGGAGTGAAACTTTTGGTGGCCCGACAAGGGACTGGATTGGAATATATGAAGAATGTGCTAAGTAAGTATCCAGCATTAATGAGTTCTATGCAATTAAATTAAAGGAAATTGCATGTAAGTGCAGTCATTTGGGTTCCATTTATCATACAACCACATGCCTTATCATGCATTGTAATTTCAGGATTTTGCATGAGGAGATTGATTATATAAATGAAGGAAAAAATGCTGATAGATTCCGCCAAGATTTTTGAAATGTGAAGTGGGTCCGAGTGCCTGTACGTTACTTCCTAAGAGACTACAATATATTTCTTAATTCAATACTCCTTACTGGTTTTTCCCCATGAGTCTAGTTTGTGATTTCTCTTTGAATTAGGAATTATCCTGGTAAAGAATGTAGATATAAATCGTAGTACTTCTTGCAGCAGCTTCAGAAACTGATTTCCATTTAGGTGTATTATAAAAGAAAACTTGGCCATATATGGTTCTACTTCTCGAGATATGTTTGCAGAGGGCTGAGTAGAAGAAACCTATTTCTTTCTTCCTAAAAAAGGATGTCATGGTGATGCTTTGCTGTTCTATGGTTCTTGATTTCCAATCAAAAGAACAAAGTGACTGAAAACAGTGTGACGTCAAAATTTTCATGAGCCAAACAAACTTTTCAAAGAACTCATTGCAGAACCCAAGGAAATAGAGCTCTGCTTTTTTCTTTTTTTTCCCTCAAAACAGTTCCTCAACTCCACGAATCGAGGGTATTACGCTAAGGTTGGCTCGATTTCTTGTTCTATGGCCATAGTCAAGAAAATTTTAGATGACTTACTTTTAACTCTTTTCTTCTTCTTTGTTTCCCCTTCAATTAAGTGGCAAACCATTCTGACCGTGTGATTATCTGAAAATGCTAGTTTGTTAAGACATTGTGTACTGTTGGTGTGACACTTCCCGCTATAGGGTGGTGCCCACTGCAAGAGTCTTAGAAATCATTTCATGTGGTGGGACCCAAATGAGGAGTCAAATCACCCCCCACCAGTCGCCACACTGTATAAAAGATAAGAACTTTACAAGAAACCTAGACAGGACTGGCGGATTCTTATTGTAAAATCCATTTTTTGTTTCCTATGTAGCTGGCTTTTTGGGATTATACTGCAATGAAGGTGCTGACTTTGGAGTATGTTCCAGTACTTCTGATTTAATCTTCTTATTTGTACTGTATAGTTTGTATGTATTATTCCACTTGTTTGTATGTGTCTGTCTCTATTTTTGCCAGTTCTATTAGTTTGTAATTGTAACATGTGAGACAGCTTTGTTTGTGGATTTTTCCAACTCTAGGTGTATTGTTGTTGAGACAGCTTTGTTTGTGGAATAGGACCATGAATGGAGGCAAGCCATAACCGCAACTGGATCAGGATGCATTGCTGCTCTATCATATGAAGGTATGTTATATTGTATATCTTTTCTTTTTAATAAACTAGGTTGTACAAAATAAAAGCCCCAAAACTCCCTATTATTCTGTAAACAAACTAGCCAAAATTCCTAGCTTTTATACATGCGTTCTCTTGGAGGCCATATAGATCGTAAGGACATGGGTGTACCATGGTTGGTACCTTCAGTTTTTCAATTAGGGTAGTAGACACACCATTGACGCAGCTTCCCCCGTCCACCGCTATAACACATACTCGGTCTTGAATAAGCCCCCGTGTTCTGAACATCTTTTCCCTTTGCTCCATAATCTCTATGATCGTTTCGTGAATAAGAATTCACGAACACCAAGCTCTGATACCACTTGATACGGTGCCAAAACTCTGGACCAACAACCTGATTCTGCCCTCTTAATTCAGCCCCAAACCCGACTCAAAACTCTCTAAAACTGTTTGTATATCTTTTCTTTTTAATAAACTAGGCTGTCCCAAAATAAAAGCCCCAAAACCTGTTAACAAACTAGCCAAAATTCTCAGCTTTTAGACTGCTCAAACCTGCTCAAATACACTCCAACTTCAGCCACGAACCTGCTCAATAATACTTGCTAAAACAGCCCTTAAACTAGCCTTGTAACACCAGTTTCGATCAACCACAAAGCTGCCCAAAACTGCTTGACTAGGCTGCCCGAAAACGACTCCGAAACAGCCCCACAACAACCCACACAACACACACACGGCAAAACCCATGCGGTCACATTGCCAAAACCCATGCGAGCACTTTGACCCCTAGAGCCAAAACTCTCCAAAAACAAGCCTAGGATGACCCCCAGCCTACCAAATCAAACAAGGATGGTCCAATGACCAAAACAAACCTGAAACGAACTTAAACGAGCAGAAACGCTTAAAAAAAGCATACATTTGTCTTCTGTAGATTCAATGCGATTACTCGTATTTTGATATACCCATCAACATAGAAAGGGAAATAGGGTTTTATAAGACCTTTCTTACTAGGCATTTCTTCCAAATAGTATTCATATATCTGTAACACCTCTTCTTTATCTGAACCTACCACATACAACCATGCCTTGAAAGATCCAAACTGGTGTGAGGCTATGACTGCTGAGCTCTCTGCTCTTCAACAAAATAATACCTGTGACTTTGGCATCATGCTTGTGAACTATGAATAGAGCCTCTCCATTTGCAGGGATAGGACTACATATGTTTTAACTTGTCAAGACCCTGTAATCGCAATAACCTAAACTTGATATTTTGGAAATAAATGACTTAAAGATTAAGTGGTTATATTCAATGTTGGACTTATTTGAGTATTGTAGCTGCATTTGGGAGTGAATTAATTTCAAATACAAACCTTTGTTGGAAAGGTGGAGCCACTTATAGCTCCTATTCTGGTCATCTGCACACAAAAGAAGTAGAAAAGAGAACATAAGGTCCCATAACCGAGTGTCTGTTTTTCTCACTTATGTTTAGCAGCTCAGCAAAGGCATTTTTATTGAAAGTTATGAGTATCGTGATATTGGTCATAATTGCACTTCCTGTATGTTTCTTCATAATGTGTTTGATAACTTGTTGCTCATTCATTTAATTTTCAGTGAAATATCCACTTCTGTTGCAGAGATTGAAGACTCGTGTTATCAATAAGAATGTTAATCCAGAGTGGAATGAAGACTTGACTCTCTCAGTCCAAGATCCAAATCTTCCAATCAAGCTGGTAAGGTTTTTGTTGTAGTTTTTGATATCTGCCTAGAAAATCATAGACAAAAAGAATGACGTTCTTGCCTTCAATGGTGTTGGAACATAGTTGCGTATGGTTGTTTGATGTGTGTATAAATGACGATCATAGGATCAGGTTTATAGTTTCTTTAGTATATCCACAAAATATCAAGTTTAGGTCAACTTGAATAGTCAAGTTTTATTGTTGCGTACAGTCACAATAATGGCGGTGGAGGTCAACTATGCCCTACTGGAGCTCTGTAATGGCATTCAGGAGGACTCTCCATTGGCGCATATTGCTGTGAGTATATATTTGTGTATATATTGTCTGTGCTGTGTGTAAAGAAGCTATATCATTTTCTATCATGAGCTCTCATCTGCGGCTGATTGTCTGTTTAACTAAAACACGATTCTTCATTCCCTTCTCTTTGGTATGTGCTCAGTCTTCCATGTTATTGCTGCAGCTAGAGGGTCTTTGGGTGTCGTGATCGTGTGACTTCAACTTCGTAAGCACCTTTATGTAACTATTCCAAAATTTTATGTCCTCGGATATTCGCCTTGATACAAAACCCGAATGCGTCGATGCTTTGAACTTGCACTGATGTTCTAAAACAAGCTCCCAGTGGAAGTCCATTTTTCTTAGATAAAGGTGGTTTTGTCGTACGTGAGATTTTTCTTGGATTATGGTTACAGAAAGAAATTGTATGACTTGTATGGTCGAACATCTTTGTCATACTGAACATCTCTCTCTCTCCCTCTCCCTGTAATTTCTATTCATTCAGTATTTTATGGACACTCTTGTTGATATATATATTGACTCGGATGAGAGAGTTCAAAAAACCTGCTTCCTAATGAAACGTATTGCAAAGCTTGTTAGAGAGGTTTATAATTGCAGGCTCCATATGTATCAGAATGAAATCAGGTTAATTTTTATCTGAATTGCAGGAACAGAACAATCCAGGATTATTGCTTTTAATTTTTTTTTTGGAAAATAGCTATTACAACGTTTTATAAATGTTGTATTAAACTTTATACAACATTAATAAATAAAACGTTGTAGAAACAATCCAGGATTATTGCTTTAAATTTTTTTTTTTTGGAAAATAGCTATTACAACGTTTTATAAATGTTGTATTAAACTTTATACAACATTTATAAATAAAACGTTGTAGAAAGTTTTCTACAACGTTTTATTTATAAATGTTGTATAAAGTTTCATACAACGTTTTCTAAATAAACGTTGTATAAAGTTTTCTACAACGTTTTATTTATAAACGTTGTATAAAGTTTTATACAACGTTTTTTTAATAAACGTTGTAAAAAGTTTTATACAAAGTTTTTTAAATAAACGTTGTAAAAAGTTTTATACAACGTTTTTTTAATAAACGTTGTAAAAAGTTTTATACAACGTTTTCTTCATAAACGTTGTAGAAAGTTTTATACAACGTTTATTAAAAAAACGTTGTGTTAAATTTTATACAACGTTTATGAAGAAAACGTTGTAAAAAACCTTCTACAACGTTTTTTTAATAAATGTTGTAGAAAGTTTATTACAACGTTTTCTTCTTAAACGTTGTGTTAGATTATTAACAACGTTTTTAAAATGTTGTTATTATTGTCCACAAATGTTGTTGTGTAATGACGTAAGACAACGTTTTTTGCAACGTTTTTTAAAACGTTGTAAAAAAACGATCTATTACAACGTTAGTTTACACAACGTTTTTAAAAACGTTGTTAAAGACCTATTACAACGTTTTTAAAACGTTGTGAAAGACCATTTTTGTTGTAGTGTGGATGCCTTCTCAACATGGTTTCTCTGAATGAAGAACCACTAGGGCTTGAACTGATCCATTTACTCACTGCAAATGGATTATTACCTCTGCTCAACTTCAACATTCGTACCTTCAGTTGCCAGTTGACTGAAGAATTCTTCATGGGTATGGAGGAAAACCCAGCCGACCCTTTTTCTCTCATAGGTAACATCAGAGGCGTTCCAGTTGTGTTCGACTCAGAGACCATCACCGCTGCTTTCCCCGGCCTCTATGACGACGGCTCTACAACCTACACCATTCCTGATGAAACTCAGTAAGCTGGATGGATTACCATGAGGGGTGAAGTACCAAGGTGAGCTTGCTCACGACAGCACAAGCATCGCTTGCTCCACTCCACTACGCCTAGCCACTCAGATTGGATAAATGTCTCATAATCAAGTCTGGTGGTCATGACAAGATTACTGAGGCCCAAATGTTCCTCATGGAAGGAATTGTGGAGAATTGTGAAATGAATTGGGGAGCAATTCTGGTGGAATGTGTGAAGGTGAATATTGCCAAGTACAAGGACAACATGGAAACTGGAAATCCAAGACTGACACATCACCTGATCATAAATCAGTTCCTTAGATCCATTCCTGCTTGTCAGCATCTGCTCATCAACCTTGGTGACCTTGAACCTGTCAAGGTCAAGAAATATGTTGCTGCTGACATTAGGAGAGCTAGTATTTCCAGCAGATTTGGTCAGGAGGCACCACAGGCTCAGTCTAGCAGGAGACCTAGAAGGACAAGGACCCAAGCCCTCACCGTCAGATCATCCGCCACCACCGATGATGGTCGCCAAGAAGTCATGACCAAGTGCTCGCCAAGTGTTCACCATCGAGAGTTCACCACCAAGGGTCGGCCGTGGTCGCCAAGGACGGTCGGTCCAAGACGTGGTCACCACCGATATGCCAGAGGCTGAAGTTACTAAAAGAAGGCAACCAAGGAGAAGGAGACTAACACTGGCAGCTGATACTGCTGCAAAGAGACAGAGAAGGAATCCTGAGCTGAATCCAGGTACCTTTGTCCCTTTCTCCCCCATTACTGCAACTGATCCTGCTCCAAATTCTCCCCCTTCTGATCCTCGGTCACCCAATACTGCTCCCATTAAGTTTTTCCCTCCAATTAGGAATCCTACCTTCCACCCTAGGCATTCCTATTACCAAGCAAATCCTGTTCCAATTCCTCCAAACTGGGTCTTTCCCATAGACCATTTACCATACTGCCTGCTCTCTCTTTTCATGAGGAGAAGAAAACTGACAAGCCCCCGGTCAACCCTATCAAATACATTGATCATAACCTTAAAAGGAGACCCTATGTCTTGTATCCTGTCACTCCCAATCTTAGTCAAGAGGACTTAGTTGCGAACTATGGAAAGTACTTTGACCCACTCCTCTCGCCTCGAACGCATTCTATCTCTCTAATGATAGATTTGTTCAAGATGAATTAGTCTACTTGGTCTGTACTATATATAGCAAGGTTCATGAACTCCCTTCTTTGCCCTCAAATGATCCCTTCCTGGTTGGCAGACCTGCACTGCCAGAAGATGATGACCTTAACCAGGACTGGGAACAACCTACTGTAGACCCAGCCAAGTTAGCCCGTATCCAGAGAGCAGCCAATAAATATGTCCAAGATGCAGTAAATACTGCAAATCAAGCCTATATAGAAATACACAGACGGATGGCCTCCATGCCAGGAGGAGCTTCCATGGACATAGCTTTTCCAGATGCTTTGTCAAGTCAACCAGCCCCTTTGATTACTGAATCCATACCCATTGTTCCTCATACCACTCCTTCAGCTGTTCCATTTGTAGTGTCAGCCACAACCTTACCTGTTTCTGTCTCACCTCAGCAAATAGCCATCTCAACCTCAACTCTACAACCTATCTCTCTTCCATCCTTCACTCCAACCACTGATGCCTCATCTTCCATTCCAACTACAACTGTTGCTCTCCCCACTTTACCCACAACAGTCTCAACCCTTCAACCTTCAATTCCTCTCCCAATTACTATATCATCAGCTCCAGCCTTGCCAACTACTCAACCAGTTCAAACTGTGTCAGTCACCCTGCCTTCCATCTCTCCCGTGTCAGTTACTCCCACTCTTGATCAATCTATGTCAGCCATGCCTCAACCTGTTCCACCTGTGTCAGCCACTCCCTCTTCTGCTCTAGAAATATCAGCCATTCCTCTATCAGTCCCCCTCATGTCAGTCACTACTTCCATTCCTCCCTTGCCTGCTACTATCCCTGCCTCACTTCCCACTGTGTCAGTTGCACCTGTGGTTTCAGCTGCTATCCTTATCTCTTCAGCTGACACTGCAGCTGCTTCTCTCCCTCTTCCCACAACTGACATACCCTCTCATCCAAACCAAGCCTCCGCTCTGTTTGTTCTGCCTGATCTCTCTCTTCACACATCTCACACTCTTTCTGTCAGTCCAGTGTCTATCTTCAAACCCACTCCTCCTGAGCCTTACCTAGAAGAAGATTTTGGTTCCCTTTCCCCTGAAAAATCTATGGACCAAACCTTCATGGACTCATCTTCTGACTCCTCCAAATCTACTTCTGAGGACGAGTCTCTTCTCAGCCCCTCTCAGTTAGCCAGTAGGAAAGCTAGAAAACAACGAAAAATTATTTCAAAGGCTTTGCTTCGTCCTACTGGCACAAAAATTGTATTTCCTGAAGACATGCCTACACCTTCACCTGAACCTGAAGCCCAAATTCCAGCTTATCCAATGGATGTCTTCTTTCCCCCTGATCCTGAGGAGGCAAACATTCACACCCATCAACTTTTCTCTAATGAGCCTGCACCCTCTCAGCCACCTGCTCAAGCTTCTGCCGCCTCTGGTTCTATGTCTCTTTCAGCTAAGCTCGACCTTTTATATACGCATCACTTGCATATGAAGTCAGCCTTCACACGTCAGACACATCAGCTTGCTACACTTCAACAGCAAGTTGCCTCTCTGCTCCCAAACCTCACCCAGATCATTACCACCGAGGTGCAAGCTGCCATTACTGCTGGTGCTCCTCGTGAAGCCCATATGGATGACTGGAGAACTCTCTTACTCTACCAACAAGAATGGTCCAACCGTGCCTTCAACGGCGACTCGCTTCAAACCATTCGAGAGGAGGAAGTAGCAAGAGTTGATGCTTACATGGTCGAAACCGATTCTCGGGGGATCGAATGAAGGCGATGCTGATCGATCGCCAGTGACACCTGGCGACACCGCCGAAGAACATGGTGAAGCCACTACGAGAAAAGAGAGTATTTGGGTCGCTCATTTGTCGTCCCTAAAAGTCCATTTGCCGTCCCTAATAGTATTTAGGACGGCTATAGGGACGACAAAATGGGGGCTTAAATAATATGGGTGCTAAATGTTTTAGGGACACGACGAGCCGTCCCTAAAGGTTTTTAAGGACGAAATTTTTTCCGACCCTAATACGTTTCAAAACGTTCTAAATAATTGGCGGGAAAACAAAAAGGACGGATTGTTGCCGTTCTAAATGTTTTGGCGCCAACACTTTTGGTTCTAAAATTTTGGTGGGAAAACAAAACGAACCGATTGTTGGCGTCCTAAATGTTTTGGCGCCAAAATTTTAGTGAAAAATTACAAAAAATAGTGACAGGTAATATTGTGCATAAAGTTGATAACAAACAAATGATTTAGTATGAAGAAATTATGAATAATATAGAAAAGATTACATTAACAAATTAAATTTTATTGTTTACCAATGTAATCAATGTAGCTACAAACAACTTTTTTAAATATAAAAATATCGTCTAAAGTTTAAATTTCAAGCTAGCTAGTACATCAAAAAAACAAAAGCAAAGGCTTGATGAGATCTTTTGACAATAAGCTTTGAACGTCATCTAGCGCTATTCTCAAAAACAACCTGCAAAAATAAATGAAAGAAAACAATCAATTAAATGAAATAAAACAATCAATTAATTGAATCACATAATTTTCATTTTCAAAGTGAATATAAGAAAACTTCTTTTAAGGGCATGTAGAACCAAAAATTAAATAACTATATATACATACAAAACATCAAATAGGTATCGTAACAATTAACTCGTGATCCCAATTGAATGTGTGACAAGTTCAAATGATATATTTATCATGTACAAATATCAAGTTTTGGGCAATTTTCCGAGCAATAGCAATACGAATTGCCCAACAATACCTCGATTGTTTATGTGTCAATGTTGGGTTTTGTGTTGATTGAAATCACTTGTGTTTGCTTTGATGATTCTGTTGATGCTAGCTCAGATAATAAATGTCTAGTGTTTCCCACTTAGCAAAATGAAAGGCAAACATGCATATTATGTTACGAGATTGGTGAAATATCTGCCAAGTATAATGGAGTTGATTGCATTCACCATATCTTAATGTCTTCGGCTCTGCAATCAGTTGTATGCTTTGTACTAGTGTTAAATAAATTGATCACCTATACGCCCGGAAGCTACGTAATGCACAATATGAGTTCTTTAATGTGTTGCTCATAGTGGGATGACAGAAGTACTGCAGCAATACCAATTTCCCAATAACAATACCCAATTTCCCAACAATACCAACATGGAAACAAGAGGATACCATTTGAATCAAGTATATCATGTTGCATTTTAAACAGCTACTGGCAATATTCTGTAAGGAAGACAACATTTTGTGCACACAAAATATTCAAAAGTCGAAGTTTCCACTTTCGTAGTGTATAAACTCACTTCATAGTACTCTTACATAAAAAAACATTTTATTGTGAGATAATTCTTTAACTAACAAATTGTGTTCATTCAATATGAGCCAACTAGACATGAGTAGCTAAAATGCCAACAACAATACCAATTTCCCACAACTATATGAAAAAATACACTGAACTGAACATGGAAACAAGAGGATACCATTTCTTGGTGGTGACACCATAATTCGGTTTCCTAATTGAAAAGCTAGGCTTTGCTTATTTAATGCCAAATAAATCATAAAATTGTTGTACTGCACTATATCAATGTATTGGATACCATTGTTTTAATGCTTTTTGTACATCGTCCTCTTTTACTTATAAATCCTAACTATAACTAATTCTCCAAGCTGATTTCTGCAAGTATTATTACACTTAATGAGACTAACATGGCTTTATAGTCTATATGTTTCAGAAAAAAAAAGAAGTTATCTTTGACCTTATCATGGTTTTTCCTTAGTCCTGATATCTTTTTTTTTTCTTTTTTCCCCAAGTCTTGATTTCTTGTTCAAAAACGCTAAAATATAACTATAAGATGAAGAAATAAGGTATGATGAGAAAAGGAGATCAAATTAGATTATAGGGTAACTTATGTCTTCTATCCCTATTGTTATTACAAGGAGACCAAATTAGATTATAGGGTCATATCTTCTCTCTCTCTCAATCATCTGCCTTTTTCAAACCAAATGGCCATCACAAATGGGAAGTAGGCACTGTATTTCTAGGACACATGAATTCATTCTGAATCAGATGAAGAAATAAGGTATGATGAGAAAAGGTTAATACTTGAAGGCCCTTCAAATGGATATAATGTAAAACACCTTTTAGCATGACTAAACCAGTTGCAGACTTACCATATATTAGTACCCTACTGCCACCTTCCTGGACATGACTTCTTTCCTTTACCATATGTCCAACCCGTTGGAGAGAAAGCAACTATAAGACTGAACCGATTCTGAAAAGGATAAAACATAAATAAATAATGCAACTCAAGTATAGAGACTAAACTAATCTGAAATTGATATAGGTGACATTTATTGTAGAGTTGTCAAATTAAGGGCACCTAATTGCTAGCCCACACTACATGAATGCGAGAGATTACACTCTAAATAGTATTATGCATTTGACCATTTCTCAACAAAGTTAGAGACGGAAATTGTAAGTTTTTCCCAAAGAAACTTTACACATTGTTTCAAGAGTTCAGATAATTACAAAAGTTTTTAAATGATACAAGTGTTTTTAAAAAGAAACATGAGCATTAGTAAATGCGTAGCCATGTAGACAAGAGCATTGTAAACCAAAAATCTTAGATTCCAAAATGGCAAGTCAGTAAAAAAGACCATAAACAAACAGAGAACTATGATTAACGCAGTGCATTCAACAGATCAAACCGTTTTATGAACTCGTATTAATCTATTGGAACAATCTTTATCTATCAATCCTTATCTAAACCCAAATTCAATTAGAGAGATGAATAAATATGCAATAATTATGCCAATTTCAAAAAATAGCAGACTAATCATTTAACAAAAATTGCTCAACAACGAAATTCCAAGTATTGCAATTACTTAAATTACTTTCCTGATTAGATTTTTCATGTCAAACTAAATAGTTTTCAAATGAAATTGTTTAAACATAGTTTTTCAAAATCCTATACATTTGTAACATGTAAACAGTGGCAGGAAAAGACAAGTTCAAAGACGGTGAAAATTAGAAATCAAGCCATTGACCGGATCTACCGGTCATGATTTGGATATTACTAAAGAGCGAAACAAAGAGTAGAAAGAATCTACTCCCATAAGGAAACTCAGATACATCAATTTCTGGATGCGTATAAAACAGAACATTTTGACGCAATATTAACAACCAATTACTTCGGTAAAGTTCTTGGACACCCATTACAGAAATAATTATGCATGAAAAGCAACAAGCTATTGGTACAAGCCTCTCATTCACAATATTAAGAATTAGATAAAGCGGCCCCGTGAGCATAGCAAGAACACACATATAAGACTCTACAGCATTAGAGAAACCGTTAGATCTGCCTGCACCATAATCATTACATGTATCAAAAAGACAAATGTAGATAGTTAAGTGATTTTTGTTTTTGTAAATAGCATAAGTGTGCTAGTTATATAAAGAATTGATCAAAGAGAGCATTGCAATGAGAAACCTCCTTTCCCTCCGTAAAGCAACCATAGCAGAACCATGTTCATATGAGCTTCCAGTGAGCTCAAAATCTGCCAAAGCATTATATATTTAGTAACGTACAATCCTTCATATCTGCTCAAAATCCAATGATAGCCTCTTTCTGAAGGAGGGCATGAACAAAAATAGATAAATAAACAATAATTGTCATATTCAGATATGGTATGATCGATCAATGATGTAGAGAAACACTATATATATATATATATATATGTTTCTCTCTAACTGTATCTGTTCATTACAGTAAAAATCTGAGTTTTATAAACTACATTAGTCAGATGCAATTATAAACAATTGTAGTAGTAAGCTAAATTAGCTTGTCGAACCATAATCAACAAGCTTTTTTTAGAAGGCTTCCTTTTTGCCCTCATCATCATATAATTAAATTAGCAAAGAAACCACTAGGTTAGTTTTAATAGCTGAGTTTATTACCGAAGTATTCACTTGTATTCAGTTCAGATGGTCTATTCTGGAGGTAAAATCCAATAGCATAGGTAAGTATTTGAGTGTATCCTCAAACTAACTACTAATCGAACAATTTATTAGGCAATAATAGGATAGATTAAACACAAGTAGAGAGTTACCTGTTTTTGTGCGTGCGTCGAGCTCCTTAAAGCCCAACTCGCTGCTTTTCTTTTTACCCAACTAAAATTTGAATCAAACAAAAACCTAGAAAGAGAGTGAGAACGATAAGAGAACAATTGAAAAACAAATTGTGAAACAAAAATCGCTATAATAAGAGAAAGATAAAGAACTGATCAGGGGCAATCGTTTCCCTAAACCCCTTAATCAGATTATTATTTTGAACCGTCACCTTCCTTTGATCAGGGGAAATCGTTTCCCTAAAGCCCTTAATACACTGGATTGGATTTCCCCTAGAAATCCCTAGAAAACTAGGAGAGGGGATTAGAGGGAGAGTGGGAGTGAACGGGAGGTTTGGCAAAATTTTCATAATTTTTTTAGCCTCCCAATTCACCGTCTAATTTTGTTAGGACGCTGAATGCCCATACTAAATGAGTAGTATTTGTTACCCTAAACTTGGATGACCTAATTAACTATGTATTAGGGTCGCCATATAAATACGACCTAAAAAGAGGGGTCCCCAAAACTACTTTTTTTTGTAGTGAGCTGAAAAAGAACCAGAAGCTGATGCACAGGCTGAAGAAACACAAACACAAGCAGAAGCTGAAGGAGAACAAGTGCAAGAAGCTGAAAATGAAGCTGAAGTTGGTCCATCAGTTGAAGCAGTCCAAAACAACTGAAGGATCCACATCAGCTTATCGGACATTTCATCTCTCTCTCTCTTTACTATGAACAAACTCCTTTAAACTCTTGTTTTACTTGTACCTCACATTGGGCAGTATTCCTATGTTTTCAGTTATTACATTATCTGCTTATGGTACTAACGTAAATTTTGCAGGAACTTTAAAATTCTTGGCTTTCTGCTTTCAAGTGAATGGTTTTAAGCAAATATGAGGAGATTGTTGAATCTTGAAATTAAAAAGATTTGCTTAAAAACATTCCACTTGATTGTCAGCCAAGTAAAATAAATTACATGTGGTCAGTTGAATATCATCTTGTCAGCCACTTATCTCAGCTGATCTATACGTACCTAAAGTATGAGTCTATCTTTCCTTATTTGTTTAATCATACACTTGTACTAACTCTTTCCCACTTTGTGTTTTTGGTAGATGTCCTGCCATATAATATCTCACAAGATCCTTTGAGATCTTGCCTCTGCCATAACACATTTTCAAATTCAAATGTGTTTCTAACGGGTTGCTTGCAAAGACTATCTATAAATATCCATTGGAAGCATTTGTGAAGATAAGAATCTTAACAATTCTTTGAAGTCAAGAAACCTTCTACTCACAATCTCTCAGACGTTGTCTTCACGAAAAACTTTAGCTAGATACTTCTCATTGGAAATTTTCTCTCTAGTTATTGTTTAGACAAAACACTGAATACTTCATTTCAAATTATCTGAAACTCAGTCAGTTTGTCTCACGAGTTTGATTGTTTCTCAATCATTCTCCCCCAAACACCGGTCTTTTGTTGTACACTGATCCATTAGAGATCAAATAGATTTTTAATAAAATTAGTGCACTTCAAAAATCCAAGTCTGACCAACTTGGTAGTGGACGTAGCAGTTTATCTGTGAACCACTTCAACTGATTTGTCAACCATTTCTTATATTCTTGCAAACTGACTTAACACTTAAGAAGTTACTCAACTGATTAAGTGTCAGCCAGTTAACAACAATTGTTAGCTTATTTGTTCAGTTAACTTGTGTTCGAGTTTCCTCTCTATATTCAGTGATCAAACATTAAAAGCAGATTTCTTTTTGAAAAGCGTTGTGTCGGCCAGTGACCAACTTTCTTGACTTAGAAATTTCAAAGTGTCGACCCAACCCGACCAATTCTTCGATTGGTGACAAGATCAAGTTTTCCGCTGCCAATCTTTTAAGATTTTCAAATTAATCATCAAAGTTTTTAAAGGCTATTCACCCCCCCCTCTAGCCTTAACTGTTGCCATCTGGACTTACAGATATGTTAGTGAGTATCGAGATATTAAACAAATCGGTGGTGTGTTAATGATTGTCAGTGAACAAACTAAAAGAAATGGATTACGAAAATAAGCTATACTTTCAAAAGGATCACGAAAATAATTGAGAACACAATTCATAAATTCATATATTTTTTGGAGAAGAAAACTAAAATTTATAGTTTATTCCTTGAATTTGTTAACTATTAAATGAAGCCTTAATGATGAACATATTTATTTCTAATGAATCCCTAATTAGTTAACTAAGTATCGGTTGTTAGAATTTCACCATCCTTTCGGTACTGGAATTTTTTAGTAGACTCTCATAGGTTGTATACAAACCTTTATGATACATATTAATATTAAAGTAAGTATTTCTAAATATATAGTCTGTGGTTATTTTATTTCATAATATGGATATAGAACATTTTGAAAAAATAGAAAATTTATTATTAATCCATTATCTAAAATTAACCCTACTATGAATATTTAGATTTTTCAAACTAAGGTTACTTAGTTTGAAAATAAAATTTCGATTTTGTTTTATAATGTATAAAAATTTAAATATAATGAATGAAATTATTTTGTTCTTAAATCCAGAAAACTCAAGTTTTTTTTTCTCATGCTAAATATTATAATACAATATTAAAAATGTTGGAAATTAATCTGGTCCCATATCAAATACGGGTCGAATAAAATCCGTCTTTTCAATCAAATTGGACGGAAGCGGAAGTGATGGATTTCAAAATCAATAAAACGATATAAGAACATCAAAATTAGGTGTATTAAATTTATTTAACTAAAGGAAGGAAAAGGAAGATAACATGTTACGACAATTCCTTTTTCTTTGATTGTAACTTCGTAGACACCACAAACTTTCGATTTGTTCCTTCTGATAAACAGTAGTGTGTGGGCACTCAAATAATATTATTTAATTCCTAGCTTATTATGGACGAGTAATAAACGAGGCTAGCAAATTGAACCACAAAATCTTTTTAACACTCACTGGTAGTCACCTTCTATTAAAACCGAGGAAATAAAAAAAAAAAAAAAAAAACTCCCCTTTGGAGGCCGACCCTTTTTTTCTCTTTATAGGTGAGAGTCCTTAATGAATAGTGGTTTTGGTGAACACTTTCATATGCACCAAAACTCTTCCCTATTCATTGTCATGTTTGTGTCAAAGGCAAGATGAGAGACTCTTTTTCCATCCCCCCTTTTCTTTTTTTTTTTTGGTTTTTTTGTTTTCTTCCGCAAGTGAGTTGTGGTATTAATTAGTTTTGGTAGCCTTATCAATATCAAGCTCAATCCCAACTATCAAAATAGTTTTATACTTTTTAATAATTATCCAATATAATTATTAATTAGTAGTTATATAAATATCCAAAATATCTCATATTTATTCAATTCTCAATACAATTAAAATTGTATATTACCTGATATTCTCGGGATCAATTGATATATTTATATATTAACTGAAAAACAATTTTTCATAAGCCTTTAAGAATATAAATATTAATTCTAATTCGTTTAAATAGGGAAGGCGAATCGGGGACCATAGACCTATAATTATAAGCTCAAATAAATCGAATAAATAATTAAACACTTTAATTAATTTATTCGACTTATTAACTCCGATATTACTCCACTATAAATTCGGAATTGCACTCTTATAAATATAGAATATCTTACTCTACGAAATGGAGCAGTCCATCGATTTAATCATTACATATAGATTAATCATCCATAGACAATTCGTAATTGAAGCTAGGCAATATTCGTTAACTTCTTCAATTACATCTTTTTCTCATTTACCATTAATTCACTAGCGAATGGTTAATTTATAATTAGATTATAAATTAGAGATCTCAAACCACTCAGTTCTAGAATTAACAAATGAGAGAACCGTCTTTCTACTTCTTGTAAGAAGGAAAGAATTCTGTATCTGTGAATTCATATTCCCAGCCATTTAATTCAAATGTAAATCTAAAATGCAAGTGTTGGGAATGTCATCGAAAGACAAACTTAGACGAGCAAATCAAGAAACACCCTGAAATAAATAGGAGTTTATAACCATTCAGGATTAAGATCCATTTATATATGATCATCTAGATATTTTATTTGATTTCCATTTCTATAACGAAGTTTATAGGAAAATTACAAATTAAATCGGTCCAAGTCCTATATGATCAAATCATATATAAATGCCCCCACTTAGATGTCTCTACATCGATGATCCGGATAAAACGGTCACATTCAAAATGTTTTGGACCGCATTAGTGATGTTTTAATTAAAGATCTCATACTTTAATTAATATCATTACAGACTTAATTTTAAGTTTATTATCCACAATCTTAATCCTCTTGTATATAACACTCATATACTAAGATTATGGTTACAAAAATAAACTAAAGATTTTCTATGATGTTTAATAAAATGCATACAATAAGCACAAGTATTCATAAATAAATATCGTTTTTAAAAATAATCTAAAAACAATTCAAAATTGCTTTAAGGACATTATCACTAAAATATATATATATATATATATATATATATATATATATATATATATATATATATATATATATATATATATATATATATACATTATTAACAATACATGTAGCAGAAGTGCCTTTGACTAGTACATCAAGTACGTGGAAGTTTAGAAGTAGGCATTCTAGAGACAATGTCACTTGCCATGTTAGCATCAGTGTACCCATCTAGATGAACTGGATCTCACATTTGTGTGTCACCTACTACTTTTTCATCTCAACCATTAGTTGAGATACAATGGTTGGGATGCAATGATTGAGATGAAAAGTGGTACACCAGTGGCACACACAAGTGATATAGGAGATATGGACTCAATCTAGATTGGCTTTTTATCGTCGCAAAAATGATACTTAAAAAAGAATCATTCTTTTTCAAATATTTATTTTTTGAAAATTTCTATTTGATTCTCATATTAATTGATGATCCAACTTTGAGTAAATTATATTTTCTTAATTTAGCGTGTAGTGTAGGTTGAACATGACAATCTTGTCTTAATTTCAACTATATTATACTCTTTTCGTTTTCAAAAGATCGTCTATTTTGATCCATCATATCGTTTGATAAAAATTAATTGATTGTATTATAAATATTGGTTTTCAAATTATAAATTATGCAATGTTAAAAAATTATTACTCCATCCGTTTTCAAATGATCGTCCACCTTTCTTTTTTCGTCTGTCTTTAAATAATTGTTTTTTCTTTCAAAAATTTCCATTTTAGAAATATATTTTTACCATTTTACCTTTACTTTTCCTACATAGTTTAATTATGACCACATACGCAAGGACATTAAATGAAACCACACATTTCACGAATATTTATAGTACAATCAATTATTTTTTCTTGAACAGTGTGCCGGATTAAAGTAAAAAATATTTTGAAAACTGAGGGAATATAATTAATTATCTTTTTAGTAAGAATTATGTTTTAACTATGTCTTAGTTTTTATTTTTATCTAATAATTCATGGTTATTACTTTAAAGTAAAAGCCTATTAGAAAATTGACATTGGTCAATAACTTTAATTTACACCCTCTAATTTCAAACACTAACAATCGTTAAAGATTTTCGAACCTATTCATAAAACGTTAATGCAGGCGATTGAAATTAGTTATATTAAACATTAAATGACAGTTAAGGATAATGTCTAAATCGCAAACTTCTATATATGATGTTACAATAACAATTTTAAACAACGGTAATGCTAGGGTCACTCTAATAGCACTTAATTTTAGGTATCAAATGATGTGACATTTTATGTGTTATATTGTTAACATAACTTTTTAATTTATAGTGGAGCCCATAAAATGTCAAATAAGATGACACATTGGAAACCACATCATTTGGTTCACAAATTTGAGTGCTCATCAAGTGGCTCTAGCATTACTCTTCAAATAATACATTGACAAAATTTTAAAAGAGCTCAAAGTACATTGTACAAATAGAACATGTTTTCTATATATATATACACACATTATGACTAGGCATAACAGTTACAAACAAAAATCCGCTAACCCACACAATCTGACGTAAAAAGTACCCAACTCGTTTTTTATGGGTCAAAACGTGTTACCCATCTCGACTCAAAAAATTTAACAGGTCGATTTTGGTCGAGTTAAAGTGAGTCGAACCCGTTACTTATTTCGATCGTTATTTGTTGGCTATATAAATACAAGTTTTTTGATGGAAAATACAGGTTGAAATAGGGTGACCCGTTCTGACCTACCATACGTTTTGACACGATCCGTTTAATTTTAGGTTATAACGGGTCACGATCTGTTTCGATCGGTTATCAATTTCGATCCAACACATATCCGACCTAATTCACTCAATCGCCAGCCCTACACATGACCAATAACAATCTTAAATACACTCGTAAATCAGCACCTAGCACTTAACCAAACTCCTTAAGACACCCAACACGACTACGCTCATTCTCTGCAACCAAATACGCCCAAAAGTTGACAATTTTAGTTAATTAATTTTGCGAGTTGAAAATGTTGAAAAACAAATGCGGAACGGATCTTTGCAAACCCACACACCCACTCAAATAAGTAACAAATGAGGCACAATATTTACGTGGTTCGGAGAAGTCCTCCTACGTCCACGGATGGCAACCAAACAAAATCACTATTATCAAAGTGATTACAAAGTGCTTACAAAGTGTATCACTCACACTCGTCTCACACTACAAATATTACAAATGTATCTCTCTCTCTCAAAGTGTTTCTCACACTACTACAACTTGCCACTCACTTAGAATGAGTCATAGCCAAGCCTATTTATAGGCACAAACCATCCAAGACAAAGGATGTATCCAAGAGAAAATAGAACACCAAGAGTTTCTTTGGAAACTCAAACAACATCCATACATTCACCACATGGTTAATGTACTTAGATTATTCTAGAACTTGAGCCAAATCCAACAATCTACACCTTGGTGAAAGTTCCAAACCACATAGCCTGTTTTGGTTGCCGCCACAGAACCGACTACTCTTTCTTTCCAATGTTGATCAACTCCAAGCAATGCACAAATTTATCTCGAGTAACCACTTTTGTTAACATGTCAGCAGGGTTGTCAGCAGTCCCAATCTTGAATAACCGAATGTCACCTTCATTAATAATTTCACGAACAAAATGAAAGCGAACATTAATATGCTTCGTGCGAGCATGGTGTACTTGGTTCTTCGATAAACAAATACCACTCTGGCTATCACAATACACATCAATGTGTTTCTGCAAAATCCCCAAGTCATTCACCAAACCGTGCATCCAAATAGCTTCCTTAAAAGCTTCGATCGCCATATACTGCCTCGGTGGTAGATAATGCAATCAGATCAAGCGTAGAACGCCAACAAACTGGTCCACCAGCCATAGTGAACACATAACAAGTAGTAGATCGCTGCATGTCCAAATCACCAGCATAGTCGGAATCAACATAACCAACCACAAGTTTATCAAGCTAAAGTTTTTCCACTTTCTGAAACTTGAGACCAACGTCAACAGTACCATGAATGTACCTCAATATCCACTTAACAGCTTGCCAATGCCCTTTTCCAGGATCATGCATGTAATGACTAACTTTGCTTAAAGCTTGAGCAATATCAGGTCGAGTACAAACCATAGCATACATCAAAGCACCAACAACATTCGCATAAGGAACCTTTTCCATATGAATTTTCTCTTCATACGGGCGGGACACATCAAAGCACTAAGCTTGAAATGAGGAGCAAGCGGAGTACCAACGTGTGTTTTTCGAGCCGTTCATCCCAAATCTTGCCAAAACCTTCAGCAAATACTGTGACTGAGTCAACCAAACAATACCATTTTCTCGATCCCGCTTAATCTCCATCCCAAGTATCCTTTTAGCTTCACCTAAGTCCTTCATATCAAACTCCTTCGAAAGTTGGGCCTTCAATTTATTAATTTCCACCTTGCTCTTGGATGCAATCAACATGTCATCAACATACAAGAGCAAATAAATGAAGGAACCATCTTTGCATTTTCGAAAATACACACAATGGTCAAATTGGCTTCGAGTGTAGTCATGCTCCACCATGAACTGATCAAACCTCTTATACCATTGTCGAGGAGACTACTTAAGTCCATACAAGGACTTCTTTAATTTGCAAGCCCAATTTTCCTTACCAGCAACTTGAAAACCATCAGGTTGGGTCATATAGATCTCCTCCTCCAAATCTCCATGCAAGAAAGCAGTCTTCACATCAAGTTGTGCAAGCTCAAGATCAAATTGAGCAACTAATGCCAACAATATTCGGATAGATGAATGCTTAACAACTGGAGAAAATATCTCATTGTAATCTATCCCTTCCTTTTGTGCATAACCTTTTGCTACCAATCGAGCCTTGTAGCGAATACTAGGAGTGTCTTCTTTCTTGGCAAACACCCACTTGCACCCAATTGCTTTCTTACCCTTCGGAAGCTCCACCAAATCCCAAGTCTGTTTTTTCTTTAAGGACTTCATTTCCTCGTCCATAGCCTCTTGTCATTTCGAACTATCAGAACTATGAATAGCTTCTCTATAGCTATCGGGAACACCTTCAATCATAGGAAGAGCATATGCAACCATGTCATCAAAACGAGCAGGTCTTCGAATCTCCATTCGTGGTCTATCTCTTGCAATAAAATACTCTTGTTCATTATTCTGCTGCTCTTCAACCTCAATGTGGCTTGGCTCCACCTGATTTGAGTTCTCAGAACTCTTTTCCACTTGTTCAACAGATTCTTCAAAAACAGGAGTAAATGCTACCTTCTTTACCTGCTTGGGAGCATCAATCTCTTTCTTTTCTTTCTTCAAGGACATCACAGATTCATCAAATGTCACATATCGACTCTTAACAATCTTCTTAGTTTCAGGGCACCACAATCTGAAACCCTTGACATTACTACTAAAGCCCATGAACTTGGCTTTCTTTGCTCGAGGGTCCAACTTAGAGTCATCAACATGATAGTAGGCAGGACATCCAAATACGTGCAACTGATCATAATCTGTGACAGGTTCTCCAGAACATACTTCAAGAGGTATCTTCCCTCCATTTCCAAGCGAGGCAACCGATTCACCAAGTGAACTGCATAGCCGAGAGCTTCTCGCCCAAAATGCCTTACTCAACCCCGCTTGGGACAACATGCATCGAACCTTTGCACCAAGTGCTGTCCGGTTCATTCTTTCGCGACTCCATTCTGTTGTGGTTTACCAGGAACAGTGAAGTGTCGAACAATACCCTCTTCTCGACAAACTTCCAAAAATGGGTCATATTTGTACTCACCACCATTATCTGATCACAACTTCTTAATATTTCGGCCCGTTTGGTTCTCCACCATTTTCTTCCATTCAAGGAAAATTCCATGATTTAGAGTTGGCTGCGATTATTTTTACGTTGCATAAATGGAAGCATTACCTCTATAGGGCTAAGTTTGAGATCTTCACTGATCACAAGAGTTTAAAGTATTTATTTTCTCAAAAAGAATTGAATATGAGGCAAAGGAGATGGATGGAGAAATTAAAGGGCCATAATTGAAGTGTCTTTTATCATCCGGGGAAGGCAAACGTGGTAGCGGATGCCTTGAGTAGGAAAGTGCACTTGTCTTATTTGATGGTTAGAGAATGGAAGATGTTGGAAGACTTGCGAGATTGGGTTCCTAGCGTTTTTGATAGAGGTGTGATCTTTGCGAATGTTCGTGCTACACCAGTTTTACTTGGGAAGATTAAAGAAGCGCAAGGGAATGATCCGGAGTTGAAGATAATCATTGACGGATTGGCCGATAATATATCACCCGATTTTGCAAATAGTAATGATGGTATTTTAACATTTCGGGGCAGAATTTGTGTTTCTTCTAGTGATGGTTGGAAGAGGCAAGTTCTTGATGCATGAGGCTCATAAGACGAGATACACCATTCACCTGGGGAGCACGAAGATGTATCTAGATTTGAAACGACAGTTTTGGTGGAGAGGTATGAAGATAGAGATCGCGGGGTATGCATCGAGGTGTTTAACTTGTCAATAGGTTAAGACTGAACATCAAAGACCTGCGGGACTTCTACAACCACTTGAGATTCCTGAATGGAAATTGGAGCATATTACTATGGACTTCGTGACAGGTTTACCGCGCACGCGTAGAGGTTTCAATGAAGTGTGGGTTGTAGTTGACAGGTTGACTAAGTTTGCACACTTTTATACCTATTGCGATCACTTATTCACTGACTCAATTGGCAGCCTTATACGTTCAGGAGACCGTGAGACTTCATGGCGTTCCAGTGAGTATTGTGTCTGATAGAGATCCAAAGTTCACATCCAGATTTTGGCAATCATTGCAGGAGGCTTTGGGTACGACTTTGAATTTCAGTACAGCTTTTCATCCTCAAACGGATGGCCAGTCCGAGCGGTTGATTCAGATTTTGGAGGATATGCTTCGAGCTTGCGCTGTGGATTTTAAAGGAAGCTGGGATTCTCATTTACCCTTAGCCGAAGTTTGTGATAACAACAACTACCGTAAGGGAATTAAGATGGCGTCGTATGAAGCATTGTATGGGCGTAAGTGTAGATCTCCTATTTGTTGGGACGGTTGGAGAATCAAAACTCGGGGTTCCGAGCTAGTACAACGATCGGTTGAGAGCGTGAAATTAATTAGAGACAGGTTACGCACCGCTCAAAGTCGACATAAGAGTTACACAGATAATCGTAGACGGGATCTTGAGTTTTAAGTGGGAGACTATGTATTTTTGAAGGTGTCACCGAGAAGAGGTGCGCAGAGATTTGGTAAGAAAGAGAAGCTTACACCGAGATATATTGGCCCGTTCGAGATTCTTGAGAGAGTTGGGTGTGGGTTCCCTGATGTGTGCTCGCGCCCGCCTCTGGATAGGGTGCGCAGTGCGTGATGCGGTGACATCCATCGCTCCTGCCCAGCCTCCCTTGTTTAGGGAGGACAAAATCAAAAGTGCGGGAGGAGTCTTTGTCGAATAGCGTTGGAATGCGCCTCGGTTGCCTTTAGTGGATTTTTGATCCAATATGGGAGCTTTGGATTTTCTATGTCAAGTTATCCCTTTTTAGGGATACCAGATATAGGAAAACATCACCTTTCCATTCCCATCCTCCCTTGTTTAGGGAGAACGTGAAAGTGCAAAGAAAGATGTTGCAGCTTCCCACTATGGATTTTATGAAAATAGCCTTATGGCCTATTTTGGATCACTATGGGTGCTTTGGGTTTTCTACGTCAAGTTATCCCTTGTTTAGGGGATACCAGGATATAGGAATACATCACCTTTCCATTCCCATTCTCCCTTGTTTAGGGGAGAACGTGAAAGTGCAAAGAAAGATGTTGAGAGGCCCCACTGGATCCAAAATGTTTTTAGAGTCGCCATCTTTATTTTAAGGCAAAAATAAAGCAAAACCAGAAAAAGAAAACCAGAGATGTAGAAAACAGGTTCGGAGGCTAAGTTACGAGTTGGTAAGGTGCTAGGCACTCAACTCGCCCTTTCGGTCTCAAAACGGTTTTGGCTAAAGTATGCTTTTTGTTATATTTATTAAACAAATAAATAAAGCATTAACTGCCTACAAATACATCCATTACATCTATATTATTTACGGACTTGCAACAGACTCTTTTACAAACAATTACAAATATACTTGGAAATATTTGGCCATAGTAACGGCTATATTTAGTATTATTTCCTAAATAAATCCTGGCAAAGATAATCGCTATATATTTACATTGGGCCAGATTGGAAATAATACTATTACAAAATGAAAGACTTTAATAAACAAAGCAAATAATTACAAATATTTCTGAAAGTAATTGGCCATAATAACGACTACATTTAATACTATTTCCTGACTAAATCCAGGCAGCACAACTGCTTATATATCTACATTGGGCCGGATTGGAAATAATACTATTTTACAGAATGAAAACTTTAAAAATAAAAACTTACGCATTACCTAAATGTGTGCTCGCCTGCTCCTCCGGGAGAGAGAGTCTTTTTTTTTTGTGTGTTGTATGTTGTGTTGTGTGTTGTGTAAATTTGGGCAAATATGGATCGCTCGAAAGTTACTTTTGGCCTCGGCTCGGGCAGTAACTATTTGTGTTTGGTTGTTTGTTGGCTTGAGGTAGGCTAAAATTGGGCAGAGTAACGGCTTATTTCTGGCTGTTTCGGCCTTTTAAATCGGGCAGAGCAACTGCTCTTTCCACGATTTTTGGACCGGGAAAAAAGGGTGGATACCTAGCTGGGGGGCTAAGGTACACTTCTACTGGTTGGATTTGTGTTTGGCGGAGGTTTGGCAGGGTTTCGAGGCTTTGGAGGTGATCTCTCACTATCTCACACTGTTTCTAATTCTCCTCCAACAGAACGATAACGCTGAGAAGCTTTACGCGAAGAAGGAGTGCTGAATGAAGAGCCGGGCACCTCTATTTATAGGTGAGGACTGGGACATCGGTGGAATTTTGGAAATTTATCAGACCCATCAATCGGGTGTATGCCGCGCTGAACGAGTTGTGTTTTACGGCAAATGTGCGCCGGCGAGCGCTTAGCGCCGACTATAGAAGTTTGGGCGATGTGCCCAAATCAGATGGGAGCCACGCCCATTTCTCTTTCTGTGCTTCGAACGATTGTACCTTGTGTTGGACGAATTGCATTTTATGGCAGATTTTGTGATGAACAGTGGCTGGGATGAAGATTTGGGCTCCATCCTATGGAGGTTTGGGCGCCATGCCCAAACCCTTTGGTCCCTGTGCCTAAACCTCAAACTAGCTCCTTTTTTGACACTTTAGTCCCTGTAGTTTGTCCTTTTGTGCATCCTACTTTGTCCTTTTGCATTTTTGACCCTGTAACTTGACATTTGTTAATGTTTTAACAGTTCTTGATATTTTATGTCATGTCACATACCTGGGGTACGAAATTGGGGTGTCTACATTGGGTCCTTAGCGTATCTAGTTGTATTGCCACCTTCACTCTCGGAGACTCATAACGTTTTCCATGTTTCTATGTTGCGACAGTATATGAGGGATGAGTCACACGTGCTTGAGTATGAGGAGATATCATGTGAGAACCCAAAACCCATTACTTGTATTACTTGTTCTATGCCCTAATAACGTGCTTGTTTCATGCTTTAACATGATTAGATATCTCTTTTAGTCCATGCCTGACTCGTATTATCATTATTGCATTCCTTATCGCTTGATTTCCTTCTATGCTTAGCATACCTTCCCGTTATGCCTTGAGTGTTGCCTTAACTTGATTTGCACTCAACCGAGACTTGTTAGGGTTCTATCGTCGTCCATAGATGACTTAGAACACTCGCCTTGATCCTAGTAAGCTTGTTGGGAAGTTTAGAAACCTTCTTGCCTTGTTTTGGCCTTAGCGATTTCCCCCTGTCTCCCGTTTTGCTCGTATTTCGACGTGCGAATTGTTCCTTGAGTTCCCGGACTTGTATTCAAGTCATAACCATGATTAAACAAGCCTATTCCATGCCCAAGTTACCCTAGTTTTATTGACGTTTGATCCGGGTTTGATTCGTCAACCAATCGTCGCTTGACTCGAGCCTTGTCCTACCTTGTTCCGGGTGATGTTCGGGTGTATTTCGGACATGTTTTGAGTTGTGTTAGACCCTAGAATGGTTGCCCATGAGCTTGGGACCATTTAGGACTTGTTTAGGTCAAGTTTTGATGCTCCAGAAGTTCAGGCGGCCGCATGGCTCGAGTGAGGCACCCGCCCCAAATACTGAGAGCAAATGAAAAAGAGAATCAGTCTCAGCATCTGAGGCGGCCGCATGGCCCTTCATGAGGCGCCCGCCTCACCCTCTGTTCAGCTCTACGGGATTTTCCTCCTTTAATCCTTTGTGATCTAATTAGCCACTTAAACCCCCTTCCTAATTGGCCCTAATCCAACCTATTAAACCCTAATCAAGCTAGATTAGTCCTAATCCCAAGCAATCCCCTTTGGACATGTGGATTCCACCACTCTTCTCCTCTTGACATTTGGAATTCCACCAAAATCATGCAAGATATATAAGGCCTCTCTTGTTGACTTTGCCATTAATCTCTCATTATCATATTTCTCTCCTCTCTCTCTTGCCATGGTTAGTGTGTGTAGAGAATAGGTGAGATTGGTGTGTGTGATTCCCCTAGTTTGAGCTCCCGGCCTCCGATTGCCAAACCGAGACCACCGGAGTGGAGCTACCGTCGAGGAGATCGATTCCTTCCGATTACTTTGTGCACAACTTTCTTTTTCCTTGGTGAAGGTAAGCTATTGATTTCCCCCTTAGGATTGTATGATTAGACTTGCCATGATCCCCCTTGTCTATTGATCCCCATGCTTTTCCATGCCCATGCCATGATCTAGGTTGAATTGGTCTCTTGAGATTTTGATTAGTATGTCCATCTTGTTGCTTGAGGCCTATACCTAGAATTAATTATGTTCTATGCTTCTTTAGGAGCAACTAATGTTCTTGAACTATTATATTTTGATAACTCTTGGGAATTTTGAATTCTAGGGTTTCCTATGCCTTGTATTGATTATCTTAATGAATTGGGCCCTAGGCCTAGAATAAATTGTGTTCTATGTTTCCCTACGAATAAATAACGTTCTTGGATCCTTGCATTTTAATAACCTTGAAAGAATGATTCTAAGGTCCCTTGAATTCGAACTATCGATAATTCTTAACTACGGTTGTTAAACGGATTAATGACCTAGCCGATCATATGCGAGAACTTAGAAGAGGGTTTGTGATGCATTTAGCGTCCTAACTCTATTGGATGAACTATTAGAGACGACTCAACGGAGTCAAGATTAGCGAGCTATTGAACAATACCGGCTCACAGATTAATCCCTACGACGTTCTAATCGCGTTTCCCTAAGAATAATAATTCTAGACTTTGAACTTGAATTGATTGCCCTGCTTGATCTTGACTGTCATATTATGGAATGACTAATTGACATGTGAGTTCGCTCTTGTCGAACTCAACCCTACTTGGTTATTGATAAGAATAATTTACTTGTCTTGAGCGAGATCGCTCTTGTCGATCTCGTTCTCTACTTGAGAATTTTGTTAAGTATACATTACTTGGCATTGCATGAGTCCAGCTGGCATCCTGTCTTTGTTCACACACGCCTCCACTGTGGCCACAGTGGGGAAGTAGCTCCCATGCTGTAATCATTTAAGAGCATCACTGGTGACTATCCCGGGCATCTCCTCGGAAGATCGATGTACTTACACACATTCGATACCCGCACATTCCAGATAACGCTTGTATGCAGGAACTACGTAGCGGCCCGGCTCTCCCTATATCCTTATCCTATGTGATTTATTTATGCGCACTTATGTGAAATAATGTGCATCCTGGATATATGACTCTATGCTTATGCGACTATATCTTGTCTTGAATGTTGCATCTTGCCATGACATGCATGATTAATAGCTTACAAGTCTTTATGACTTACCCTTTCCCCTTTACTGCTTTAGATCCTAGCAAGACAGGTCCTGCTCGTTGACTAGCTGTGTTCGTGCTTTGTGCCCTTTTGATTCGCCGTTGATTCTTGAAGAGGTGGTTTTGATGGCCTCTTACTCTTGTTTATAATTTTGTAAGGACGACGGTTAAGCTCCAACTAGATGCTGGTATTTGTGTATAACTTGATTGTAAATCTTTAGCTGCTAGTAGTTTATACTTGTAGTACTTGTAACCCCTTTTGTGCCGGCATTGTGTAAGCCGAGCCTCGGTTAACTTGTTATTATTCCTCCACGTTTTAGTCTTCCGCTGAGCATGCTATTAGCTCTTCTTTAATCCATGTCCATAAACTGTTAGCTTGGGTTCCGGCTTGTAGTGTCGCCGAAGACTTGGTTGTTTTGTTTAACTGTTTATCAGGTTTAAAAGTTTTAAAATTATCCGGCCGTTTGGTGCCGAGGCGTGCTGCGACTCCAATGTTGCGTCACGTCGTTTTTGTGAATTAAGTCCTTGCATGTTTAATTGCCTACTTGTTTCCCTCCTTATTTGGGCGGTCCGACCCTCGGTCCCATCTCGGGCCCGGGCCGGGTCGCCACATATCATTTGAGTCGGATTTGTCCTACGTTGAGAAACCGGTAAGGAAAAGGATACCATAGTGCAAATGTTACGAACCAGGCGGATTCCCCCAGTCAAAGTTCTTTGGAAGAATCACAACATTGAGGAAGCAACTTGGGAAACGGAGGTAAAGATGCGTGAGAAGCATCCACATTTATTTGATGAACTTGGTAAGAATTTAGGGACTAAATTCCTTAAAGGAGGGGAGAATGTGGGACCCTAGACATTCAAATGCATGTCTGCTTGCATTCATAACATTCATGATCATGTTTACTTAGTTATGTGTGTATTGTAATACTTTATAAGTTACTAGTTGTTGTTTAGTTACTCAATTCCTACTTTGATTACATTGTGTTGTCTATTGTTTTGATCTCCATTAGAGTCTTAACCTAACATGTTCATGTATTGTATATCATTCACGAAGTGCTTAACATGTTCATAATCATGTATGCTTATATGTTTAAGCATTGATTCAATTGTTACTTTCTTATTGCATGTTTCGTGCTTTGATTCGAGACTTTCCTAGGGTGTTTCGGGTGAGTTTCGGACCCATTTTTGAGAATGGAATCATCCTTTGATGCTTGGGTTTGGATTAGGACTCATTTATGATGAATTTGGAAGCATTTTGGTTCAGGAGGTTGAGCGCCGCCGGCATTTTCGGCGAGCGCTGTAATCCCGCACGAGCAAGAAGAGGAAAAGAGACGGCGGTCGATCCCATGATCGAGCTAGCGCCTCCAAATGCTTCCTGCTTCGTGATTTTGAAGGATTTGTCCGATGTAACCCCACTTAAACATTCCTAAACACCCCCTAAACCTCCCTAATCATCCTTAAACCGATCCTAACTTGATTATCTATCTCTAAGTGATTTTTGAGTGGATGATTTGGAGGGATTAACACCACAAAAATCTGTTTTAAAGCTCCACATAGTGGTGACACTTGTCCCATTACCATTTTGACTTCACTAAAGCCACAAATCAGCCTTGGGGCTTCTCATTTGCTGCATCCTCTTCCAAAAACGTGAGAGAGAGAGAGAGAGAGAGAGAGAGTTCTTGAGGGCTTGCTATGGTTCTTGAAGGCTTCATCTTGGATTCCTTAGCTTACTTCCTCTATTGTTAAAGCCAAGCCATAGGATTGAAGAGCTTGAAGAGTAAAACATTTCCAACCAAATAGTTCTCAATTTGATTTCTTGTGTGTGGTTTACATGTAAGTTACTCTTTCTTTTTTTGATTTTGGTACTCATTGATCCTAAAGAAAACAAAACATATGCTTTTTAAGGTCAATGAGTACACATACTTGCTTTGTATGCCTTCATCTTGTGATTTGAAAATGTGAATTTGTTAGGATCATGTGTAAGATGATTTTATGATTATGGAAACATGTTATATCCTTTCATCTTGTGTATTTAGGATTGTGAACATGTTAGAGGCAATATTTACATGTTTACTTGAAATGGTGCTATGTGAAAGTATCCTAAATAGGGCTTACTTGGTATGTTGGTATGTGTTCTAGCTTTAATTGGATTTTATGATGGATATGAACTACATTGTAGTACTTTGGATAGTTTATAACCTAGCTAGACTTAGTAATGTGCCTAGGTTGATTTATGAAGCACATAGCTTCTCTAAAATTTGGAATGTGTAGTAAAGACTCAACGGAGTCGACTTTAGGGAAGATTGGAACATGTTTGACATCACTTTTAATCCCTACAAAGTTTGGACACCGTATGGTCGAGTTTACTAACCTACGAGTTGGGTCTAATTATGCGTAATTTAGGCCGTTTGTGATTATTTGTTTATGAGCAATTAATTGCCTTAACATGATGGTGGTAGAGATTAATAGCCTACTTGGTTGGACGAGTTCGCTCTTGTCGAATTCGATCCTTATTTGTTTATGACGAGTAAATACCTACTTGTGCATCACATTGAGTCCCACTGATATTATTTGGTTTGATTTTTTATGTCAGGGTAGGACGATGCATCGCCTTCACGAATCATGAGATTTGTGCTCGCTATCGCTATGATCGCCGCACTGGACACTCACACACCTCCACCGTAGGCCACGGTGGGGAAGTAGCCCCTTTGCCGTATCAATACGTGTGTCACATGCTACTATTAGCCGGCGGAGTTCGGTATATCGATGCGAAGTCACGATATTGGGTTAACAAACTTTATTGCAGGAGCTATGTAGCGGCCGGGTCTATATCATATCCTACTTGTATGATTTATTACTCGCACTTATGTGAATAATGTGCTAAATGATATATGATGAGCATGTGCTATAATTGTGATAAATGTTATGTCATGACATGTACTTGTATTTTTGGTAGCTTACTAAGTCTTTATGACTTACTCTATTTGTTTGTTTTGTTTTCCTTAGATCCGAGCCAATGAGAAGGTCCTCGTTAGACTCGTCGTGTCCGAGCTAGATAGCCAGTGAGCTTGGAGGTTGTTCTTTTGAGACTTGTATAGTTAGTTTTTTATTTTGGCAAGGACGATGGGAAGCAAGTCATCTAGACTTGACTTGGGTTTTTGTGTTGTTTGTATAAATCTTGAATATTCCAGACTTATAATCTTTTGTAAGCCGACATCTATGACGTGCTTTGTTTATATGTTATGGTTCACTACAACTTGTTCCGCTCATTAATCTTTTAAAGTATTATTGTTGTTGTTGTCTCCGACATGTTGTGGCCGTTGAGGTTATATTTTTGCATGTGTTATAATTGTAGGAGTAGTTGTTGGGTTAAGCGTCGCCGAAGACTTGTTTACTTTACTTTACGTTCTTTTCGGCCAAGTGTAGCCGAGTTGTTATTCGTATGCGATGTTGCGCCATGTGAATTTTATATTCCTACTTGCGTATGCTTAACTTGTGTATATTTGGACGGTCCGACTTGGGATTTCGCATTGGAAGGACCTTCCCCACTTGTACAACGATGCTTGGATCAACATAATACGATGAATGTGAGCATGAAAAAGGACAATTGGCAGATGAGATGGCTATTATAAGAGGTAGAGACGAAGGGAAGTTCCTATGTAATTTATACAAGTTTTTATTATTTTTTAAATATTGCTTAATTAAACTAGATTTTATCCTATGTAATTTATATAAGTTTAATTTGACTGAAACTCTTCAATTTCCATCTTTTTTCATTTTCATAATGTTTAATTTATACAAATTATCTAGGGGATAATCATATGTTATTTGTTCTACTAATCTATATTTATTAATTATTAATTACTAATCAATTAATTATCTATTGACTATTATTAAAGCGAAGGTGTTCTTTGCTACATGACGATTTTGTGTTGAACGCTTAAAGTTTTAAAGGAATTCTTGTGTGCTTCCACGTGTCACCTTCTTGTGAAGTTGTAATTTTTTTTTTGCTGCCAAAAATTAAAACCGTATAGATTTTAAAATCGGTGTCTCATTTATATATGGTAAAAGTTTTTTTTTTGCTGCCAAAATCAGTTAGTACGAGATATATTTTTATCAAATTTGATTTAGACGGGTTTCACTTGATTAGGACACCAAATTTTCATGGTAAAAGTGTCTTTTTTGCAAAAAGATTTTACTCTTGCTCATAGATTTTATTGCAATTATTTATTCATACGATCAATTTTGAATACCTTTTTTTCAAATTATGTTAATTAAAAATTTAATTATTTATTTCAAGTTTAGAAAATAATCTTATTATAAACAAAATAATATATATATATATATATATATATATATTGTATTATATATATATATATTGTATTATATATATATATATATATATATATATATATATAATATATATATATATATATATATATATATATATATATATATATATATATATATATATATATATGTATATACATACATATACATAAATATAAATATTATTATATTATATTATATCTATTTTTATATTTATATTATGTAAATATTATATTATGTTATGTTTTATATATATACACACACACACACACACATAAGTGTGAGTTGTCTCTTAGAATTTAATGTATAGACAAAACTATCTCTACACTTAATAAACACATACAATTGAATTAATATCAAACAAGTAAATTTGTATGAGCTAATCAATCCATCAAGAATGAAATTATAATTTGGTCCCCCAACTTGTATCTAACTTTAAATTAGATCATATATTTTTGAATTCTATTCATTTTGTCTCATTTGTCAATTTTTAAAATTAGATTCCCCATTCGTGTCATTACCATTACAAATGTCATCAAATATTTTTTGAATATGAGGGGAAAATTATGGGTTTACCATTTCTAATAAGTTATTTGTTACAGTGAAATTTAGGTAGACATTACTAGAACCATATATAAAGTTTTAACTATAATAATAGATTTGTTCGCGGGTATCTAAATATTAAATAAATCGGTAGCATGTTTAGTAATTACCAGTGAACAAACTAAAACAGATAAGTTAAGAAAATGTGCTATAATTTCAAAAAGATGAAGAGAAAATAGAAAACTCAATTGATGAATCTGTGTATTCTATTATAGAACAAAACTAAAGTTTATAGTTTTGTCCCTCGTATATTACCAACAAGCATGTAGATCAGTTGGTAAGGGGGTTGTTCTAGCTTAACCAATGCCTCAGTTTCAAGTCCTATGAGAGCGTAGGCGTGTGAAATACTTGTGAAGAGAGCTTCTACCACCACTTTGTTGTCCCACCAAGCTCGCGGGGGATTAGTTTTAGGCTTTGAGGCGTGGGGACACCTTTAAAAAACAAAAATAAAAGACTATCTTATTGGTCCCTAAGTTATAGATCTTCCTAACAAATTTATATTCAGTTAACTAATTAACTTTTGTTAGGACCACAATTTATGAATCAACACATTTTGTTGGAGAAAAAAGCTAAATTTGAGTTTGCTCATTTGAATTTTTTAATACCACAAGTAACCTTAAACACTATCATATTAGTACCTAACAAAAACCTCAAATCAATTAACTAAAAGTAACTATTGTAATGATTTTCACTATCCTTTAGGTACTGAAATTTTCGAATAGACCGTCTCATGTTGAGTTATGTATATAATTAGAACTCCTTATTTTGTTTTTAAATTAACCACTACTATGAAAATTTACTAATACTTTTGTTTTCCTCTTAATGGTTTACTACTATATCTAATACATATATTACATAAATTGCACATCAAAGTAGAGAGGGAGAGAGAGAGAGAGGCCGTAAAGATTTCTAAAAGATGAGTTTTTCTTAGAAATTACTACTATTGTGAGAGTGAGTGATAGGGATATTTAATCTTAGATTTTGAGGTATTGTTTTCAATATGCTTAAAATTTGTTATGGTGAAATTGAGATAGTTATTACTAGAGGTATATGATTCTTTTTAACAATAATAATAGATATGTTAGTGAGTATCGATATATTAAACAAATCGGTGGTGTGTTAATGATTGTCAGTGAACAAACTAAAAGAAATGAGTTACGAAAATAAGCTATACTTTCAAAAGGATCACGAAAATAATTGAGAACACAGTTCATAAATTCATACATTTTTTTGGAGAAGAAAGCTAAAATTTATAGTTTATTCCTTGAATTTTTTAACTATTAAATGAAGCCTTAATGATGAACATATTTATTCCTAATGAATCCCTAGTTAGTTAACTAAGTAACGGTTGTTAGAATTTCACTATCCTTTCGGTGATGCTTTGAATTTTTTAGTAAGACTCTCATAGGTTGTATACAAACCTTTATGATACATGTTGATATTAAAGTAAGTATTTCTAAATATATTGTCTGTGGTTATTTTATTTCGTAATATGGATATAGAACATTTTGAAAAAATAGAAAATTTATTATTAATCCATTATCTAAAATTAACCCTACTATGAATATTTAGATTTTTCAAACTAATGTTACTTAGTTTGAAAATAAAATTTCGATTTTGTTTTATAATGTATAAAAATTTAAATATAATGAATGAAATTATTTTGTTCTTAAATCCAGAAAACTTAAGTTTTTTTTTCCTCATGCTAAATATTATAATACAATATTAAAAATGTTGAAAATTAATCTGATCCCATATCAAATACGAGTCGAATAAAAAACCGCCTTTTTTCAATCAAATCTGGACCAGAGAAAGCGATGGATTTCAAAATCAATAAAGCGATATAAGAACATCAAAATTATGTGTATTAAATTTATTTAACTAAAGGAAGGAAAAAGAATATAACATGTTACGACAATTCCTTTTTCTTTGATTGTAATTTTTGAATCTTGTAAGTTCGTAGACACCATGAATTTTCGATTCGTTCCTTCTGATAAGCAATAGTGTGTGGGCACTCAAATAATATTATTTAGTTCCTAGCTTATTATGGACGAGTAATAAACGAGGCTAGCAAATTGAACCACAAAATCTTTTTAACACTCACTGTTAGTCACCTTCTATGAAAACCGAGGAAATAAAAAAAAAAACTCCCCTTTGGCGGCAGACCCTTTTTTTCTCTTTATAGGTGAGAGTCCTTAATGAATAGTGGTTTTGGTGAACACTTTCATATGCACCAAAACTCTTCCCTATTCACTGTCATGTTTGTGTCCAAGGCAAAATGAGAGACTCTTTTTCCTTACCCCACCTTTTTTTATTTTTTTTTTTTTGTTTTCTTCCGCAAGTGAGTTGTGGTATTAGTTTTGGTAGCCTTATCAATATCAAGCTCAATCCCAACTATCAAAATAGTTTTATACTTCTTAATAATTATCAAATATAATTATTAATTAGTAGTTATATAAATATCCAAAATATCTCATATTTATTCAATTCTCAATACAATTAAAATTGTATGTTACCCGATATTCTCAGGATCAATTGATATTTATATATTAACCGAAAAACAATTTTCCATAAGCCTTTAGGAATATAAATATTAATTCTAATCCGTTTAAATAGGGAAGGCGAGTCGGGGACCATAGACATATAATTATAAGCTCAAATAAATCGAATAAATAATTAAACACTTTAATTAATTTATTCGACTTATTAACTCCGATATTACTCCACTATAAATTCGGAATTGCACTCTTATAAATATAGAATATCTTACTCTACGAAATGGAGCAGTCCATCGATTTAATAATTACATATAGATTAATCCTCCATAGACAATTCGTAATTGAAGCTAGGTAATATTCGTTAATCTCTTCAATTACATCTTTTCCTCATTTACCATTAACTCACTAGTGAATGGTTAATTTATAATTAGATTATAAATTAGAGATCTCAAACCACTCAGTTCTAGAATTAACAAATGAGATAACCGTCTTTCTACTTCTTGTAAGAAGGAATGAATTCGTATCTGTGAATTCATATTCTCAGCCATTTAGTTTAAATGTAAAGCTAAAATGCAAGTGCTGTGAATGTCATCGAAAGACAAACTTAGACGAGCAAATCAAGAAACACCCTGAAATAAATGAGTTTATAACCACACATGATTAAGATCCATCTATATATGATCATCTAGAGATTTAATTTGATTTTCCATTTCTATAACGAAGTTTATAGGAAAATTGCAAATTAAATCGGTTCAAGTCCTATATGATCAAATCATATATAAATGCCCCCACTTAGATGTCTCTACATCGACGGTCCGGATAAGACGGTCACATTTAAAATATTTTGGGCCGCATTAGTGATGTTTTAATTAAAGATCTTATATTTTAATTAATATCATCACGGACTTAATTTTATGTTTATTATCCACAATATTAATCCTCTTGTATATAACACTTATATACTAAGATTATGGTTACAAAAATAAACTAAAGATTTTCTATAATATTTAATAAAATGCATACAATAAGCACAAGTATTCATAAATAAATATCGCTTTTATAAATAATCTAAAAATAATTCAAAATTGACTATCACTAACAAAAAAAATTACTCCCTCCGTCCCTAAATTATCGTCCTCCTTTCCTTTTTCGTCCGTCCCAAAATAATTGTCCACCTTGAAACTTACTTTTTTAGAACATCACTTTTACCACTTTACCCTTATTTTTTCACCCTACTTTAATTATGGGCTATATACATATGGACTTTAAAAGAAACTACACATTAAACCAATATTAATAATCCAGGCAAATAAATTTTCTTAAATAATGCACCGAATCAATTAGGACAATAAATTAGGGACGAAGGGAGTATTAACAATACATGTAGCAGAAGTGCCTTTGACTAGTACATCAAGTACGTGGAAGTTTAGAAGTAGACATTCTAGAGACAATGTCACTTGCCATGTTAGCATCAGTGTCCCCATCTAGATTGGCTTTTTATCATGGCAAAAATGATACTTAAAAAAGAATCATTCTTTTTCAAAAAATATATATTTTTTGAAAGTTTCTATTTGAGTCTCATATTAAATGATGATCCAACTTTGAGTAAATTATATTTTCTTAATTTAGCGTGTAGTGTAGGTTGAACATGACAATCTTGTCTTAATTTCAACTATATTATACTCCTTCTGTTTTCAAAAGATTATCTATTTTAATCCAGCATATTATTTAATAAAAAGTAATTGACTGTATTATGAATATTTGTGAAATATGTGATTTTCTTTAATACTCTTGAGTATGTGATTATAATTAAAGTACGTAGAAAAAGTAAAGGTAAAATGGTAAATTTGTTTTCTTAAAAGGAAATTTTTTGAAAGAGTACAATTATTTAAGAACAGACGAAAAAAAAAATGAATGATGATTTGAAAAGGGAGGGAGTACTACATTTTATTGGAGACTTATTAAAAAATGCATAATGCTAAAAGACAATATACAATATATATATATATATATATATATATATATATATATATATATATATATATTATATATAATACAACTGACAATTCTCACCCATCCATAAAAAGAATCTGCTCGTTATCGCTAATTAACTTTATATCAAACTGATTCAGAAATCAGATATTTATGTTTATATCAAATGGCTGACTTTACGTATTTATTACTGTATCTAACGGTTCAGATCATCCCCCTCTCACTCTCCCTGTACAACTCCAACTCTCTTTCCTTTCCCCGATTGTTTCTCCGGCGTTCTTCCAATTGAAATGGGTTTCTCCTCCTTTTCTCCGAGTCTCATAAAGGCGGCTGCTCCCTCTCTCTCTTCATCTCCAAAAATCAACCGGCCCCAGCGACACCACCCCTTCGTTCATCTCTCTTGACAACCAGCCGGCTTTTTCGAAATCGTCCAATCGCCTTCATGGCCTGCCATTCCCCCTCATCTGGGTTTTCTCGAATCTGAGCCATCTTATCTGGGTTCGCTCTCCTATCCCCGAAAATTGTAAGGTTCTCTTTCTTCTTCTCTTTCTTCCCAACTTTAATTTTGTAGTTGTTTGTTGTCTATATAGAATTTTTTTTTGTAGTTGTTCTGTTGTCTATAGCATGATCTTTGTTCTTTTAAAAAAATTATTGATTTGTGGTGCATGTGTGTTCGTGTTTGTGTCTGTGTATTCTTGGGGTTTTTGTGTGTTCTGTATACCAATTCATGAGAGGGATTTTTAAAAGAAGACACGGGTTGAGGGCAAATACCAAATCCACTGTCAAGGAGGAAGTTAAAGGTGTGCCCATCACATGAATACGTGTGCTTGCTGCTGTTATGAGGCAGCTTCTGTAAGCATTGGACTGCAATGGTACTGAAGTTTCCAGAATACGGTGTATGCTCAGCCAGAACAACAGTTCCTTTTGCAAGAAAGCTATATCAAGCCTTTCTGACTCATCTTCTGATTATCACTTCAAAAATACTAAACAATCACCTGCAAAAATAAAATCTCAACAACAACAATATATTTATAAATAAAAAATCTCTGATGCATTTCGAGACCAGCTAACCTATATAATGAATAATGATACAACTGCAGTTTAACTGTATTAATTTTTTTAACACCTCAATACAAACAATTGCCTACAAAAATCAAGACTCAATATATAGATTTATATAGTGTGTGAAATTAACTTAACTGAAATGTCTCTCACACTACATACCATATCATCATGAGAGCCATTGGGGCTGTTAGCAATCTTTGGTCTGAATGCATTTGGATTTCGCTCTAAGGTTGCTCCAATTGCTTCTTTTCTTGCAACCTCATTCTCAAAATTGTTTTGGCAGTTTGTGCAGTTGCAGCCATCACAAAAAAGGCCAGAAGCAAAGCATTCACAGTACCTGATGATTGCTAGGATCAACATAACAAAAATTCAATGAAGTGATCTGGAAAAAGTTAAGCCCCACAAACTGGTATCATCTAGACTCCTATTACTTTGACGTCATACAAGGATTGATAGTGTACTAAGGGCCTATTTATTTAGCGTTTTCAAAGCTGTTACCAATTTTAATTCTCGAAATGCAATTTCGGATTTAAGTTTAGGAGATTTTAAGTAATTAATGCATGTCAGTTGTCATTTTGTGATATCATTTTTTTAACAAAGAGATGTATGAAACCACGGTCAAAACTTTATGTTTTATCTTAAAGTTGCATCTTATTTTTTAGAATTCTGAGAATCGGGCAGAAAACAATTCCAAATTGGGCATAGGAACCCTCAACATCCCATCGTCAATCAATTTAATTAATCCAAGTGATGCATAAAGCAAATAGTTGAAGAGGAAGAAGGCAAATATCAGTTACTGATTGGTCAGTAGCAAACGAGTTCAGTTGCCAAGCACAATATAACAACTTAAAGCATTAGAAATTAACTTAACTGAAATGTCTCTCACACTACATACCATATCATCATGAGAGCCATTGGGGCTGTTAGCAATCTTTGGTCTGAAGGCATTTGGATTTCGCTCTAAGGTTGCTCCAATTGCTTCTTTTCTTTCAACCTCATTCTCATAATTGTTTTGGCAGTTTGTGCAGTTGCAGCCATCACAAAAAAGGCCAGAAGCAAAGCATTCACAGTACCTGATGATTGCTAGGATCAACTTAACAAAAATTCAATGAAGTGATCTGGAAAAAGTTAAGCCCCACAAACTGGTATCATCTAGACTCCTATTACTTTGACGTCACACGAGGATTGATAGTGTACTTAGATGCATATTGTCTGTCATCATCACCTTCTATCTTTTTACTAGCAGCCCCAACCACATCTCAGCTTTAAATATCAAACCCATTTGGGTTCAGTCAGCTTAAAGCACCGAGCATGTTTCAAACAAAGAACCAATATTATCTGCAAATCAAAATTTTTTCCACTCCTTAGTTGGATAATCCATCTTTTTCGTTCTTTTTTTTTGTCACCTCTAATTTTCCCTCCAAACAAAGAACCAATATTATCTGCAAATCAGAATTTTCCTGAGCAGAAACCAAAGAGCATATGGGCTTTTTATCTTTGTTTCATAATGCTTTTCCTTTTCCTTTTTCCACTCTTTCGTCTTTGTGTCAGATGTCAGTTTTACAAAACCATATTTCTGCACCAAAACTGTTGGTACAAAATTGACAAAATATATCATACGAAGGTCTGCATTTATGTCTACAGACTTTTGCTATAGTTGTGATTTTGATTATCTAATTAGAAATAAACATATATTCAAATAAGTGTGCTTAACTGCTTGCTAGCTGACCAGAGAGTCAGAGAGAGAGCGAGGTGTTGGCGAATGAAGGTCATTTCAAAACCTGTAGCAACTAGGGTAGCGAGAGTCCGTGCCAAGATAATTCCATAGATTTCTTTTTCATAGTAGGCAGCAACATGAACAGCAGGAGTTGGTCGAGGTTGATTTTGACTTGACTCAGTTACAGTCCTACAGTAGTTAAAGTCCGGTTCAACACATAGGAACACTAAATGCAACATTAGATCAACTTTCTTACAGTCCTACAGTAGTTGATTTTGGCTTGACAAACCGGCCAATCTTATCAATCAGGAAGACAGTAAACCAGTAACCCGACACTGTTGCAAAGAGGGCAACCAAAAACATAGCTTTTGAGAGTTTGAACACTTCTTCTATTGCATTCATTCTCGAGGCCTTTTCTACCAGTCCGATTGTAGGATATACATCCTTCTGTGTGAGTTGCATACTATAGAAAGCAACATCAAGCAAGAACCATGTAGTAGTAGTTCCAATAAGATGAACGCCATGCCTTCTGAGAAATTCTTTAGAAAATAGTCCATATGAAGTATTGGAATCGATTGCAATCTTAGAACTTTGATTACTTTCTTCAACATGGATATCGTGTTAGAGAAGAGTGTAGGATTAGGGAACAGGATTTCGGCAATTTTCAGGTTGCCGAGTGACCATTGTTATCTACCTTCTTCAGAACAATTTTCCAAAATCCATTTGCATAGGAACTTTAGAAAGTCATCTGCACAATTCGTAAAGAAAGGAAAAGTAAGTACAAAATACCTTGGATAGTTTAACATAAAGAAAACTCATACTTTTAATTCCGAGAAAGCCATTTCTGTCTCTGCCATCCACATCTCCGCCATTGATTTCCTGGATCCATATCTGGGCCCAAACGAGTAAACATTTCCAAGGGCACATGCATAGCTCTCAAGATGCCGGCGTCCAGAAACCGTGAGATAAGTTTGGCAAGAAAAGAAATCCTCAGAAAACTTAAAAGTTTCAGTCTTAAACTAAGCTTCAGACTTCTTCTTTTCTCTTGCTTCCAGTTGTACTGCCAATTCATTTGTTTTATGGACATCCTGAATTGCAGTATCTAATGCTTCCTTATTGCTTTCTGTTTGTTTAAGTTCCTCAACTTTCTTACGTTTCTCCACAATAAAAGCCTTGACAGCTTCGAGGCCAATATCCGCTGGAACATTCTAGGCATTTTTGTGAACAAGTTTGTCCAAAAGTTTCTTGGTTTCTGATGAACCAGCTTCATTTCCAATAAATCTGAATCTGAACAAATGCTTAGAGCTGCTTCATTTCTTGGCAAGAAAATAAGTCCTCAGAAAAAACTTAAAAGTTTCAGTCTTAAACTAAGCTTCAGACTTCTTCTTTTCTCTTGCTTCCAGTTGTATTGCCAATTCATTTGTTTTATGGACATCCTGAATTGCAGCAGCTAATGCTTCCTTATTGCTTTCTGTTCGTTTAAGTTCGATCAACTTTCTTACGTTTCTCCACAATAGAAGCCTTGACAGCTTCGAGGCCAATATCCGCTGGAACATTCTAGGCATTTTTGTGAACAAGTTTGTCCAAAAGTTTCTTGGTTTCTGATGAACCTGCTTCATTTCCAATAAATCTGAAACTGAACAAATGCTTAAAGCTGAATCTGAATTTAACGATGTCTCAGCTTTTGATCTCCTCCTGTAGAAACTAAAGGGGGCTAATGTTAGCTCGATCTCATTCTCATCTTCAATCTCTACCCCTCCATCGCCGTCTGATTCTATGACACACTCTTTAGAGGGCTGCTCAATATCGATATTACTGTTGGTACGAGACTTTTGATGTAAATTGCCATTCTTATAATTCAAATATGTTTCTTGATTCTGCCCTTTTGATTCTCCTCATATGTTTTGCATTAGCGTTTCCTGAATCAAATTACCTGCTCTCTGAATGTTTCTTGATGCTTTAACATGGCCATCTCCATCTTCATGAACTCCTTATCGTACGGCTTCGTAAACTTCTCCATAGAAACTCAAAATTGTTTTATATACTTCTTCTGTTCGAGATACCCAGATGAGAAAAAATGTATTTTATGGCTCCAAAGAATTATTTTCTGCTTAGAGCTGCATGTCTAGGAATTCAAGAACTGAATTAGTACTATGAACCTTGAACATTATTATCATCATAGATGACAGCAGTATCGGTTGATTTTCAAGAAATATGCTTTTGATCTATCGGTTCATTTATACCTTCTAATGACACAAATTTTATCTCTGACACATTATAAGACATGCTAAGGTAGCAACACTGCTACAGCCTACAGGCAGTTCAAAGAGTAGAGCTAAAATAATCCCAGTAAAGCATTGTTCAACTTCTGTGATTTATTTCCTTTGCCCTGTATAGTTAGCTTTTTTTAAATTTCCTTTGCCCTGTATACCCGATGCTATCCGCAATCGCGACTCACTAGAACTTCTACTCCCCGGTTGCAATAACAAGTAATATGCATTTGGAGAGAAACTGTGATTGATCTATTGAGAAATCAGTATCGTGTACATTACAATGTAAGCTTCTTCTTTGCTGTTTTTTATTATTGTGTAACAAACAATAGTCACTTTTAATTATGAACCACCTATAACTATTTCTTTTTTTTTTCTGGGTAAATTCTACAACATGCTTTGCCTTTTTATTGAAGTAGTAGCAGTAGTAGTTTGAGTAACTTGAGAAAATAAATTCAAGTATTTTTCAGAATAAAAACATATTACCAGATTAATGTGTAGTTGAGCAATTTGTATTTTGGATATTATGTTAGGGAATAACTTTTAGAATCAATAATTGAAGTAGTAGCAGTAGTTGTTTGAGTAATTTAAGAATCAAACCTGGAACAATGTGTAGCAATTTGAGAGAAAAAAATGTATGATGTTACAGACAAGTGAGTTTTATGAGTTTAAGTTAAGTTGCCAATTATTTTTTTGTGATTTTCTTTATAAAATTTTATAAAAGTAACAATTTCAAAACCAAACAATATCATGGTTTTGAAATGTGGATTTTTTTTATTTTTTATATTTTGGTTATGAATCAGTACATTGTCAGCCTTACTCACTGTACATGAGGTATGATTATTTTGAGCAAGATGTATAACACTAATTGTTCTGTGACCATTGAGTCTGATTCACATGAAGTTGTTGAGGTGGTCAATCAAGTGCAGACATGGTTTCCTTGGATTTGTGTTCAGATGTAAGGTAGCATGTAGAGAGCAAGGTAGAGGTTTGATTTTCATCATGTTTATAGAGAAAAGAATTGTGTGGTTGACGGGTTATTAGCAAGCTTTGCCCATTGTGACAAAACCCTTCAAACTTTCAAAGTTCGAATTGGTGAATTGAGGTAGAGTCAATCTGCTTCCCTGCTAGCAGCTTTGCAAAAGGGTGATGATTTCCATTTGGTGTGGAGGAAGCATGCCATGTTGAGAATGAAAGATCTAAGGTGTGGATATGTTTAGGTTTGCAAAAGAGTCAGCTACCGCATTTCCTTGACGCATGAGTGAGCCTATTAAAGGTATAACAGGTCTACAAGAACGAAGGAAAGAAAGAAATTTCCAGGGAGCTGAGAAAGTGGAGAATGAGTTAACCATCGACGTTAATCCAATAGAGATCAATGTAAAATTATTAAGCAAGCTGTAAACCAGTTAAGAGGGCCCTAACTTCATTTGATACCCAATATTTTTGGAACTTAAATTCTTCATCAAAACACCTTCTCTAGACTTCTATGCTCTTGCTAGATAGATTATAGTTTGTGAAATCTTGATTGCCCATTTGTTCTGTTCTATGTTTAGTTCATTTTATGAGTTAATTCTTATGGATTTAGGCTAAAATTTATTTCAATACTTGATATAATTTAGAATTGGTTAGTGTGATATTTGAACAATTTTGATGCACAAGTTCAAATAAAAAATGCATTTTTTAGCATCTCCAACTCTTCTTATCTTACGGGTTTTCTCATATTTTTAAAATGATTTCATTATTTGTATCATTTAGTCTTACTTATTGGGTTTTGTACTTTTTTCGTATGTAGTGTAAATTGGTTTGCGCCCAACAAAATCTCAAGTATAGTTTGATTCAGTTTCGTATGTAGTGTAAATTGGTTAGCGGCCATGATTTGCTTTTAACAAAGCTATCAAAAGCTAATTAGCGGCCAGGATTTGTTTTTAACAAAGTTATTTACCGATCAGGATTAACTCATATCAAAAGCTATTTACCGGCCATGATTTGTTTTTACGAATCACAATCAACGATTAGGATTCCATTTTATAGATAACTGTTTTTTACATGTTTTTTTTATCAACCATTTTCTCTTTCTTCCTCCCTCATCTATTCCTATTCCAATTAATTCTCCTACTCCTACTCCATCCCCTACACCTATTCAGCCCTCCATTATATTTCAATGATCAATATTCAACACATAAATAAGTTCATTCAATATAATAATAACAAAGTTTTAACAACAATAATGACGTAAAATGTTACCTTTGTTTTCCTGCTTTCCCCATTTTGTTGATGACCAACAACCAACATCCGAATTTCCTTTGCGTCGTGATCAGACCGACCCGATTGTTTGTTTGCACCAAAATCCGTGCAACCAAATACGGGTAACCCACTGTCTTCCAAAACCGAATACATATCTGTCTGCCAAAAATTAGATAACCGACCCGGAAATCCCATTTATTTTACATTTTTGTTTTACTGAGATATTACAATTTTACAGTTTTATGGTTGCGAAAATTTGTATTTGTATTTTTTTATTTTTAATTATTATTATATTTAACTTAATCAATTTAATATTTTTCCAACCTATAATTTCGTATACAAATTAAATTTTTTTAAAAAAAATCGTAAGTTTTGTAATTTGAAATATTTGTTTTTTAATTCCTCCGTTCTGGGCAAAGAGGCCCTGTTTGAAAGTCAATTTTTTTTAAGAAAATAATATTTTTGGTAGTTCATTTCCACAGTATCTGCTTCATTTATTGATAAATTCTCCAAGCGTGCGTCTAAAAAGAGTACTAGTATATATATATATATATATATATATAAAATATAGTATAATAAACTAAAAGTACTTACTAAAGAAAGACTTCTAGCTAATCACATTGGCATTTTCTTTTGGTAATGATTCCCACCCTCATCAAAGCATCTTGAGCATCATCTACACTTCCTTCAAAACATAAGAACTCCCACTTGCAAACTGTAACACAAAACAAATAACAAGCCAATGTCTAATCTCTTTAGTTTTGCCTCAAAATCCTTCATCCCTCTTCTGTCATTGCCTCTCCTTTACTGGGCTTACAACCGGCGCCGGCCAAAGCAAACCAACCTTGTTTTCTATGTCCATGACAATCTCACCGGTGATGATGCGTCGGCCCTAACAATTGCAGGCAAAGATGGGCCTTCCACCAGCATCCTACAGTTTGGAACCCTTCTCGCCGTTGATGATCCGGTAACCGTGGGCCCTGATCCAATGTCAAAAGAGATAGGTAGGGCTCAAGGTATGTACATAAACTCTCAATTGGATGGGAAAGGATTGTACTTGGTGTTTTCAGTGCTATTTACTGATGGGGAGTTTAAAGGAAGTACTTTGGAGATTCAAGGTTCTGATCTTTTTGCAATGAAGGAGAGGGAATTTTCCATAGTTTCCGGGACAGGTTATTTTCGATTTGTAAGGGGATATGGAATAATGACTACCGAATTTCTTGATATTCCTACTTTGAGAGCCATTCTTAAGCTTAACGTAACTGTCAAACATTATTGAGATGTTAATTTTCATTTTCAAGATTCGGAATGTAATAAATATTCCCTCCGTCCTAAATTATTGTCATGGTTGATCCGGCGCACATATTAAGAAAAAATAATTGACTTGATTATTTATATTGGTTTAATGTGTAGTTTCCTTTAAAGCTCATGTGTATGTGGCCCATAATTAAAGTAAGGTGAAAAAATAAGGGTAGTAGTAAAAGTGATGTTTTAAAAAAGTAAGTTTCAAAGTGGACAATTATTTTGGGACGAACGAAAAAGAAAATGAGGACGATAATTTAGGAACGGAGTGAGTACTATTTTATACTGAAAAAGATTTTTTTGTGCAATCGGAAAGTTACCACCCTGATGACAACTTTTACTTAATATGCACAAGCACGTCATATTCACTTTGACTTCAACGCGAAACTGTCACTATGGTAATAATTGTGCTTGTAATTAAGCGATTAAAAAGTAATTACATATTTTGAGATAAAGCCATGATCAAAATAATCACATATTCATAGATAATGTGATGACCAAAGTAATCACTTATGCCATTCTAAAGAGATTGTTAAAATAGTCACGTAATCCAAGATAACATGATGAAAAAAAAAGACAATTGCGTATTGTGAATAAGACGATTGCTTTAGCAATCACTTATTTAGTACTAACGTAGTGGTTTTTACACTCATTTTTTAATGGATTATGCGATGACTTTGTATTTTTATAAATTTTAAAAAATAAATATTATTTTGGATTAAATAATTATTTGGTCCCTGAACTATATCAATACTATGCGTTTGGTCTCTATACTTTTTTAGTAATGTGTTTGGTCCTTAAAGTAGGTTTTTAGTAAGAGATCACCCCCTGACGGGGTTACCGTCAGTTTTACCATTATGTTTTTTTGAAAACCCAAATTTACCCTTAGTAATGTTAGTGGTTCAAAAAAAAAAAGAAAGATAAATTACCCTAATCGATAGGTTCGATGCTTCCACTTTTTCTGTTCGTTTTGCGGTCAGATTCGTGATTTCTCCTCCGTAGGCTACATTGATGGGAAGAACATCGCCTCGATGACTAGAATCTTGTTTGGTTGCAGGCAAGAAACCCCTTGAAGATGCCAACCTCGGTCAAGAAGTCCTCGAAACCGTGAGTCCCCTACAAAGTGTCAAACAATTTACTTGTTCCAATCCTATTCAGAACTCTTGAAAGAAACTCATTTCATTGTAATTGTAAATAACAGATGGACAAGACGAGAATTGGAGTCTTGGTTGGATCGGGAATGAGAGGCTTGACGGCTTTTAGCAATGGAGTCGAAGCCAATTATCACCCCCTGCTCCAGCCATCTCCATCTCAATCTCCGTCTCCATCGACTTCGCAAACCGCTCTCCTCCATTGTTGCCTGTACTGACTTTGACACAGGGTTTAAAGAAAGATGAGATCTCTGGCCATAATGGTATCACATACAACCTTCCCCTACCCCAATACTCAAAGAACCCGATATACTTTTGTTGAATCAAACAAGAATTCTAGCCCATCGCAAATCCCTCCTTCCTGCCGTAGCTTCGTCAACGCACAAGAACCCACATGTATTTCCAATATTCGGAAACACTTGGCTACCCCACAGCTATAACGGCAAACCTAAAGCCCTAACCCACACCTCCTTTGGTTTTAGGTCTTCTTTGTAGCAACTATTCCACGTACTCCAAAAATCCAAAAATTGGGGATTTCGATCAACAACCCAGTTCTTCTTCATCTTGATCCTGCTAGCTTCCTCCTTTGAAGGGAATTCGAAAAGCAAATAATTATTGAGCATCTCCACTACCCTAACACCACCTACCGTCTTCCATCTCAAGTCAACCCAACGTTGTAGTTCACCTCTCACAAAAGTCGGACAATTCAACTCACCTACTCTTCCCACCGGGCACCTATCCAAAAATGCCAAAGCTTCTTTGCAAGAGCTTTCCTCAACCTGAAGTTCTACACGGAGATTCAGCTCTAATCCTTTGTATCCGCGTCTAGGATGGAAAAACCGAGTGAAAATGAAAGAAAACGGCGGAGAAATTGGGAGACAATGAAACTTTGTCCAATTTGGAGGTGAGCGTGGCCTGTCATGGAAGCGATGACGGGGATGGACGAATACGACTGGAACTGGGGGTTAACAGGAGATCAACAACGATTACCAGTTGAAGCGCCGAAATTTCAGGCAGCCGACAGATATGGTGGGCGTGGAAGTTGCCTGCGCTTGGAGGGGAGGTGGTTATGGAGAATTTGGGCGAAGGAAATGACAGCTACTGTGATAGCACTAGAGATGGATAAAGAGGTTCTGGAAACTCATCTGAGGCAGGATGGTGGCTTTAGTCGGAGATGGAGGGCGCTGGGGCTTGAGAAAGAAGGGGGGAGATTTTTCGAAGAAGAAGAGAGGGTAAGATGGATGCTGAGATTAAAGGAGGACGACAACTTGAGTCTTCTCTTTGACCGATTCCCTTTTTCTTTTTTTCATTTTTCATTTTTATTTTTTTTATTTTGAAACACTAACATTACTAAGGGTAAATTTGAGTTTTCAAAAAAAACATAACGGCAAAACTGACGGTAACCCTGTCAGGGGGTAATCTCTTACTAAAAGCCTACTTTAAAGACCAAACACATTACAAAAAAAGTACAGGGACCAAACACATAGTTTTGGTATAGTTCAGGGACCAAATAATTATTTAATCCTATTATTTTTTATGTTTGACGATTGTTTACGCCATTACCAAAAATCTATGAGATAAGAGATGACTGCTTGTTCAATTACTTAAAGTTTTGGTAACAAGGCTTTATGTGATGGAACTGATGATTGTTTTGACCATCGCGTATAATCTAAGGCGATGGTCTTTTAGTATTGGTGATTAATTTTAGCCATCACGTAAAAACAATTTTCTAGTAGTAAGATCGGTTATTTTACCCTAAGAATTTCCATAAGTAAAGCAATTAAAGAATAGATAAGGATTAAACATGTTGAATTGGCAAAATATTAACCTATGACACTTTAATCCTAGCAAACTATTAAAGAAAAAGGCGAGGGCCAAAAGCCAGGAGTGAATCTATCAAGAACAAAGAGAAACTTGTACATAAGATTAGTATGTTAGACATACAAAATATCTGGTAGGCTGTTCCTTCATAAAGATTAGACGTTAGGGAGTTTATTTCTGAGACGTCTAAACAACAAATGCGTGTAAAATAAAATAGAGAAAATTATCTTTTTGACCATCGTATTATTGTCAATTATCTGATTTGACAAATCATATTTCATAACTCTCAAATTGACCAATGTACTATATAAGTTGGTACGTTGTGATCCATGCTGTTAACATTCCATCCAATTTCGTAACAGAAGTCTTAATTTTGACTAACTGAGAGATTTTATTAAGGGTAGTTTTGTCCATCTAAATGAAAATATAAAGACAAAGAGATAAGAGATATTTTTTTTTAATTTTTAATTTTTGTATATTTTTATGGAGATGGACAAAAATATCCCTCATAAAATCTCTCAGTTAGTCGACATTAACACTTCTGTTATGAAATTATATAAGATGTTAACGACATGGACCATAACGTCCCAACTTATATAATACATTGATTAATTTGAGACTTATGAAATATGATTGGTCAAATTGAGTAGTTGGCATTCAGATAACTGTTTACAATTAGTTTATTTCTTTACTCAAAACAGGTTGATCAAGATCAGTAATCAAAGTACCCAACAATTGGTATTTGAGAAGTGCCAATTGACATCATAGCTAGTGTTTATTATTAAACTTATTAATTTACAGTTTTTGTCAAGAAAATAATGTGGTAAAATGTAGGGGTGACAATTTGAGGCACGACATGATTAGCTGATACGAACACGACACAAAATTATAGGGTTTGGAATTTGGATTGAGAATTATCGGGTTCGGGTCGTTAGAAGGCTAACACGATAAGACACGATAAAAAATGAATTGTTATCGGGGTGACTTGATAAGTAAGGTAAGACACAATAACTAAAATATATATGTTTTCAAAATATAATTTTCAAAATATACTAGGGGTTGTTCACTTATTTCAAACTATTTTCATGATTATTTTATAGTTTTATCATTTGAAAAATTTAAAACTTTTAAACTACTTAACTATTTATAATGATAAATTTTCAAAATATATATTAAAAAATCAAAATTATATATTTTATAATTTTTAATATGACGCATGATAAGCTTATCATGTCATATTCGTGTTCGTACTTATCGTGACGACTTGATAACGGGCCATCACGATCGATTTACCACCCCTAAAATGATTATTGATAGATATTTTTAATGAAGAAAGGAAAACAGGACACATATGCTTCCTTAAATAGTAAATATAACAACGGTCAATCGCTTGAGAAATACTTCCTCCATTTCGGTAAAGAGTCCATTATTTTATTTTGCGATATTTCACTTAAAGAGTCTATTTTCAAAATTTAAGACATAAAAGTGTCATTTTATTATTAATGAACTATTATAAATGTCACTTTTTCTTAAAAAAAATTTATCTTCATAATTGCGCCCAACACTAGATAATCTCATCTATAGATTAATGACTCAACCTTAGCCTCGTTACTCATCTTCCTTTTCAATCCATCTAAAAATCTTTTTCTACTTATTAATTACCAATTAGGTATTTGGTGGAGATGAAAATAAAGTATTTTTTAATCTTTTTTTCTTATATTAAAGATAATTAATAGTGGTTTTTCACTTATCCCATGATGATTCGAATGCACAACCTATTTGGTATAGATGAACCGTCTTACCACTAACCTGTACTTAATTCGTTGTCAGTAAAGAATCCATCCACTCATCGTCTTACAAATTATAATTCATAAGACGGTCTCACAAAAGACCTACTATTAGAGATTACAAAAATATACCCATTCTGTCCCAAAGTTATAGTCTTCTTTTCTTTTTCTCGTCCAGTCCCAAAAAATTACTATTTGTAACTTTCATTTTGAGGATAACACATTTAACATAACACTTTTACCTTTTCTTACTACTTTAATTATGAGCTACATCGACATTTTTTTAAAAAGAAACTACACATTATCTTAATATTAATAATCAACTCAATTATTTTTTCTAAATTCACGTACCAGGTCAAAGAAGACAATATTTTTTGTAAGTAGGGGTGTCTTTTAAATGAGGAAAAAGACAAAATCATAAATGGATATTTTTAATTTAACATAGCATGTAATTTTACTGACGTGAAAATTGTCAAGCTAAAAGAAATACAAAACCTTGCTATATCCGAACTCAATAATATATTTTTCCTTTAATTTTTTAATATCATTAAATATGCCTTCATTCAATTATGCTCTCTCCGTTTCAGGTAAATAGTTCATTTTTATTTTTTGAAATGTTTCACTTAAAATATCTATTTTCAAAAATTAATACATAAAAAGTGTAATTTTATTTTTAATAGACTACTAAAAGGGTAATTTTTTAAGAAAATTTGACTTTCAAATAGGTACTCTTTACCCGGTGGAAGATACTCCCTCTGTTCCGGGCAAAGAGTCCACTATTCCATTTTTTGATGTTTTACTTAAATAGTCTACTTTCAATAATTAAGAAATAAAAATGTTATTTTATTACTAATAGATTACTAAAAATGTAATTTTCTTAAAAAGTTTGACTTTCAAACGGTGACTTTTTGCCTAAACATGAAGAGTATTAATTTGGTTTAGTGAGATTTGCCCTCGTTACTTGAGTGTAGTGGCTGTTATGTACAAATTGAGACTATGGTGGCCGGATTGCAATTTTCGAAAAAATACAATGACCCATAGTAGAAAATGAGTAATGCTAGAGAAAATCCAGAATATACAACAAAATGAGTAGTGCTATTCGGTATTTTCTATTGGGTAGAAAGACATTGCATTTGCCACAATGTATAGCATTTACACAAAAGTGGTTCGAAAAAATCCAGAATATACAACAAAGGCATGACAAACTTATAATTTCAAAGTATCAAGTTGATTTTTACTAGTCTGAAAACATTCCATGTTGATAGCCGGATAATTCCTCACGTTCCGGAACAATCGTGGCTGCGATTCGCTTATCAACTCATCTATGGGTCTGATCTCGATCTGTTCTTCCGGTCTGTAGAACACTACTGTTGATATCCTCTCTCGTTCTGAACTAACGGCCACCCTGTGTAATGGGCTCTTTAATATGCCATTACTCATTATCTGCTTAAGTTCCAGAAACAAGATGTACCACTTTAAGAGGTGGCCGTGAACATTGAATAATTGGCAAAATCTTAAAAACTATTGTCTTACAGATATTTTCTTTAAGACAGGTATCCCACCGTGTGTGGGTGAGTTGCTGTGTGAGACAGTGTGACTCCGTCTTACGAATTAGGATCCGTAAGACAATCTCCCATTAGACCTGCTTTTAATGATTAGTGTGACTCAAAATGAGCACTATATATATATATGCAATGTACCTGAAGTTGATCACCAAGGTTGACAAGAAAAGCTTCTGAAACCAATGGAACAGTATACCATTTGTTATCTTTGAGTACTTGAAGTCCTAAAACCTTCGTATCAGGCAACACAATGGTGATGCCTGATGAATCCGAATGAGCTTTAACACCCAAAACTCGTTCAGGTTTTGGACATACTGGATACATATTAAACCGGCCTAGCATAGTTGCTCGCTCCCCAAATCTAGACAGAAATCTTTCCTCTCCCAAATCAAAACACCTTGTCGTTGCCTTTAACAAAAGATGAATCATAGCCTCCATTTTCATCGAGTAGTCATGAACAACCTCTCTACATTTAGAACTCAAAATAACATGAGCATACCAAGTTTCATGGGATTTGGAGAGAATTAATGAGAAATATATGTAATTGAAGAAGAACTTTATATGAATAAAAATTTCTCAAACATTATGAATTGTTTTAAAAGAAAAAATAAACTTCGAGTGAGGGATATATACCGAAAAGAAGTTGGATTCTTGGGCCAAAAATTGAGATTTCTTTTATCTTCTGGGAGTAGCTTGAGAATCACACGATCACACCAATCCAAAACTTGTTTTTCAGAAAAGACATGATCGTTCCCGTAACCTTCTGCCTCGCCAGCTTGTCGCGAATGGAGTTTTTTTTTCTTCCATTGAAAGCGAAAAGAATTGTCTTACCTGCTCGCGCATATCATCAAGGAAAGAGCTCGAAATCCGGTGACCTACGGCCTTCAAACAATGAACTTTCAACATATCAATACACAAGATACATACACACACACACATATATCTACACACACACATTCATTTTCTTTGGAAAGTCAACTCAATGCAATATCAAATCAATAATATTTACATACATTTCTTGTGTTTTTAGTTATGAAATTTCAATATATCAATTTTCAGAATCTTCGTAAGACAACAAATTTTTTGTTTAAAATTCGATCCAATTGACCATAAAAAAAATCAAAGTGAGGAGACTTTACTTTTGGGATGGAAGGAGTACGACTTTCTTATGCTTCGGAGGTTTCAAGGAAATTTTGATCTATTTATTTTCCCTTTTATGAAAATTTCTCAAAGAATATATGTACACAATAGCAAAACAATGGAAGGGGAAAAAATAGAAAAAAAACAAAAAACAAATAAAGCCTGATGAATAGAAATGGATGTTTTCAAGATGATTTGAAAAGAAAGAAAAAGGGAAGTCTATAATTATTTCATCAAGATTTGATCATAAAGATGAGGTAAAAGTAATTATACAAGTGAATTAGAATTACCTGGAAACAGCCCCAGGAGGTGAGAGCTGATCTCAGCTTGATTAGTTCAGTTTGGGATCCTTCAGAAAGCAAACTAAGGTCGATTATGGGTATTTCAGCAATGGGAATAGAGGAATGATTGCATTTATCTTTAACACTGAACCTCGGTGGCGGCTCATCGCTGCCGATTGACAACTCCTGGACACTCTTGGCCAGAGAGAAAGGAGCTTCGTTCATGTTTCAATGGCCGATCACTAGTTAGCACTCAGCCCCTCCAATACCAAGAGTTGGTATTTAGAGTCTGACTAAGGTCAAAACTCTTTGGATCTAGCTATTCACTTGCAAGATATATGAACTTTAAGATTTTATTTAGGCAAAACACACCTCCGGGCCACTGTACTTACCCAAAACTTGCAATTAGGCCACTGAGACTTCAAAATTTTCGGGATGGCCACTGTACCCGACTTATCTTGCACGTTAACCCTTTTTTTGGATGGACGTTAAGTTTGGACGTTAAGTTAGGTTAAATGTCTATTTTACCCCCGTCTTCATCATCAACATCTTCAAACCCAGAAATCAAACCCAGAAAATCTCTCCTTTCTCTCTCTTCTCCCATCTCTCTCTCTCATCTCTCACCAATACCCCCATAACCCAACCTGCATCTTCATCTCCCAGCTCCTTCTCCGGCGAAACAACCCAGTTCGAAGCCCCAAAATCCAACCAGCCACGCCCCCGTCTTCATCATCAACATCTTCAAACCCAGAAATCAAACCCAGAAAATCTCTCCTTTCTCTCTCTTCTCCCATCTCTCTCTCTCATCTCTCACCAATACCCCCATAACCCAACCTGCATCTTCATCTCCCAGCTCCTTCTCCGGCGAAACAACCCAGTTCGAAGCCCCAAAATCCAGCCGGCCACGCCCCCGTCTTCATCATCAACATCTTCAAACCCAGAAATCAAACCCAGAAAATCTCTCCTTTCTCTCTCTTCTCCCATCTCTCTCTCTCATCTCTCACCAATACCCCATAACCCAACTGCATCTTCATCTCCCGCTCCTTCTCCCGTGAAACAACCGGAAGCCCTAAAATCCGGCCACGCAATCCCCGGTTCATCTCGCATCTTCATCCCTTCATCCTTCACCCATCTCAATCTTCTTCTTTCACAAAGAACCACTCCGTGTTCCGCCTCGCCGCCATTCCGTCTACCCCTTCGCACCCACATCCAGGACATCTCCTTTCCCTTCGCCGAAATCACACCCGGCTTTTGTCACCGCCCTCATGTCAGCCGCCGCCCCTATTTTAACTTCCCAATCTCTTCGCCAAATCCACCAGCCCAAAGAAACCCGCCGCCATCTCCCTTTCCAAACAGCCCCGTCTTCAAACCACCGTCCTCCTTCCTTTCTCTCTCTCTCCCTACCAGTTCGCACCTTTTACCCCTAATTTCTCCGGCGATTTCCATGCCATTGACCTTCATCTTCCGCCGCCATCTTCGCCATCCCCCTCATCCCTTCATCTCCCCATCCTCAACACCAAGCGAACCAGATCTCTCCCCAACCAGCCCAGTTGAGCCCATAATCTTACACCTACTTTTCAATTTTTGTCATAAAACAAACCATACCGCTTTCTCTCTCTAAATTTTGATGTTTAAGTGATGAAGGAGAGGGCAAAAAGGGTATTTCACTTAAAGATAATGTCAAAAGGTAACGTCCGTTAAAAAAAGGGTTAACGTGCAAGATAAGTCGGGTACAGTGGCCATCCCGAAAATTTTGAAGTCTCAGTGGCCTAATTGCAAGTTTTGGGTAAGTACAGTGGCCCGGAGGTGTGTTTTGCCTTTTATTTATTTTTGACTTGTCTAGTTGTCTCTACTTGGCCTTCTAGTTTCTCTCTCTTATTTGTTCTTAGACTATTGGGTAAATTATTAATAACCCCTCAACTATGATTTGGGTTTGAACTACCCCTTTAACTCCAATTGAATCGATGTGCTCCCTTAGCTGTAGCATTTTTTGTAACCGTAGGTTATATTTAGGCACTACCATTTGATTTCTGCTCACTTAAGATATTTTTTTTGTACCATAATACTCTTTTGATGTTTTAATAAACTATTTTATGCTCATTTTCCTAAGATCTTTTTTGTACCAAAAGATGGTTAAAAAGCTAATTGTTTATCATTATTTTAAATATTTATGGTAAAAAAATACATTATGATGGTAATGTGAGTCTTAGGTGGGCCAATCTTATCAATTCAAATGCAGTGCTTAAACAGGAGGCGTAATTTTATAAAGTATTAAAGTTGAGGGGGGAGTATAGTGCTTCAATTGGTAGCGTAGAGCGGTAATTCAAACTCGACCTGCAGTTAAGAGGATTACCTGTAATTTACTCTAAAATATGATGAAACTAAAATTCAAAACTCCAAAACCAACCTCAAAACTACAATGTTAAACATTAGTATCTGTGTCCGTGCTATAGGCACGATAATTGTATGAGATCAATTCAAACAAAACTCACAACTGAAGGTTTTATATGTAATTGTGGAGGGGGTAATTCAAATAAAACTCATAATTGAAGGGTTTATATGTAACTCACTTATTTACGAATCAATCTAGATCCTCAGTTGTGTTTGACACAATTCGATCTAGACCGCCACCTAACCCCTAACCGGTTTTATAATATAAATACATTTTATGACGGGGAAAAAGTAAATTTGAGTGATTTAGTTTTAACATTTTAGATAAAGTGCATTAAAAATCACTGAACTTTGGGCATTTTGCAAATTGGGTACTTGCATTAATTACAAAAACATCTAATACAATATCTTATATCAATTCTTGTTGGAGTTAGATCCCTACCTCTAACGGCTGCACTGCACATGAACTCTTTTTAAACGGTAATATAGGTAGATCACCACTATTAAAAAAAATTAAAGGAAATTTGGTTGATACCTTGATAATTTTATTAGGGAAAATCGCACCATTGGTTCCTTGATTATTAGTCATTCTTAGTATTAGTCCCTTTCCAAAAACGAAGGGAGTAGTTCAAAAAGTCTAGTATTTTGTTAGTGGAAAAAAATTAAAATATATCAATTTGTTATTTTGAGTTACAACCAAAAGCTACGAATATTAAATTTTCTAAGAAATATACAACGAAAAAATAGTTAATTTTTCCAGTATACTCTAACCAACTTTTACATTACTATTTTTAGGACTAAATTATGATTGTAGTTTAAAATGGAGATGCAACTTTATCATTATAATTAACTTTCATCAAATTTCGAACATATTAAATTTCAACCGCGTCCTATGGTTTTCAAAATGTTGATTGATACTTAACGATAGATGATATTAGAAATTAGATGACTTTTTGGTTCTTAAACTAATAAGAAGTCTCTTCTTCTTTTTTTTTTTTTTTCCTTTTAAGGGAAAAAAAAATATATTAAATGAACAAAAAAAAAGAAAGAAAAGATGAAATATAAATATATAAACAAGAAGAAAAATATATATTGTCCAAATAGAAAAAAAAGACAAATATATTTGAATTAATTAGTAAATACATTTTATCTAATTGTATCATAATATTATGAAAATAAAATATTAAATAAATTTAAAAAAATAAATTAAGTTTAAAAAAAAATATAGTCAATTATCTCATTTCAAAAATAGTTAATCTATGGAATCGAGTTGGAACACTCATCAGTTAAATGAAAAGAAGTCTTATAAAGAGAATTAACAAAAATAATTGCAAACTTAATTTTGTCTTAACATTCTAAAAAATTACGCTTTGACAAAATCTATCAATATATGATTATAAGAAATATAAATGTCTTAATTCAACAAATAATGGTCAGCATGAAAATTATAAATTATGCAATGTTAAAAAAATATTACGCCATCCGTTTTCAAATTATCGTCCACCTTTCTTTTTTCGTCTGTCTTTAAATAATTGTTTTTTCTTTCAAAACTTTCCATTTTAGAAATATATTTTTATTATTTTACCTTTACTTTTCCTACATACTTTAATTATGACCACATATGCAAGGATATTGAATGAAACCACACATTTCACAAATATTTATAATACAATCAATTATTTTTTCCTAAACAGTGTGTCGGATCAAAATAGATAATATTTTGAAAACTGAGGGAGTATAATTAAATATCTTTTTAGTAAGAATTATGTTTTAACTATGTCTTACTTTTTATTTTTATCTAATAATTCTTGGTTATTACTTTAAAGTAAAAGCCTATTAGAAAATTGACATTGGTCAATAACTTTAATTTACACCCTCAAATTTCAAACACTAACAATCGTTAAAGATTTTCGAACCTATTCATAAAACTTTAATGCAGGCGATTGAAATTTGTTATATTAATAAACATTAAATGACAGTTAAGGATAATGTCTAAATCGCAAACTTCTATATATGATGTTACAATAACAATTTCAAATAATACATTGACAAAATTTTAAAAGAGTTCAAAGTACATTGTACAAATAGAACATGTTTTCTATATATATATACACACATTATGACTAGGCATAACAATTACAAACAAAAATCCGCTAATCCACACAATCTGACGTAAAAAGTACCCGACTCGTTTTTTATGGGTCAAAACGTGTTACCCATCTCGACTCAAAAAATTTAACAGGTTGATTTCGGTCGAGTTAAAGCAAGTTCCCATGCCCCTTTTGGGAGAAAAAAAAAGTTAAAGCGAGTCGAACCCGTTACCCATTTCGACCCGTTATTTGTTAGCTATATAAATACAAGTTTTTTGATGGAAAATACAGGTTGAAACATGGTGACCCGTTCTGACCTACCATACGTTTTGACACGATCCGTTTAATTTTAGGTTATAACGGGTCACGATCTGTTTCGACCGATTACCAATTTCGATCCAACACATATCCGACCTAACTCACTCAATCGCCAATCCTACACATGACCAATAACAATCTTAAATACACTCGTAAATCAGCACCTAGCACTTAACCAAACTCCTTAAGACACCCAACACGACTACGCTCATTCTCAGCAACCAAATACGCCCAAAAGTTAACAATTTTAGTTACTTAATTTTGCGAGTTGAAAAGCCATACAAAGTGAAGCAGCGGCCACCGCCAAGCCCATTGCTGCCGCCAATAAGTCTAAATAACCTACCGGATGTATTACTAATTAAACTAAGATTCGTGACTTACTTTAAAAATCCAAGTTGAAATCTTTTGTACCACAAAATGTACTCATCCCTGGTGCTACCAAAAAACTATGAACATGAATGATAGGCCATTCTATGGGTCATATTGTTTTGAGGCACATGAAGAGATACATACACTTTGTACTAAACATACAAAATCTAAAATCTCACACCAAAGTAAGCCAGATATCTTTGTCTGATTAGCATGTACCACCCTTTTGTGCCCTTGTATGTATCACTAAGAGCATCTTCAATGTGTATATTCTTAATACAACTTTTTAACTGGGTCTCACTGCCACATATATATTTTTCTCTTCTTACACACTTAAGAATAAATATTTCCATTGTATACTATTCTTACATAACTTTTTACATAAAAAATATTAAATTCAACATCATCCCAAATAAAATAAAAAACCCTCCCCCCTCCCCCCCACACAAGCCCCCTGCCAGCCGCCCACCTTCCTTGTTTTTTCTGACAAATAGGAACTTCCTATTGTGGAAGTTATCTTTCTCTCCCTCTCTCCTATTTGTACAAAATTCTACCCTATGTGACAATTGGACACAATTTTCAATTCATTAAAAAGTGTACAAATTGAACAATGGAGATGCTCTAAGGGGATCCTCATTGTAATATTCTTAGCAAACTTCTTATTAGGAAGTGTAAAACTACAATGGATAGCTACTTCTTAATTTGCCATGTAGGCTCCAACTAAGATAGAGAAAAAAAAACTTCTTATTTAAGAAGCCCAACTTCTTAGCTTGTTTGTGAAGGGGGGTGGTTGGGCTTTTGGGGAGGGGGTGGGAGGTAGGTGGGTTTTAATTTTATCATTTATGTATTTTATCATTTTGTGCATTATGTTTTATAGATAATTTATTAATTAAATTATAAATTTGAAAATTTAAAAATAATAAAGTAATTATTATTTTTAAATTAATTTATATCTTAATTTATAAATTAATTATTTATATGAAATATTTAAATATGAAATATATTAAATTACGTGAAATAAATTTATTTATTGAGAAATATAAAAATAAAAATGAAGGTAAAGACTAATCCACTCCAAAGTAGCTCATATATGGACCCTAGAAGCTATACCCAGCCAGAGCAAGTAACGACTTATTTACCTTTCAATAATCCTGGTCGTCAGGCAGAAACCGCCAATAACCTATCTCCTCAAAATTCCTATCAAATACCCCCCCAAGGAATAAACCCAGTTACTCCCAATCCCTCCAATATATACCAAAACCCAACACCACCTCCCACAAAATTAGAGGTAACTATGAAGAACCTAAAAAGTATGATGCTCAAAGTCCTGAACAAAGGAGAATTTTCTACGCATGCATTAACGCTACAACCCTCAACTGTATTGCCCTCAAAATTTAAAATGCCTGACATAGAAAAATTTGATCGGACTGAATGCCCTATCTCCCACTTAAAATCATACTCTACTTCTATACAATCCAAAGGAGCTAGCTTCGAGGCAATGACCTCTAACTTCCATCTGACCTTGGTAGGGGCTGCTAACAATGGCTTATGTTAGCAGATAACAATACGATTGTTACTTGTGATCAAATGGCGAGATAATTGCAAAAAAAAACCCTGACCTATTTTGTGTTTTGCAAAATTAACCTCGTGTTTTGATTTTCGACAAATTGAACCTCCACCTATTTTTTTTTTGCAATTCAAACCTTCCGTTAAGGTGGAGTTAAATTTTTTAACGTGATGATGAGTTGGCGCAGTTGGCGGTGACGTGGTAATACCCATTCCAACTGATTTTTCCCGCTTTTTTTCATTGCAAATTAAACCCTGTACATTTGTTTGTATTGCAAAAACAACCTTGGTCAAACCGTAGTTTATTTCCCGCCGTTTTTTATTGCAAATTAAACCCTGTACATTTGTTTGTATTGCAAAACCAACCTTGGTCAAACCGTAGTTTATTTCCGCCATTTCGATTGCAAAATAAACCATACATACTATTGTTTTTGCAAGACGAACCTTGGTCAAATTACTTGGTAATTCCGCCTTTTTATTGCAAAGTAAACCTTGTATAAATTTTTTTACGCAACATAAACCTTGCCAAAAACCGATTTTGGCTATATATATCTCATTTCATCCTAAAAAATTCATCTCATTCTCTAACTAACAATCCATTTCATTAATTATATTTTTTATTTCACGATGAACACAGTTCGCTGCCATTGTGGAAGGATGACTGTCATACGAACATCATGGACGGATCAAAATCCAGGAAGGAGGTTCTTGGGTTGTGAAAAATATGGGGTAAGCTATTGATTTTTTTAAAAAAATTATTTTCTAAAAAATTATTTTTTTATTTACTTGTTTTATTTTTTTGTTCTTGTAGCTAGAAAGTGGATGTCGATTTTTCCTCCGGTTTGATCCTCCTCTAAAGGCGCTTGAAGTGGAAACTAAAAAAAAGCAACAAATGCCTTTGGTTTTGTTTTTATAATGTTATCATTCGTGTTCAACATCATCTTCATTTTAATCATAATCGGCATGATTAAGCTTCGTGAGTATGGAAGTATTAAGAAATGGTTGGGGTTCATTTTGTGGTATTGTATATGTTTTGTTGGATGTGTTAAAATGGAAACTTATTAAACCCCTAATGTATTCTCTTTATTTTGCCTATTGAAATGAATGGAATGTTTTTGTTTTTTTAATGTAAGAAATCTTGATGCATATGTATATCATCAACAAACCATTGCAACAAACACCAAATTATTTATATTATACAAAGACAATAAAACACAAACACAATTCCATGTATTATACCCAAACTTCACTACAAAACACAAAAAAATCCCCGAGTTTATTCATGTATTATGTTCAAAAGGCCCCAGATTCCATGCACTATGTCCAAAAAGTAATACCCCGATCATGCATATGTATATCATCACCAAACCGGCCGCAACAAACACCTAATTATTTATATTATACAAATACAATGAAACACAAACACAATTCCATGTATACCCAGACTTCACTACAAACACAAAAAAAAATCCCCAAAGAGCGCCACCCATGTATTCCATGTACTATGTTCAAAAGGCTCAGATTCCATGCACTATGTCCAAAAGTATACTCGATCACTGCAAAACACGAAAATGCATAAAATAAGTCGGATGAGATTATACAAATATAAACAACAACAAGCAATAATTAAAATAATAGACTAACCTAAAAGAGTCTACTCATCAAGGTCAATATGTTCTCCAGTGCTTGAATCCGATTTGGTTGAGAACTGAGACAAGCAATCAAAGACCTCCTAGGGCTCAGGTTGAAGCAAATGGGCATTGTCTTGGGAGTAGTTCGTGTTGTAGAGAAGGTGGTGTGTGTTGAAAGAAGTTGGCTCATAGTAAATTCCTGTTCTTGGTCTTGTTGTGGCTCATGCAAGACATTTTCTTGGACATTTTCTTGTTGTGGCTCATGCGATATTTTCTTGAACATTTTCTTCTTGTGGCTCATGCAAGACATTTTCTTGGTCTTCCATTGGTTGATGATCGGTTGGGATTCATTAGCTTCCTTACTTGGACATTTTCTTTTGTTATGCCCAATTTCTTTACAAATGGAGCATTTCACAAGATTTTGACATTGCTCAAGTTACTGTGTTTACTTGGACACTTTCTTGCACTATGTCCAAGTAACCGACAATAAGAAATGTGACTCCGACCCACCCTCTACCTAGTTTCAATCCCAACAATGTACCGTTATCTTGATTCTCATTAGGTTCTCCTCCTCAATTTTTTTGGCCTCCTTTTTCTTCTTCCTAATCGAGCAAGGATAGGTGGTAGCCCCGTTTTTCCACATTGCGCATCCATGGATTGCATCCACAGTATTGTTGTAAAGCTTGATGTACAATTCTCTTTATACCAATTAGGACACAAAGTCCTCCACTTCCAAACCACTATAACACATGGTCGACATACGAACACATGGGATTCCTGAAGCTCCCACCTTCTACAAGAACATGTCTTCTTTTCCATGTCAACTATGAACCGTGGTCCCCTACTTAAAACCTCAAACTTTGAGTTCCTTGTCTGTAGGTACACAATGTGTGGACTCTATCTTGGTTTCTACAATGACATGAATCTTAGACATAACAAGCTTCTTGTTTTTTCTTCATCTTATCTCTCA